>CM019070.1:10890676-11290676 GCA_009667805.1 Leptobrachium leishanense
CACACCCTGAATATATGGAGGAGCCCCCGTTAAAAGATACCGCACACCCTGAATATATGGAGGAGCCCCCTAAAAAGACACCGCACACCCTGAATATATGGAGGAACCCCCTAAAAAGACACCCGCACACCCTGAATATATGGAGGAACCCCTAAAAATACACCCCCACACCCTGAATATATGGAGGAACCCCCTAAAAATACACCCCCACACCCTGAATATATGGAGGAACCCCCTAAAAAGACACCCACACACCCTGAATATATGGAGGATCCCCTAAAAATACACCCGCACACCCTGAATATATGGAGGATCCCCTAAAAATACACCCGCACACCCTGAATATATGGAGGAGCCCCTAAAAACACCCTGAATATATGGAGGAACCCCTAAAAATACACCCGCACACCCTGAATATATGGAGGAAACCCTAAAAAGACACCCATACACTGAATATATGGAGGAGACCCCTATAAAGACACCCACACACCCTGAATATATGGAGGAGCCCCTAAAATGACACCCGCAAACCCTGAATATATGGAGGAACCCCCTAAAAAGACACCCCCACACCCTGAATATATAGAGGAGCCCCTAAAAAGACACCCGCACACCCTGAATATATGGAGGAGCCCCTAAAAACACACCACCACACCCTGAATATATGGCGGAGCCACTAAAACGACACCCGCACAACCTGAATATATGGAGGAGCCCCTAAAAACACACCCGCACACCCTGAATATATGAAGAAGCCACTAAAAAGACACCCGCACACCCTAAATATATGAAGCAACCCCTAAAATACACCCCCACACCCTGAATATATGGAAAACCCCTAAAATAAACCCACACACCCTGAAAATATGGAGGAACCCCTAAAAAACACACCCTGAATATATGGAGGAGCCCCTAAAAACACCCCCCACACCCTGAATATATGGAGGAGCCCTTAAAAAGACACCCGACACACCCTGAATATATGAAGAAGCCACTAAATAGACACCCGCACACCCTGAATATATGGCGGAGCCCCTAAAAACACACCCGCACACCCTGAATATATGGCGGAGCCCCTAAAAACACACTCGCACACCCTGAATATATGGAGGAGCCCCTAAAAACACACCCGCACATCCTGAATATATGGAGGAGCCCCTAAAAATACACCCACACACCCTGAATATATGGAGGAGCCCCTAAAAATACACCCACACACCCTGAATATATGGAGACCCTAAAAAGACACCCGCACACCCTGAATATATGGAGGAGCCCCTAAAAACACACCGCCACACCCTGAATATATGGAGGAGCCCCTAAAAACACACCTGCTGATATTAATGAGAGCCCCTAAAAACACACCCGCACACCCTGAATATATGGAGGAACCCCTAAAAAGACACCCCCACACCCTGAATATATGGAGGAACCCCCTAAAAAGACACCCGCACACCCTGAATATATGAAGGAACCCTTAAATCACACCCATACACTGAATATATGGAGGAACCCCTAAAAAGACACCCGCACACCCTGAATATTTGGAGGAACCCCTAAAAATCCACACACCCTGAATATATAGAGGAGCCACTAAAAAGACACCCGCACACCCTGAATATATGGAGGAGCCCCTAAAAATACACCCACACACCCTGAATATATGGAGGAGCCCCTAAAAAGACACCCACATACCCTGAATATATGGAGGAACCCTTAAAACACACCCACACACCCTGAATATATGGAGGAGCCTCTAAAAAGACACCCGCACACCCTGAATATATGGAGGAACCCCTAAAAAGACACCCGCACACCCTGAATATATAGAGGAACCCCTAAAAAGACACCCGCACACCCTGAATATATAGAACCCCTAAAAAGACACCCACAGATCCTGAATATATGGAGGAGCCCCTAAAAAGACAACCGCACACCCTGAATATATGGAGGAACCCCTAAAAATATACCCGCACACCCTTAAAATATAGAGGAATCCCTATAAATACACCCGCACACCCTAAATATATGCAGGAGCCCCTAAAAAGACACCCACACACCCTGAATATATGGAGGAACCCCTAAAAAAACACCCGCACACCCTGAATATATGGAGGAACCCCCAAAAATACACCCGCACACCCTAAATATATGGAGGAATCCCTAAAAATACACCCGCACACCCTGAATATATGAAGGAACCCCTAAAAATACACCGCACACCCTGAATATATGAAGGAACCCCTAAAATAAACCCGCACACCCTGAATATATGGAGGAGCCCCTAAAAAGACACCCACATACCCTGAATATATGGAGGAACCCTTAAAACACACCCACACACCCTGAATATATGGAGGAGCCTCTAAAAAGACACCCGCACACCCTGAATATATGGAGGAACCCCTAAAAAACACCCGCACACCCTGAATATATAGAACCCCTAAAAAGACAACCGCACACCCTGAATATATGGAGGAACCCCTAAAAATATACCCGCACACCCTGAAAATATAGAGGAATCCCTAAAAATACACCCGCACATCCTGAATATATGGAGGGGCCCCTAGAAACACACCCACACACCCTGAATATATGAAGGAACTCCTATAAATACACCCGCACACCCTAAATATATGCAGGAGCCCCTAAAAAGACACCCACACACCCTGAATATATATAGGAACCCCTAAAAAGACACCCGCACACCCTGAATATATGGAGGAACCCCCAAAAATACACCCGCACACCCTAAATATATGGAGGAACCCCTAAAAATACACCCGCACACCCTGAATATATGAAGGAACCCCTAAAATACACCCGCACACCCTAAATATATGAAGGAACCCCTAAAATAAACCCACACACCCTAAATATATGGAGGAATCCCTAAAAATACACCGCACACCCTGAATATATGAAGGAACTCCTAAAATAAACCCGCACACCCTGAATCTATGAAGGAACCCCTAAAATAAACCCGCACACCCTGAATATATGAAGGAACCCCTATAAATACACCCGCACACCCTGAATATATGAAGGAACCCCTAAAATAAACCCGCACACCCTGAATATATGGAGGAACCCCTAAAAAGACACCCGCACACCCTGAATATATAGAGGAACCCCTAAAAAGACACCCGCACACCCTGAATATATAGAGGAACCCCTAAAAAGACACACGCACACCCTGAATATTTGGAGGAACCCCTAAAAATCCACACACCCTGAATATATAGAGGAGCCACTAAAAAGACACCCGCACACCCTGAATATATGGAGGATCCCCTAAAAATACACCCGCACACCATGAATATATGGAGGAGCCCCTAAAAATACACCCGCACACCCTGAATATATGGAGGAACCCCTAAAAAGACACCCACACACCCTGAATATATGGAGGAGCCCCTAAAAAGACACCCGCACACCGTGAATATATGGAGGAATCCCTATAAATACACCCGCACACCCTGAATATATGGAGGAATCCCTATAAATACACCCGCACACCCTGAATATATGGAGGAACCCCTAAAAATACACCCACACACCCTGAATATATGGAGGAACCCCCTAAAAAGACACCCACACACCCTGAATATATGGAGGAACCCCCTAAAAAGACACCCACACACCCTGAATATATGGAGGAACCCCCTAAAAAGACACCCACACACCCTGAATATATGGAGGAGCCCCCTAAAAAGACACCGCACACCCTGAATATATGGAGGAACCCCTAAAAAACACCCACACACCCTGAATATATGGAGGAACCCCCTAAAAAGACACCCACACACCCTGAATATATGGAGGAACCCCCTAAAAATACACCCACACACCCTGAATATATGGAGGAGCCCCTAAAAAGACACCCGCACGCCCTGAATATATGGAGGAGCCCCTAAAAAGACACCCGCACACCCTGAATATATGGAGGAGCCCCTAAAAAGACACCCGCACACCCTGAATATATGGAGGAGCCCCTAAAAAGACACCCGCACGCCCTGAATATATGGAGGAACCCCTAAAAACACACCCGCACACCCTGAATATATGGAGGAGCCCCCGTTAAAAGATACCGCACACCCTGAATATATGGAGGAGCCCCCTAAAAAGACACCGCACACCCTGAATATATGGAGGAACCCCCTAAAAAGACACCCACACACCCTGAATATATGGAGGAACCCCCTAAAAATACACCCACACACCCTGAATATATGGAGGAGCCCCCTAAAAAGACACCCGCACACCCTGAATATATGGAGGAACCCCCTAAAGACACCCACACACCCTGAATATATGGAGGAGCCCCTAAAAGACACCCGCACACCCTGAATATATGAAGGAACCCTTAAAACACACCCATACACTGAATATAGGGAGGAGCCCCTAAAAATACACCCCCACACCCTGAATATATGGAGGAACCCTTAAAACACACCCGCACACCCTGAATATGTGGAGGAGTCCCTAAAAAGACACCCGCACACCCTGAATATATGGAGGAACCCCTAAAAACACACCCTGAATATATGGAGGAGCCCCTAAAAATACACCCCCACACCCTGAATATATGGAGGAAACCCTAAAAAGACACCCATACACTGAATATATGGAGGAATCCCTAAAAACACACCCACACACCCTGAATATATTGAACATGTGATAGTCGGGATATTGGGGGACTCTGTTCTCCTTCTGCTAGTTTGTTGTCTCTGATTTTCATAAGTTCTTTTATTCGAGGGTTAAATTTTAATAAAATAACAATCTCGGGGCCCAAACCTGGTGTGAAAGTCTCAGCGTCGCTACAGTCTATGGAGTTACTGAGAGGGCGATTCGCTGATATTGAGCTCAATGTTTTAGGTCACTCAGTTGATTCCATTTTGCTGAAAATACGTTAATTCATTATAAACCTAACGCGCCGCGTATTGCGCCAAAAATTGAGTCACCGAAGCGGTTACCGGACGTTGGCAAAACGCACCGGATTGGCCTCGGTGAATTCCACCAAAAGTGTAAAAATAAATAAATGGGCGTCTAACAGGTTAAAACCCTAAAATGTGTCTGAATAATAAAAAGGTTTTGGTGTAAAATAATAAAAGGCCTTAAAAAGAATTAAAACATATATTCTATTTATTGCACAGAATGCGGCGGGATTCGCCGCTTTGTATTTATTACACAGAATGTGACGGGATTCGCCGCTTTGTATTTATTGCACAGAATGCGACGGGATTCGCCGCTTTGTATTTATTGCACAGAATGCGACGGGATTCGCCGCTTTGTATTTATTGCACAGAATGTGACGGGATTCGCCGCTTTGTATTTATTGCACAGAATGCGACGGGATTCGCCGCTTTGTATTTATTGCACAGAATGCGACGGGATTCGCCGCTTTGTATTTATTGCACAGAATGCGACGGGATTCGCCGCTTTGTATTTATTGCACAGAATGTGACGGGATTCGCCGCTTTGTATTTATTGCACAGAATGCGACGGGATTCGCCGCTTTGTATTTATTGCACAGAATGTGACGGGATTCGCCGCTTTGTATTTATTGCACAGAATGTGACGGGATTCACCGCTTTAAACCTGTCAAACCGAAACCCCCGAAAATCAGGACATTTTGCTGAAATTCCGGTTTAATTCTGTGTCCTGCAAAGACCAACAAGTCTTCATTGGGACAGTTTTGGTGTCGCTGAATTGCGCTGTATTTCGTTGTGACTTCCCTGTGTTTGGTGAATTGACAAATTGCCCCGAAATCCCAGATTGGTGAAATTAACTGTTCGGTGCAATTCGGCAGCAAATTCAGAGTTTAGTGAATAACCCCCTATATTTACACCAGGGTCGCGTTAGGCCCCAGAGCCTGTCGCACGGGAGCTGCCGTTACTGATGTAGTATTACTTATCTCCACACGAGGGCGCTGTTGGCCAACACACCAGGCATTCGGGTTCCTGTGGCCAGGTCTGCGCATGTACCCGCACTCCGAATCTACAGGAACAACACTCTGCTCAGCTCACCCCGCAGGACTCCAACCCATCCTGACACGTCTGCGCGGACCGACCTGCGGCCCCGTGTAATGATCCTGAATCTATAGCCATGTAACTTATCCCTTTCACGCCTAGGGTGGAGGATGTAGAACGCCATCAGTGGAACACGGCCCTGAAAGGGTTACACGGTGCGGTGTGACTCCTGCAGGCCGGTCAGCAAGCAGATGGTTAAAGGGATCCACTACTCATCTTGTGTCGTAAACCGTTTATTACAGGCCAAGGGATCCGTTCTGCCGCCGTAACGCGATTTAAAGGGGCGGCGACGCTTCGGGGTGACTTGTGGAACCATAAATTAAATCCTATGTAAACGTGACGGAATGAGCAACCTGCGCGCCCGTTTCCTCGGGACGTCACTATGTCTCATCGGGCTGGAGGCGGGGTGTGTTTTTTCAGCTCTTTGGATTCGCAGTTCTGATTGGCCAAAAAACAAAAATTCACGCGATTCACCTGCAGAAATGCAAATTAATCTCCCATGATTCTCAGCCGCTCGTCAGGCTGGCTAAGCCTCGTGGGTAATGTAGTCCCACAAGATCTGGATGGCCGAGGCTTCCAACCGTTGGTTTAAAGTATAACCGGCTCTTCGTGACTTTGTGGGTCCGAGATTTCAGCAAATCCAGGGATGATTTTCTCCCAAAGAGCTCACACTCTACTCATCCGCTCCTGCAGGAGTAAAACACACCAACAGGGTTATTCAGAGAGAGGTGAAAACCAGGAGAATGACTGGAGAAGTGAAAATTCGAGGTCAAAATGGCTAAACCAGAAAAATTCTCCCACTTATCTCACTTTCAAAATCGGCTATTTTGACCTAGAATGTTCACTTCTCCAGTCATTATCCTGGTTTTCACCTCTCTCCGAATGAAACAAAATACACTGAGTGCAGAGGGAGCTTAAGATCTTAGATGCTAAAATTAGAATCAAATGAACTTAACTTTCTATCTCCAAACTGTCCAACAAAATTCTTCCAGTGAAACAAATATACCCTAGAACAATAAGTGCGAGAAAAAAGGGAAATTGTGCAGTACCATATATCAAGCAAAATACTCTGAGATCAATTACACTTACAATGGCTCGTGGTATACGTATTCAGGCCTCTATGGGGGGGCCCCCGCCCACCTTTCCCCAGTGAGTAAATGGTGTCCACCAGAAGGTAATACCTCGAAGGAAGTAGTAATAAAAATAGTGTATTCTCGTCAATACATTCAGAATGTATATAGGTAGGTATCAACTCACGTGTTTCAGAGCCTCCTAACTAGGTGGCTCTGTAGGTATGCCTGCGGACCGCTTATTCCAGAGGGGTTCCCTCCTCACTCAATGGTGGTACAATTTAAATGGTCACCAGCAACCGGATCAGGGCATATTCCAATTCAAAGAAAATGTCGGTAGATAAAATATATAAAAATGTGATCTAGATAATCCGCTGATAGAAGAAAATAAACAGCCGTACCCATCTTCGATTCTCAATGAACTGAACAATCGCGCATGCCCATTCATGCGAGGAAAGCGAAAGTATCGTGGATGAAGATGGATATACCTCATCCCCTCAACATCCGGATAGGACACTGGATTGGCGACCGCTAATGAATGTGAACGCGGTCCAAGAAAGGTGCTGTTAATCAACGTAATTATCGGGCTACATAACAGGTCATTGAACAACTTTGTGCCATTCGTTTCCTGACTGATGAGGCTTGCAGTACGCAAGCGAAACGCGTTTTTTATATTTGTTTTAAAATAGTGCAATAAATTTTTGTATGTCTTACCTACCAACATTTTCTTTGAATTGGAATATGCCCTGATCCGGTTGCTGGTGACCATTTGCATTGTACCACCATTGAATGAGGAGGGACCCCCTCTGAATGGAATAAGCAGTCCGCAGGCATACCTACAGAGCCACCTAGTTAGGAGGAGGCTCTGAAACACGTGAGTTGATACCTATATACATTCTAAATGTATTGACGATAATACACTCTTTTATTACTACTTCATTCAAGGTATTACCTTCTGGTGGACACCATTTACTCACTGAGGAAAGGTGGGCGGGGCCCCCCATAGAGGCCTGAATACGTATACCATGAGCCATTTGAGGCTCCACCTTTGTGAGTGTAATTGATCTCATAGAGTATTTTGCTTGATATTTGGTACTGCACAATTTCCCTTTTTTCTCGCATTTATTGTTCTAGGGCAGGGGTGAGAAAATTGTGGCCCGCGGGCCACATGCGGCGCGCCACAGAGTATTTTTGTGGCCCGCCAAACCGGGCTCGAGTCCTGTGGGAACGGCGTTCCTGCACTTCTCCCGCAGCAGGAACATTACGGGAATGCAGGTTCCCACTGTGGGCAGCCGGTGCATTCCTCTAGCAGCCCCTGGCCGCGTGTTCCCTTCAAGCCCTGCGTGATGATCCCTCGCACGGCCACCTCAGCCCTCTGAAAGGCGGTGACGTGGCCTACAGCCAGGATCTCGCAAGATAGTGTCATAGCCTTCAGAGAGCCCAGCTGAGGAGGCAGCTGTGTGCAGGAGCACGCCTGAGCTTGGAGGAACCAGCATTCCTGAGGTATGCAGGCTGGGTAACTATATTTCTGGGGGTCTCTGCCTGGCTGTAATTAGTTCTGGGGACATGTGTCAGGCTATAGGCTAGGGTCAGACGAACGCGCGTGCAGCCGCACTTTATTACGGCCGTAGTAGCAGCAAATGACAGGCAATATACGAAGTACGGCCGCAAGAAAGTGCGGCCACGCAACGCAAGCGGCAAACAAACGCATTTTTTTTGAGCGTCAAACCGCTAGTACAGACGTACAGAGTGCGCTGCGGCCGCATAGCGGCGTGTGTGCGTGATTAGGAGACGTCAGACGCTGCTAATGTCCGGCGTACATAATGTCCAGACGCAAAAAGGTTTTTATTGATGATCCGTACAAAATCACGGACGAAAATGCGCATCGTATGACCGCTATCGCGTATTCCGTGAAAAAATACGTCCATTCGTTCGAACGCACATTTTCACGGACGACGCAAAAAATGCGTTCGTCTGACCCTAGCCATAACTAGTTCTGGGGGCAAGTGTCTGGCTGTAATTAGTTCTGGGGGCATGTTTCTGGCTGTAATTAATTCTGGGGGCATGTTTCTGGCTGTAATTAATTCTAGGGGCATGTTTCTGGCTGTAATTAATTCTGGGGGCATGTTTCTGGCTGTAATTAGTTCTGGGGCATGTTTCTGGCTATAATTAATTCTGGGGGCATGTTTCTGGCTGTAATTAATTCTGGGGGCATGTTTCTGGCTGTAATTAATTCTGGGGGCATGTTTCTGGCTGTAATTAATTCTGGGGGCATGTTTCTGGCTGTAATTAGTTCTGGGGGCATGTTTCTGGCTGTAATTAATTCTGGGGGCATGTTCTGGCGTTGTTAATTCTGGGGCATGTTTCTGGCTGTAATTAATTCTGGGGGCATGTTTCTGGCTGTAATTAATTCTGGGGGCATGTTTCTGGCTGTAATTAATTCTGGGGGCATGTTTCTGGCTGTAATTAATTCTGGGGGCATGTTTCTGGCTGTAATTAGTTCTGGGGCATGTTTCTGGCTGTAATTAGTTCTGGGGCATGTTTCTGGCTGTAATTAATTCTGGGGGCATGTTTCTGGCTGTAATTAGTTCTGGGGGCATGTTTCTGTCTGTAATTAATTCTGGGGGCATGTTTCTGGCTGTAATTAGTTCTGGGGCATGTTTTCTGGCTGTAATTAATCTGGGCATGTTTCTGGCTGTAATTAGTTCTGGGGGCATGTTTCTGGCTGTAATTAATTCTGGGGCATGTTTCTGGCTGTAATTAATTCTGGGGGCATGTTTCTGGCTATAATTAATTGGGGGCATGTTTCTGGCTGTATTAGTTCTGGGGGCATGTTTCTGGCTGTAATTAGTTCTGGGGGCATGTTTCTGGCTGTAATTAATTCTGGGGGCATGTTTCTGGCTGTAATTAATTCTGGGGGCATGTTTCTGGCTATAATTAATTCTGGGGCATGTTTCTGGCTGTAATTAATTCTGGGGCATGTTTCTGGCTATAATTAATTCTGGGGCATGTTTCTGGCTGTAATTCTGGGGGCATGTTTCTGGCTGTAATTAATTCTGTTTCAGTTGCTTCTGGGGCATTTTCTGGCTGTATTATTAGTTCTGGGGGCATGTTTCTGGCTGTAATTAATTCTGGGGGCATGTTTCTGGCTGTAATTAATTCTGGGGGCATGTTTCTGGCTGTAATTAATTCTGGGGGCATGTTTCTGGCTATAATTAGTTCTGGGGGCATGTTTCTGGCTGTAATTAGTTCTGGGGGCATGTTTCTGGCTGTAATTAGTTCTGGGGGCATGTTTCTGGCTATAATTAGTTCTGGGGGCATGTTTCTGGCTGTAATTAATTCTGGGGGCATGTTTCTGGCTGTAATTAATTCTGGGGGCATGTTTCTGCTGTAATTATTCTGGGGGCATGTTTCTGGCTATAATTCTGGGGGCATGTTGCTGTAATTAGTTCTGGGGGCATGTTTCTGGCTGTAATTAATTCTGGGGGCATGTTTCTGGCTGTAATTAGTTCTGGGGGCATGTTTCTGGCTGTAATTAATTCTGGGGGCATGTTTCTGGCTGTAATTAATTCTGGGGGCATGTTTCTGGCTGTAATTAATTCTGGGGGCATGTTTCTGGCTGTAATTAATTCTGGGGGCATGTTTCTGGCTATAATTAATTCTGGGGCATGTTTCTGGCTGTAATTAATTCTGGGGCATGTTTCTGGCTGTAATTCTGGGGCATGTTTCTGGCTGTAATTAATTCTGGGGGCATGTTTCTGGCTTTAATTCTGGGGGCATGTTTCTGGCTGTAATTAATTCTGGGGGCATGTTTCTGGCTGTAATTAATTCTGGGGGCATGTTTCTGGCTGTAATTAATTCTGGGGGCATGTTTCTGGCTATAATTCTGGGGGCATGTTTCTGGCTAAGTAATTCTGGGGGCATGTTTCTGGCTGTAATTAGTTCTGGGGCATGTTTCTGGCTGTAATTAATTCTGGGGCATGTTTCTGGCTGTAATTAATTCTGGGGCATGTTTCTGGCTGTAATTAATTCTGGGGGCATGTTTCTGGCTGTATTAATTCTGGGGGATGTTTCTGGCTGTAATTAATTCTGGGGGCATGTTTCTGGCTGTAATTAGTTCTGGGGGCATGTTCTGGCTGTAATTAATTCTGGGGCATGTTTCTGGCTGTAATTAATTCTGGGGGCATGTTTCTGGCTGTAATTAATTCTGGGGGCATGTTTCTGGCTGTAATTAATTCTGGGGGCATGTTTCTGGCTGTAATTAATTCTGGGGGCATGTTTCTGGCTGTAATTAGTTCTGGGGGCATGTTTCTGGCTGTAATTAGTTCTGGGGCATGTTTCTGGCTGTAATTAATTCTGGGGGCATGTTTCTGGCTGTAATTCTGGGGGCATGTTTCTGGCTGTAATTAATTCTGGGGGCATGTTTCTGGCTGTAATTAATTCTGGGGCATGTTTCTGGCTGTAATTAATTCTGGGGGCATGTTTCTGGCTGTAATTAATTCTGGGGGCATGTTTCTGGCTGTAATTAGTTCTGGGGGCATGTTTCTGGCTGTAATTAATTCTGGGGGCATGTTTCTGGCTGTAATTCTGGGGGCATGTTTCTGGCTGTAATTAGTTCTGGGGGCATGTTTCTGGCTATAATTAATTCTGGGGGCATGTTTCTGGCTGTAATTAATTCTGGGGGCATGTTTCTGGCTATAATTAATTCTGGGGGCATGTTTCTGGCTGTAATTAATTCTGGGGGCATGTTTCTGGCTGTAATTAATTCTGGGGGCATGTTTCTGGCTGTAATTCTGGGGGCATGTTTCTGGCTGTAATTCTGGGGGCATGTTTCTGGCTGTAATTCTGGGGGCATGTTTCTGGCTGTAATTAGTTCTGGGGGCATGTTTCTGGCTATAATTAATTCTGGGGGCATGTTTCTGGCTGTAATTAATTCTGGGGGCATGTTTCTGGCTGTAATTCTGGGGGCATGTTTCTGGCTGTAATTAGTTCTGGGGGCATGTTTCTGGCTATAATTAATTCTGGGGGCATGTTTCTGGCTGTAAAATTCTGGGGGCATGTTTCTGGCTGTAATTAATTCTGGGGGCATGTTTCTGGCTGTAATTAATTCTGGGGCATGTTTCTGGCTGTAATTAATTCTGGGGCATGTTTTCTGGCTGTAATTAGTTCTGGGGGCATGTTTCTGGCTGTAATTAATTCTGGGGGCATGTTTCTGGCTGTAATTAATTCTGGGGGCATGTTTCTGGCTGTAATTAATTCTGGGGGCATGTTTCTGGCTATAATTAATTCTGGGGGCATGTTTCTGGCTATAATTAATTCTGGGGGCATGTTTCTGGCTATAATTAATTCTGGGGGCATGTTTCTGGCTATAATTAATTCTGGGGCATGTTTCTGGCTATAATTAATTCTGGGGGCATGTTTCTGGCTATAATTAATTCTGGGGCATGTTTCTGGCTATAATTAATTCTGGGGCATTTTCTGGCTATAATTAATTCTGGGGCATGTTTCTGGCTATAATTAATTCTGGGGGCATGTTTCTGGCTATAATTAATTCTGGGGGCATGTTTCTGGCTGTAATTAGTTCTGGGGGCATGTTTCTGGCTATAATTAGTTCTGGGGGCATGTTTCTGGCTGTAATTGATTCTGAGGGCAAGTGCGGCCCTCCGCTCCCACAAAGTGGCCCCCAAGCCACAACAATTGCCCACCCCTGTTCTAGGGTGTATTTGTATCACTGGAAGAATTCCGTTGGACAGTTTGGACATAGAAGTTAAGTGCATTTGATTCTAATTTAGTATCTAAGATCTTAAGCTCCCTCTGCACTCATTGTAATTTGTTTTATACTGTAAAAGGTAAAGGATGCACCCATACAGGTGAGCTGCAAAAGGACATTACTAGACACACATAATCTAGCGCCGTTTCACTGTGAACCAAGTAGGTTCACTTTTTTTGCTCTCGCTGAATAACCCTGAAATATTTATTTTTTTGGAGATTTTCCGTCCTGACTTCAGACACGATGATGATCCCGCGCGGATCTCGCGATACAGGATTGTGTTTGTGTTATTTCAGTATTTTAGGAGAAATGGTGGCGTTTACTGACGGACTTGCAGCGTTTCGGTCAGAGAAAGGTCCATGTGACCAAACCGTTTTGTGTCCTTTAATAAACGCCGCTGTTTTTTTGTTGAAGGTATCGGCTCCAGATGATTGTTTTGTGAGCGTCGCTCCTGCCGAGAGGAACCGGCCCAGCATGTTACTGATTCTGTTACATGTTGTCACCCATAGATAGTCCATGCAGGGCCGGATTTATAATTAGGCAGAGGAGGCCCCTGTGTCTCAAAGTAAAAAATAAAATAAAAAACACTTAAAGGTTTATTGAAAGAGCAACGAATTGCACCGAACAGTGAGTTTCCCCGCACGGCGACATTTCATGGCCATTCGGCTATTCAGAGAGCAGGCAGTTCACCAAATTTTGGTGATTTGCCAGCAAAATACGGTGCCTGTTCGGCAGCAGTGAAATCCCCCATAGAGAAGCAATGGTTAATCTATTCACAGACACCGAACAGCAGAGAAATGCCAGTGAAGTGTGGATGATTTAAGGCTAGGGACAGATGAGCGCATTTTCTGCGGCCACCGTCAAAATGTACGTCGATGCGTGCGCACGCATTTTTTCACGGAATACGCTTAAGTGGTCAGACGATGCGCAATTCTGGACGTATTTCATGACGATGGGGTGAAAAGAAGTCTAGGGAAATCCGGCTGTTTGAACGTTATGTTGGCCGCACACTAGCAGCGTCTGACGTCTCCTAATCACGCACACACGCTGCTATGCGGCCGCAGCGCACTTTGTACGTCAGTAGCAGCGGTTTCACGTTCTGATAAAAATGCGTTCATTTGCTGGTTGCGTGGTGTCGGCGCACTTTCGTACGCACGTACTTCGTATATTGGCCGTCATTGGCCGTTATGTACTGCTACTGCCGCCGTGATTTAGTGCGCCTGCACGCGCGTTCCGACTGCCCCACTCTGACCCTAGCCTAAGGTCGGGGCTGCTCGGGTTTTCCAGACCTTTCTGATCACGTTGAACATTTTGTCCTGTAACCAGACATTGTTTGAGCAGCGCGGTCTGTTCGGGCGATGATCGCCCCGCACCCACGTACCAGAAACAATCACCAGGGTAATGGAAAAGCACATTCTGGACACCTCGCCCCAATAATATGTCCGTCCCCGGGACACAGTGTGCGCCGCTGCCGCTGCCGGAGCCGAGTGAAGGACGAGTCGCGCAGGGGCTTCTCACTGAGGGGTGAAACGGGGAGAATCACATGAAAAACACGCATTTTAGGTTAAAATACAGAACTTAAAGGGACACTCTAAGCAACATGACCAATTAAACTATTTTAGGTGGTCATGATGCCCGGATTATGCTGCCCTCTGTCCCCCCTCCCTCCGCTCGGCAGTTCAGCTGAAAAAGCTGAAAACAGCTGAGAGAGGCGGAGGACTTTACTCCCCCCTCCCAGCTGTCAGTCAGCAGAGAGGGAATCATATTTCCCGCTTCTGCCGACTTTTGCCGAGTAGGAGACGTCATCGCGCTTTCAGCTCTCAGCGCGATGACGTCTCCTACTCCCCGCAGAAGCTGGCGTCTCCCTCTGAGGGTTAGTGTTGCACGCATCCTCTTGCGCGCAACACTAATCCTCAGAGGGAGCCGGGAGGAAGCCTGCCGATTGGCTGGCTTACGTGAGAGGCGCGCATGCGCGCTTCTCATGTAAACCAGAAGGCAAGACGCAGCAAGAAGGACGGGAGCGGAAGAGGAGGGAGGGGAGTATATAAAAAAAAAAGACGCCGCTGGAAAGAAGAGGATTTTAGGGTAAGTATTACAGTTACACAAAATAAACGAACGATTTATTAAGGGAGTAGGGATAGATTAAGGTTAAAAAACGGGGGATGATTTTTTATTAGAGTCCCTTTAACCCCTTCACTGCTGAACCATTTCACGTCTTAAAAAAACACATATTTCTTATTTTTTTCTTTACTTTAGACAAGGTCATGTTTGGTATCATTGGAAAGGCCATGCTCTGGCCTTTCTAATGATACCAAATATGACCCTGCTAGCTGAAAACAGTCGAGAGATATAGGGGTTAATTTGAACCCGATCTTTCCTTAGTCAATAAGGACGTTCCCCACACGTCCTCAGCAGTGAAAGGGTTAAGGAGAAATTCACATCGAATGTGTTTCTCATCGAATTCCCGTCTAGTGTGAAACCCGCGAGCGACTCCGGTGGAATTCTGTGTAACAAAGCGGCTGTGTGTGATGTCACCGAGGGAACCGACACCGTCAGCCGTCCTGTGACCCTCAGCCGTCCCGTGACCCTCAGCCGTCCCGTGACCCTCAGCCATCCCATCACCCTCAGCCGTCCTGTGGCCCTAAGCCGCCCATAACTTACAAATCTTACCTTTTTTCGCCTGGAAATCTCGCTGGTTTGGTTTCTAATGTTTAGGAAAGGGTTAATATAAGGTGTCCAGGTGATTTTTCACCTTATTTTTTTTTTTTTTAATTCTTTATTTAGAGAATTCTACATTACAGAAAATTCACGAAATCAGACGGAAAAAAGAACGGGCACGCATGGCCGGCCAAACTATCTACGGTCAACCAGTTAAAAATATGCGAAGTAAATAGGAACAGGACATGAGATCTAAAAAGGCCGGAAGTCCCAACATCAGGCAAAAAATCTAAAGAATTGTGCAATGCAAGTAGAGAGACGTCCATGAAAACCACAAATAGTCCTGAAAGTCCATTCACAGACAGGGTTATTCAAAGAGAATTGTAAAGTCACTGCACGTTCGGTGACTTTTCGTTCTCTTCAATTCGGTTCCTTTTGCCGATCCCATTTCGGTGACCCTGCGGTGTATTCAGCAAACACCACAGGGCCCCCGAATTGCAGAGAAAAGCTGCCGAAACCTGACGAAAACTAACCGCAAAAACCCAGCGAATGCACGCCGAAAACCCTCAAAAACATCTGGATTAACCTGCCGAAAACCACGGAAAAAGCCCGAGCAGGAGCCGATCACCCGCAGCGAAGCCGCCGGAAAAAGCCGACACCGCAGACGAGTGAATACCGTATTTTTCGCTCCATAAGACGCACCTGACCATAAGAAGCACCTAGTTTTTAGAGGAGGAAAACCGGAAAATAAATATTCTGAATGAAATAGTGTAATAATGGATATACTGCCCCAGCTCGTGGATATGCCTTAGCTCACACGTGGATATGCCTTAGCTCACACGTGGATATGCCTTAGCTCACACGTGGATATGCCTTAGCTCACACGTGGATATGCCTTAGCTCACACATGGATTTGCCCCAGCCAGCTCACACATGGATTTGCCCCAGCCAGCTCACACATGGATTTGCCCCAGCCAGCTCACACATGGATTTGCCCCAGCCAGCTCACACATGGATTTGCCCCATCAGCTCACACATTGATAATGCCCCAGCTCACATATGGATATGGCCCAGCAGCTCGTGGATGTGCCTCCGCTCACCTGCCGCCGCCGCGTTCGTCTCCCTCTGAGCATGCGTCCGGCGGCAGGAAGCTTGGGCACTCGCCTGGGGGAGCCACGTGACCGCGATCTCCGCGGTCACGTGGCTCCCCCAGGCGAGTGCCCAAGCTTCCTGCCGCCAGACCCATGCTCAGAGGGAGACGAACGCGGCAGCGGCAGGTGAGCGGAGGCACATCCACGAGCTGCTGGCCATATTCGCTCCATAAGACGCACCCACTTTTCCCCCACTTTTTGGGGGGAAAAAAGTGCGTCTTATGGAGCGAAAAATACGGTAAATTAGCAAAACAGTTTGTATTAATGATTGAAAAGTGAAACGCTGTTTGCCAAGAAACTACTGAGCGAAAATGTCTGAAATTTACATATAAAATCCAATGAATGATAATAAAAAGGGCTGTTACAGAAAAAAGAAGTAAAGTTAAAAAAAATCCAGAAAAATGTTTAAAATATCGTAAAAAATCTATAAATAAAGAGACTTTTTGCTGCAGAATTTTATAATGAACGGTTTATTAGATATTGAATTAAAACGGGAATATTTTTAACATTGAAACCTATGGGATTCGCCTGAATAAACCTGCCGAATTAAACCACCGAATGGCAGGGCATTTCGGGAACTTTTCACTGCTGGTTTGTGTTCTCTGAATAGCCGAAGCATTGCTTCTCTATGGGGATTTCACTGCCCTCGAACAGGCACCGAACAGGCACCGTATGTGCAGGCAATTCGCCAGGATTTGGCGAATTGCCTGCTCTCTGGATAGCCGAATGGCCAAGAAAGGTAACCGAACACTGATTTTCACTTTTCGGTTCCCTTTCGGCAGCCATTCGGATCTCTTTGAATTACCCAGATAGTCATTCTAAAAACCAGAGACACGTAAGCATAGGAAAAAAATGCAGGGGGGGGGACAATGACGCTCAGCTCTCAGTCCGGCTGAAGCTCCGGAGGGTCCAGCGAAAGGCCTGCCACCGCGAGGTCGGTCCAGGCGGCTTCAGGATTGGTGATGGTATAGGGGATGTTGTCGTGTGTCACCACCAGTGCTCCCGCCAGGCCCCAGCGATAGCGGATCCCTCTCCGACGGACGGATGTCACAGCTTGAAAGCGCCTGCGAGCAAGTATAGTCTGGAAAGGAAGATCGTGGTATAACGCTAGCGTTGAGCCCTCAAATTTCACCGGGTCTCTCGCGCCGGAGGTAGACATAAGCTTGACCTTGAACGCCACGTCACGGATGGCCACCACGACATCTCGGGAAGCCCCTTTTAAAAGCGTCGCCGGTCTCCTAACTCTGAACACCGATCCAATTACATCCGGCGTATCAGGGGGAAGCCCCGACACCTGAAGGGCCAAACAAGAAACCTAGGACGGTAGCTCCGACGATGACAGAGTCCGGGATACCCCTGACATTGCGGTGGCGGTGTCTCGTTTCCAGTATCTCCACAGAGCGGGTCAAACGTTCCACCTGAGACCGGCGACCTGACCCAACAGGTGAGTATGTTCCGATTGCACTTCAGAGGTCGTCGTCTGCACCGCTGTCACCTGAGCGCAAATTGCTGCGACCTCCACCCGAACCACCGCCACCTCGGGCTTCCATACCCCCCGAATTTCTCGGAGCTCATCCAAAATCCTTCAGAGGTCCCCGTTCGTAATGGGAAGATGATCCTCCTCCTCCTGCTGTCGGTCCTCGGTCATACGTGGTTCGAGCGAGGTAGATCTTTTTTGCCGCAGTCGGGTTCTTGATCTCGGATTATCCTGCTGATCCAAAAACAAACTACTACTAGTGGAGAGCTGGTGGGCTTCAGCCAGGTCACCGTCACAGAGGTCCTCAGCGGCGATCGAGGTGTTCAAAGACGCTTGTAGCGCTGCTTTTTTTTTTTGCAGCCGCAGAGAGGGGCTGGGAGTCCGGTCTCTGAGATTGCAGGGAGATCCACGACATCGCCGAACCTCCACCCGAAGGCCAGGGGTCACCTTCGTCACCCGAAAAGTCATAGCCCGGGGGGAGGGAAGAGGAGGCCGTCACTCCTGTAAAAATGGACCCACCTCTCAGAGTCTTGAATGTCCCTCTGTCGGGGGCCTTGCTTCTGGGAGCGACTGGTGGGCATGGCACCGAAAGTGCAGGCACGAGGTACAAGGCAGTAAAAAGGGTCTCAACAACTCCCGCACAGGCCTCCAAGATGGCCGCGGGTACCAGGACCAAATCGTGCCGCGGGTGTCAAACTGTTCCGGGGCGTGAAACGACCTCACCAGGGACCTCCAGGACCTCCAAAGGGCGCTGGGTAGGTCTCAAGTCCGAGGAAGAAACGAAAATAGCTTTAAAAGCCGTGTTAATCATGGAGCTCCTCCAATATGCAGCCGCTCGCTTCCTCGGTTAGCTCCGCCCCCTGTTCACATTATTACACAATACGTCTTGGCACCCTGTGCCCCCCCCCCGCCATGTTTCCATTCGCCGGGGGAGGTTTAACGCGGCGCTCTGTATTTTCACAGTAAACGTTTGGTTTTTTGCGCCTCCAGATCTTTTAATTATTTCAGGTTTGTTTGGACCAAAAACACGTTTCACTTAAATCACAAAAACCCCCGTCTGCTGCGCGGGGTCAGAGGTCAAACGCGTTACTCGCAGAATCACGAATTACGGGAAATTTATCAGAATGTGGAAAATGATTCCTGGATTATTATATATTTTTTTACATATTATCCCTTAAATCCTAACAATAACAACTGCGGGAACGAAGACCCGTTAAACCCCCCCCCCGAGCCACAAGCAGCAGATTCAAGCGCACTAACTTGTCTTGACCAGTAGGTGGCGACCTCTCCCTGCCGCGTGTTATTACAGTGAGGAATAAACTGGGAATATTCCCAAATATTTCTTACTGTATAATTAAATCTTTTTAAATCACTTGGCAGTGAAGGGGTTAAGGTCACCAAAGCTTATTCCCCGGTGTTACAAATAACACAAAATAGTAATAGTTGTGATTTCTGGTTATTTTGGGGAAACGAAGGAAACGCTAAGCAGAATGGAATGATCTCCTGCTTTTTATCAGGTGAGATTACGTCGCGCACGATCAGATTTTTCAATCCGTAAACGGCAAATCAGTGACTTTCACGGAAATTGCAAGTTTTAGGACGAACCAGCTGAGATGAATTAAATATTTTCAACTTCAGTTATTTTAGCCCAAAATGTCCGATTTATCTCGCAACTAATGCCCCCCCCCCACTCCCGCCTCCCCCGTGTGACGTCAAACCCGCTCTCCTTCACGCCATTAATGTCGCCGAGCGAGGAGGAAGGAAAGAAAACGACGTGACTTTCCCAGCTCTTCGTTTTCTTTTCCGGTTCCTTCGCTTCTTTCTTTTATGCGAAACGTTTCAGGGTGAGCCGGAGCAGCTGGTGTTTCTCGTCCGGCGGCGAACTCTGCCCGCCAGGATGTTTAAACAACTTCACTTAGGATTGGGGAAGCAGGTAACGCGCCACGCAGCCGACCAACGCCGCGGCGCAGACTCGTTTTTCTGGACTTTATCGCCACTTGAGACTTGAGAGTCCACCCCTCGCTTTGGGGAGAATCCGGTGAAACACAAACCAAGCGTTTTATAGATTTCTGGTTGTGCCGCAGTTGGTTCTGACCCTTTGCCGCCGTTATACCGGTGCGGCCAGGGCGAGTGAAAGCTTAATTTGTTGCAAATCTCTCTTCCTCACGTGTTCCCCTCCCCCCCCGTGGCGCAGGGATGACGGGGGCGAACTTTGTTTTATTCAGGTAAAAACCTTTAGAATTGGCCGAGTCATCAAAAAATAAAACTTTCCAAATTTTCTCCAATAGTTCTCTGCTCCCCCAAGATTTGTGCCGCGATGCTCAGCCGGTCATTGTGCCGCGATTCTCAGCCGGTCATTGGGCCGCGACGCTCAGCCGGTCATTGGGCCGTGATGCCCCTTGTATAGCGGTGAGTGACCTTGCGGTTGGGGAAGAGGTGGCTCCCATCGGAGTTGGATCGTGGCAATTCCTGTTTTCATCATTGTCACATAGTGCGCACGTCTGACACTGGCCTAAGTGATTGATCCACCTGTAGTAAAGTCGGGATTTCCTCCCGTCCTGCCTTGTTACTGACACGAGGACGTTTAGGAATTCCTGGAAATAGAGTAAAAGAAAAATGACAAAGTGAATTAATTCGAATCTTCAGATAATTCTAAAATAATCCGATTTCTTTTAAAAAATAAAATCTTGGGCGGAAAATGTATAAAAGGTATCAGTGGTTGTCATGGAAACGCTCCATGTGTTGTTGTTATGCACTGTATCACTACCTGCTGACTGTGCGGTATCACCTCCCTGTAGTATTGGGGATTTCAGGTGATCTCCATCTGTTTACACCAGCGCTGCCAACTCTCGCCTCCAAGACTTCTCTCGGGCAGCTCCGGTCCTGTGGAATGACTTGCCTCGTCCTATCAAACTCTCCCCTGATCTTCAGACCTTCAAGAAATCCCTCAAAACCCATCTCTTCAGATTATTGTAACGCATCACTGACCCTCTGCTCACCTACTCACACAGGATTGAAGCCGCTTCTATGACCCCAACATTCCCAAACCACTGGCACTAATGATCCTGCCGTCCAGTAAAACTCCACGCGACTTCCTCAACCCCCAATCCCTCTAGATTGTAAACTCCTATGAGCAGGACCCTCTACACCTCTTGTTTCCATCCTATGTCGTTCCCTATGGTTATTGTACAGCGCTGCGGAAACTGTTGGTGCTATATAAATGATAGTAATAATCTCCTTTCCTCCGGGGGGAGCTGCTGAGTCCAAGGAGTGTACAACACACAGGCCTCTGCATGAGCAGCTGGTGGCCCCGGGGCCCGGATCCCAAAGAGCCTGGAAAAACAACCCCTGATAACTTAAATGTCTTTTGATTCACAAAGTCCTGGGTTTGTTAATAATCGGTTTCAATGAATCAAACCTCCTCTTTCCGGCAGATTCCGTGGAGCACCTCTGCCTTCCCACCAACACATGGTGCAGAATTGTGGATTATTCCAGCCTTGGTGTTAGAATAATCTTAATTTTAATTAAGACAGGAGGCGAATATTTTGCAAAGAGTTTTACCTAGCAACAGTAAAAACCAATAAACAAATAGTATTCCACGAGAGCAGTAAGCCCCTCCCACGGCCTCTTTTCTTGCATGCGGGACGAGCAGGAGGGTCCATGAAACAGAAATCCGAAAACTGAAGATGAAGAAGCCGAAGAGAACTTAAAGCCACCAGGCCGAACGGAGGAAGAACCGGAGTTCAACAGGCGAGCCACAGAACGGCAAACCAGCGGAGCAGCCGAGTCCGATCAAACTAAGAAGGAAACAGAGGATACGTGAAAGTACCATGTGATGGAAATGTGTCAATCAGCAGGTAACGAACTCACTAGCGAAAAGCTAACAAATAACCGTAGCAAGGTTTGGAAAAACTAGCCCTAGACTAACTAGACAAGCAAACAGCCAATCCTGCTAATGGGAGATGAAAAGGTTCCCTTAGAGTCGCCAAATGTTGGAACGTTGCAACGTCCAATTTCCAGTCGCTGGAGTCCCTCCAATACCTCGAAAACCAATCCGCCACATAGTTGGAGGAACCGGGCAGGTATTCCGACGTGAGGGAGATGTTCCGTTCCAGGCAGTAGTTGAAGAGGGAGAGTGTAAGGTCCGACAGGAGCTTGGAGCGGGAGACCCCCAGTCGGTTCACGTATTGGACTGCGGAGATGTTGTCCATCCGGAGGAGGAGAGAGCAGTCCCTGAGATCCTGGGTAAAGCGGCGAACGAGCCGGCGATGAGTTCCAAGCAGGTGATGTGAAGCTGCCGTTGCTCGGGAGCCCATGCTCCGCCTGTGGATGTGGACCCGCATGTCGCTCCCCAGTCTGATTGGCTGGCGTCCGATTCCAGCACGATATCCGGCAGCGAGCCGAAGATAGCACGTCCATTCCAGGCCTCCATATGGCGCAACCACCATAGGAGTTCCACTCGAACCTCCGGGGTGATGGGAACCAATTGATCGTAGGAGGGATTGAGACGGAGGTATGTGGTCTTCAGACATTGCATCGCCCGATAATGCTGTGGACCAGGGAAAATGGCTTGAATGGAGGAAGAGAGTAGGCCTACAACTCTCGCCAGATCCCGGAGGCAGATGGTGTCCGTAGTGAGGACTCCTCGTAGGGTTTTCTTGATGGCTCGCAGCTTCTGCGAGGGAAGACGCACCGGAAGGTGATGGTCTGAGCAGGGCGCAGCGCTGATTTGTCTCTGTTGATGATGAAGCCAAGGTCTTGTAGGAGCGTAACCACAAGAGTCGTTTGCCGAGAGGATTGGATGGGGTCTTGTGCCAGTATCAGGATATCGTCCATATATATGATCGTTCTGATGCCCTGGGCCCGTATGAAGGCCATGACCGGTTTGATAAGTTTCATAAAGCACCATGGTGCGGAGCTGAGGCCGAACGGCAGGCAAGTGAATTGCCAGTGGAACTGCAGATATGGTCGGTGGGTGGGATGAACCGGGACCGTGAGGTAAGCGTCTGTGAGGTACAGTCTCGTGAACCAGTCGCCGTCTCGGAGGAGGTCCCTGAGGAGGTGTATGCCCTCCATTTTAAAGTGGCAAGGCCATGAAGGTGTTGAGGGCCTTTAAATTTATGACTGGCCAGAGGTCTCCAGATTTTTTGTGTACCAGGAATATATTGCTGATGAAGCGCGGGGGATCCAGTGCGGGAAGGATGGTGCCTTTCAACTGCAAGGAGCGAAGTTCCCTGTCTATCAGCGTCGCCTCTTGTGAGGAGTATCGGGCCAGAGGCGGGGAAGCAGACTGGACGGGGACCTGGGAGAAGTGCATTAAAAAACCCGCCACTGTTTGCAGTACCCACGAGTCGGATGTGAGTTTGCGCCATTTGTGAAGGAAATAACGTAACCGACCCGCGACCGTAATGTGTGGTAGCGGGAGCGAAGGGGTACTTACAAGCGGAATAGCGGCGTCTAGCTCTGCCGAAGCCGCGACCGACGGGGACTCCTCGAGCCAGGATCAGGCTGGGTCTGTAATGCACTTCTGTGCTCTGGTTCGATGCAAGGCGAGATTCATAGGAATTGTGGTAGCGGCTCGCGACCCGACCTCTTGGTGTGCCAGCCCTGGAGGAAAAACACGTCTGGAGGTGGAAGACCCTCCTCATATTCGACTGGACCTTTTGAAGGTTCGTGAAAACATTATCCTTACGGTTTAGTTCTCTCACAAATAGATCCACGAACAGCAACCCCTTAGCTGCCAGACCCAAGTGCACATACTGGTGAGTTTTGCATCCAGATGAAAAAGTGCCGCCTTACGGCGTTCTAACAGCGCACGCTGTGCCCATTCGCGGACCAACGCTGGGTCGAGCGGTCTATTATTAGTTAGCGCCTCATCCGCCATCACAAAGATAAGGGAAAGGGGACCGGAGACGTCCAGAAGTTTATCCTGGGCGACGTGGAGACCCTGTTCCAAACCCCGACGAGGGTCCCTGCCAGCCTTCCCCATGAAGGTAACGAAATCCTCGTCGAATTCAGGGGTAAGGGACACCTTGTCCGGTAAAGTCGGGCGAGGACATTTGGCCTGCAAGCGCGCCCGATCGGCCTTGTCTAGGGGGCAGCGCAGCCAAAATCGCAAAAACTCCGCTATGTGGTCCGGAGGTAGCCAAGCAGAAGACCTGGGGTGCATAGTTGTGCGCGGGTCAAAAAAAGGTATACCTCGAGCGTCGAGGACCTGTAATGGAGTATCCACGGACACCAGGGAGCGTGGTGGTGCTGGCGTGGTGGAAAGGGGCACAATCGCCATGGTGTCAGAACGGGGCTCACCCGTTGAGTTTGGAGTAGCCGGCGGGTCACCGGCAGACTCGACTTCCTCCTCCTCAGGATAGACAGCCTGGTAATCATCCAGGTCATAAGTTTCCTCACCCTTGGGGTTTGAAACCCGGGGGGGATTTCTTTACCCTTGCCAGCAGACTCTGACTGGCCTTTCCAGGGTCTCTTGCGTGACGGCTCGGCGGAGTCGGACTGATCCGAGTGAGAGCCCTCAGAACGGGCCGGAGACTGGGCCCTAGAGAGAACCGGTGGTTCTTGCTGGGGAAGCGGGGGAAGGGCCGCCAGCGCTATGGGCAGCGTTTCAGAAATCGCTGCAAGGAGCCAAGCCTTGAGCTCCTCCTGATTAGAGGGAAGCTGCGGAGGATCCATGAGGAAAAAAATCAGCTTTACGGGGCTCACCCGTTTATAATATATTAGGGATGCACCGATACCGATACTAGTATCGGTATCGGGGCCGATATTGCCGTTTGTACGAGTACTTGTTACTCGTGCAAACGGCCCGATACATCCCGCCGATACCGGAAGCCGGCTCTGGGCCGGCTTGCCGGTATCCGCGGGGCTGGGGAAGCTGGCCGCGTGCATGAAAAGCACGCGGCCAGCGTTCCCCTTCGGCGCGCCAAATACTCACCCTTCCTGAAGTTCCGGTCTCTGGGCAGTGATGCGGTCACGTGGCCGCCGGGCGCTCCTGTGACGCGGCCTCTCGGCTGGAGGCAGCGTCACAGATGCGCCCGGCGGCACGTGACCGCATCACTGCCCAGAGACCGGAACTTCAGGAAGGGTGAGTATTTGGCGCGCCGGAGGGAACGCTGGCCGCGTGCTTTACATGCACACGGCCAGCGTTCGAGCGGGGGGCCAATCCATGAGAGCTGCGGGGCCAATCCATGAGACCTGGGGGCAAATCCATGAGACCTGGGGGCAAATCCATGAGAGCTGGGGGCCAATCCATGAGAGCTGGGGGTAAATCCATGAGAGCTGGGGGCCAATCCATGAGACCTGGGGGCCAATCCATGAGACCTGGGGGCAAATCCATGAGACCTGGGGGTAAATCCATGAGAGCTGGGGGCCAATCCATGAGACCTGGGGGCAAATCCATGAGACCTGGGGGCAAATCCATGAGACCTGGGGGTAAATCCATGAGACCTGGGGGCAAATCCATGTGACCTGGGGGCAAACCCATGTGAGCTGGGGGCAAATCCATGTGAGCTGCGGTCAATCTCATATAAATTTTTATGAGGTCTGTTCCTATTG
This sequence comes from Leptobrachium leishanense, assembly GCA_009667805.1. Lineage (NCBI taxonomy): Eukaryota > Metazoa > Chordata > Amphibia > Anura > Megophryidae > Leptobrachium > Leptobrachium leishanense. The sequence continues at coordinate 10,916,395 of CM019070.1, forward strand.
GAAAGCGTCACATGACATTAAATAAAAGTATCGGTACTCGGTATCGGTGAGTACTTTTAATAAGTATCGGTACTCGTACTCGGTCTTAAAAAAGTGGTATCGGTGCATCCCTATAATATATATATATTGCACTGAGGAGTTGCTTAATTAAAGGAAAAACCTGCGGGGCTCACCCGAGGTGTCAGTAGTGCCCGGAGGGTCCGTACAGGGAAGTGGAGGCCGTTATGGGTCCACCGGAACGCAAGGAGCAGCCGCCTGTCTTCGTTAAATCGGGTACGAGAGGCGGCGTTGTAATGGCGGCAAGCTTAGTTTGAACTCTAAAATGGCCGCCAGGACGCAGGCGCAGACGATGCCGCACTACTCTGGGGGAAGAGAGAGGGTGCGCACGCGCGGGGAGACAACGGGCGCCGCACAGCAAACACAGGGGAAAAAATTGCATAAAATGCTAAAATGAATAAGGCAGATGCTGCTGGTCACCCGACGGTCCGAGGAGGAATAAAAAAAAACCTGAGCCGCCGGGAGATCAAAACAGATATGCAAAGCGCAACCTGCAGGCGGGAAAGTGCCCACACAGCAGGGATAGAAGAAAAAACACAGGTTAAAGCATACAGTACATGTGCAAAACGATAAACCGAAGTTTAAAGTGAAACATAACTAAATACAATCAAATAAAGCCTGACATCCAGGAGCTGTTTGGAGGACGTCTCACCTGGAGGCCAGCAGCAAAGAAAAGAGGCAGTGGGAGGGGCTTACTGCTCTCTTGTTGGAATACTATTTGTTTATTGGTTTTTACTGTTGCTAGGTAAAACTCTCTTTGCTGCTGTGATTTAGTAAAGAAAAGAGATTGCAAAATATTCGCCTCCTTCCTGGATATAAAATTCCGGTTTCCCTGAGGCTCGGTCAGACGAGCGCGTTCTGTGCGGACTGTGTGTCCCTGCACAATGGACGTACTTTCAGACTGACGACAAGGTAGTGGCCACACGGTCTGTTTTTTTCACTGACGTTATTTTTGACGGATGTAGCAGGGAAAATAAATTAATATGAAAAACATTTTGTCCGTCAAAAATGCTGGACGTGTAAGTGCTGGACGTGTAAATGCTGGGCGTGTAAGTGCTGGGCGTGTAAGTGCTGGGCGTGTAAGTGCTGGCCGTGTAAATGCTGGGCGTGTAAATGCTGGACGTGTAAATGCTGGGCGTGTAAGTGCTGGCCGTGTAAGTGCTGGACGTGTAAGTGCTGGCCGTGTAAATGCTGGGCGTGAAAATGCTGGACGTCTGACCACATTCCATCACTCACACACGAAGCTATGCAGATGCAGCGCACTCTGTGCGTCTGTTCTAGCGGTTTTACGTTCTTGCCTAACCTGCGTCCGTTTGTCGCGTCCGTTGTGCGTCTGTTTGCCACGTCCGTTGTGCGTCTGTTTGCCGCGTGCGTTCTGCGTCCGCACTTCTATTGATCATAATTATATGCTATAACGTACGTTAAAATGTGCGGCGACACGGACGTGATCACTGCGCTCGTCTGACCCGAGTCTCAGTCTCCGGGACTCTCCTGCTGCATGAAAAGCCCCTCTTGCCGGCCCGGTGAGACGCTTTTCAGGGGCCGGGGTTCGCCGAGTGGATTCGCAGCTGTCGGCTGGACGCTTTCCTCCCATTCATTGGGCTCCAGCGCTTTGATCTTCCAGTCCTCTCCAAGCCTGAGCCCAGGAGCTGCCAAGTCAGCACATTCCAGGAGAAGGCTCGGTGCCCTGGATACGCCCGGCAACTCCGGCTCATTATGGGCGAAAACCTGGAGAAAGGCCTTAATTTTTCAAATGAATCGGAGAAGCGAATCCAAGAACTGGACGTCGAGCGCCAAGAGCTCACCTTCCACCACCCCCCCCCCTAAGAATAAAATCCTGGCAGATCATCACATGGGGGGATGCGCTGAATACTTAATGTTTAACCCCTCCACCCCCTTTCCTTTTTACCCTTTAATGTTCCCCTCCGTTAGAGTCCAGGGGCCACAGCATGATAATCCCAGCTCACACCGGCCGGGAGCCCGGGGGGGGGGGTCTGGGGGCAAAATGTATTATTTGATACATTTACATTTGTGTTCAAAATGATTCAACCCCCACTGAAATTGAGTGTTTTGGCCAGTTTGACATTGATTTTGATCATTCAGTCATCTTGCTTACAATTAAATCAAAGAGGCACGTGTAGGTCAGACAAATATAACATAACATTTATAATGAAATAACCACAAATGTCTTTTCTGTGCTCACATCATTATCAGTTTTATTCAACCCCCAAGTGACATTCAATCTTAGTACTTAGTACAACATCCTTTTACAGTTATAACAGCTTTTAAACGTGAAGCATAGCTTGACACAAGTGTCTTGCAGCGATCTACGGGTATCTTCGCCCATTCGTCATGGGCAAAAGCCTCCAGTTCAGTCACATTCTTAGGCTTGCGCACTGCAACTGCTTTCTTTAAGTCCCACCAGAGGTTCTCAATCGGATTTAAGTCAGGTGACTGCGATGGCCACTCCAAAATGTTCCAGCCTTTAATCTGCAACCATGCTCTAGTGGACTTGGAGGTATGCTTGGGATCATTGTCCTGTTGAAAGGTCCAACGTCTCCCAAGCCTCAGGTTTGTGAGGGACTGCATCACATTGTCATCCAATATCTCCTGGTACTGAAGAGAATTCATGGTACCTTGCACACGCTGAAGCTTCCCTGTACCTGCAGAAGCAAAACAGCCCCAAAGCATGATTGACCCCCCGCCATGCTTCACAGTAGGCAAGGTGTTCTTTTCTTCATAGGCCTTGTTCTTCCTCCTCCAAACATAGCGTTGATCCATGGGCCCAAACGGTTCTAATTTTGTTTCATCAGTCCACAGAACACTATCCCAAAACTTCTGTGGTTTGTCCACATGACTTTTGGCATACTGCAGTCGACTCTTCTTATTCTTTGGAGACAGCAAGGGGGTGCGCCTGGGAGTTCTGGCATGGAGGCCTTCATTACGCAGTGTGCGCCGTATTGTCTGAGCTGAAACTTCAGTACCCACATCTGACAAATCTTTTCTCAGTTCCTCAGCAGTCACACGGGGACTTTTCTCCACTCTACGCTTCAGGTAGCGCACAGCAGTCGAAGTCAGCATCTTCTTTCTGCCACGACCAGGTAGCGTTTCAACAGTGCCCTTTGCCTTGAATTTGCGAATGATGCTTCCTATGGTCTCTCTTGGTATGTTTAACATCTTTGCAATCTTCTTATAGCCATTGCCCTTCCTGTGAAGAGTAATCACCTCTTCTCTTGTCTTCCTGGACCATTCTCTTGACTTCACCATGTTTGTAACCACACCAGTAAATGTCTAGAAGGAGCTGAGTATCACAGTCATTTTAAAGCTGCCTAATTGGTGCTTATTATGCTTTATTGCTGCTCCGTGACATCCACAGGTGTTTTCAATACCTGATTGAAAACACTTGAATGAACCTCTGTTCTTCAGAGTGGTAGTCTTTAAGGGGTTGAATAATTGTGTCAATGAAGAATTCACAAAAGAAACATTTACTACTGTATTACAAAACCAATTGATGTCATTTTAGTTGCATATGGTTCTTTAAAAAGTCCTTGTAGGATTTCATTCTGAATACAATTACAAATGTCACTAAATTCCCTAAAACCCTTTACAGCATTGGGGGTTGAATAATTTTGAACACAACTGTAGTTTCCTCTTTATTGATGGACGTTCTCGCTCTCATCTCACGTGTCATTACTTTTATACCCTCCAAAAAACAAGGCCGAAACGATCATCCGGGGCTGCGGCTCCTCTCCTGCAGTGGAGGTTGTTTTGGCGTTTCCCATTGGTTGCCCTTTTTGGGTGATATTTGACTGATTTGCATATGGTTCGGCCTCCTCTGTGATGTCACCATTGCATTAAAACCTCATGAGATCTGAGCGAGACGCACCGTAGGGTCCCCCCCCCAAGTCTCACTATGCTCAGCCGGCCAGTTCACCCCAGGTGGGATGAGTAACTGTGTGTAAATCTCTGTATTTTGGGATTCCACGTGTTTCAGGTTCTACATGTTTTCTGGATAATCTTTAATTCCTCATTCGCGGCGAGATTTAATTTCTAAACGCAGGGACTTTAAGTGAACGGCCATTTAAAGTGTAAGCTCACCTGCCCACATCAAGGCAAAGCTCTTCTTCTGGGCCCTCTCGGCGCTCCATTAGTTTTGGCTGCTCTGAGCATCAGATAAATGGAGCGACGTGTGTAACTCCCACACTGTAACTGTGTGTGTGTTTGTGTAACTGTGTGTGTAACTGTGTGTGTATAATTTTTTTCCACATTTCAGCCTTTCATCTCTTTGTGGATTTTTCACACTTTGTCCTCTATATTACGCTTTTCTTTATTACGCTTTTCTTTATTACGCTTTTCTTTATTACGTTTTTCTTTATTACTTTTTTATTTTCATTTTTTTTTCTAAATAAATCACATTTTATAATTTTAACTTTATTTTTTTACATTTTCTCCTTTTTTTATTACCCCCCCATTTTATCACTTTCTCTCCTTAATTCCTCGGAGTTTCAATCCTTTCCAGATGTTGCTTTCTTTTCCTTAATCCTCCTCTCTTATGACCCCCCCATTCCCCCTCCTCTGCTACTTACAGACCTTAGAGTGCGAGCTCCAGAGCAAACAGCCAGCCCCCCCCCTCCAGTGTTTCCCTTTGGCTCCTCCGTTCGGCCTTTTGAAACGTTCATCTCTTTGCCCGCGTTCGCTGGTCCCCGTTTCACCCCGCTCGCTTCCTCCATGGAGGGGGTCTGCGGTTGGGAAGGGGCCGGTTTTGGATGTGGCTCTTGGTAACGCGGCGGCTGGAGGGATCACAGCGTCTCTTTCATACGAGAGGATTCTTTATGTATACAGGTGCAGGCGGCTTACTAAGCAGCTTAAACCCCAACCCCGGCTCAAAGGACGCATTGTACCGCGGACGGTCGGGTTTCGTGCGCGTTCGACTTGACCACCAAGCGAATAGAATCTCATCGCTCTCCGCCACCTGGAGCCGCCACAATGTATCACGAGCCGTGACCACTCGGTGTATCCGCCCACAGCGGTGACCCTTACTGGACCTGAGGAACCTGACCGCCCCAATCCCAATAGGGGCTGATTCACTAAGCCTTGACTTGGTGGAGAGTCACAAACTGTAGCGTCAGGGGTTTACCTTTGTAATGTTTGTTTTTTGTGCTGTGGAGGCGTTTGTGTCTCAGATGCAGAAATCAGGATGAACGAGCTGCTGAAATGACATTTACTCACAGGGAGGCAAACGGCCAACTGACTCAGACGGTGCAACGGTCACCAGACAATTTCAACACGGACATATGATTGGTTAGAAAATACATATACAAATATAACAACCTGCAGCAAAAGAATGTGAAGTGAAACATGAATACAGGAAGCTTTACCCACAGGCGGCCAATCAGAATCACCCATGTATGAAAACCTGGAGTGAGGGCCGCATGTCCGGCTCATTGTGTGTATCTACAGGACTTACATTGTCAACCACTGGTCAAACAACAACAGGCAAACCACCATGTTACCCCCCCCCCCCTGTGTAGGAGGAACAGTCCATATTTAGGGCCCAAACTCCTCTGTCCCTCTTTCCTCAATATATATATATTATATTCAAGGTGTGCGGGTGTCTTTTTAGGGGTTTCTCTATATATTCAGGGTGTGTGGGTGTGTTTTTAGGGGTTCCTCCATATATTCAGGGTGTGCGGGTGTCTTTTTAGGGGTTTCTCTATATATTCAGGGTGTGTGGGTGTGTTTTTAGGGGTTCCTCCATATATTCAGGGTGTGCGGGTGTCTTTTTAGGGACTCCTCCATATATTCAGGGTGTGCAGGTGTGTTTTTAGGGGCTCCCCCATATATTCAGGGTGTGCGGGTATCTTTTTAGGGGCTCCCCCATATATTCAGGGTGTGCGGGTGTCTTTTTAGGGGCTCCTCCATATATTCAGGGTGTGTGTGTGTGTTTTTAGGGGCTCCTCCATATATTCAGGGTGTGTGGGTGTGTTTTTAGGGGCTCCTCCATATATTCAGGGTGTGCGGGTGTCTTTTAGGGGTTCCTCCATATATTCAGGGTGTGCGGGTGTCTTTTAGGGGTTCCTCCATATATTCAGGGTGTGCGGGTGTGTTTTTAGGGGCTCCCCCATATATTCAGGGTGTGCGGGTGTCTTTTTAGGGGCTCCCCCATATATTCAGGGTGTGTGTGTTTTTAGGGGCTCCTCCATATATTCAGGGTGTGTGTGTGTTTTTAGGGGCTCCCCATATATATTCAGGGTGTGCGGGTGTCTTTTTAGGGACTCCTCCATATATTCAGGGTGTGCAGGTGTGTTTTTAGGGGCTCCCCCATATATTCAGGGTGTGGGTGTGTTTTTAGGGGCTCCCCCATATATTCAGGGTGTGCGGGTGTGTTTTTAGGGGCTCCTCCATATATTCAGGGTGTGCGGGTGTCTTTTTAGGGACTCCTCCATATATTCAGGGTGTGCGGGTGTCTTTTTAGGGGCTCCTCCATATTTTCAGGGTGTGCAGGAGTCTTTAGGGGTCCTCCATATATTCAGGGTGTGCGGGTGTCTTTTTAGGACTCCTCCATATATTCAGGGTGTGCAGGTGTGTTTTTAGGGGCTCCCCCATATATTCAGGGTGTGCGGGTATCTTTTTAGGGGCTCCCCCATATATTCAGGGTGTGCGGTGTCTTTTTAGGGGCTCCTTCATATATTCAGGGTGTGTGTGTGTGTTTTTAGGGGCTCCTCCATATATTCAGGGTGTGGGGTGTGTTTTTAGGGGCTCCTCCATATATTCAGGGTGTGCGGGTGTCTTTTAGGGGTTCCTCCATATATTCAGGGTGTAGGGTGTGCGGGTGTCTTTTAGGGGTTCCTCCATATATTCAGGGTGTGCGGGTGTGTTTTTAGGGGCTCCCCCATATATTCAGGTGTGCGGGTGTGTTTTTAGGGCCTCCTCCATATATTCAGGGTGTGCGGGTGTCTTTTTAGGGGCTCCTCCATATATTCAGGGTGTGCGGGTGTCTTTTTAGGGGCTCTCCATATATTCAGGGTGTGTGGGTGTGTTTTTAGGGGTTCCTCCATATATTCAGGGTGTGCGGGTGTGTTTTTAGGGGCTCCCCATATATTCAGGGTGTGCGGGTGTCTTTTTAGGGGCTCCCCCATATATTCAGGGTGTGTGTGTTTTTAGGGGCTCCTCCATATATTCAGGGTGTGCAGGTGTGTTTTTAGGGGCTCCCCCATATATTCAGGGTGTGCGGGTGTCTTTTTAGGGACTCCTCCATATATTCAGGGTGTGCAGGTGTGTTTTTAGGGGCTCCCCCATATATTCAGGTGTGCGGGTGTGTTTTTAGCGGCTCCCCCATATATTCAGGGTGTGCGGGTGTGTTTTTAGGGGCTCCTCCATATATTCAGGGTGTGCGGGTGTCTTTTTAGGGACTCCTCCATATATTCAGGGTGTGCGGGTGTTTTTAGGGGCTCCTCCATATTTTCAGGGTGTGCAGGAGTCTTTAGGGGTTCCTCCATATATTCAGGGTGTGCGGGTGTCTTTTTAGGGACTCCTCCATATATCAGGGTGTGCAGGTGTGTTTTTAGGGGCTCCCCCATATATTCAGGGTGTGCGGGTATCTTTTTAGGGGCTCCCCCATATATTCAGGGTGTGCGGGTGTCTTTTTAGGGGCTCCTTCATATATTCAGGGTGTGTGGTGTGTTTTTAGGGGCTCCTCCATATATTCAGGGTGTGGGGTGTGTTTTTAGGGGCTCCTCCATATATTCAGGGTGTGCGGGTGTCTTTTAGGGGTTCCTCCATATATTCAGGGTGTGCGGGTGTCTTTTAGGGGTCCTCCATATATTCAGGGTGTGCGGGTGTGTTTTTAGGGGCTCCCCCATATATTCAGGGTGTGCGGGTGTGTTTTTAGGGGCTCCTCCATATATTCAGGGTGTGCGGGTGTCTTTTTAGGGGCTCCTCCATATATTCAGGGTGTGCGGGTGTCTTTTTAGGGGCTCCTCCATATATTCAGGGTGTGTGGGTGTGTTTTTAGGGGTTCCTCCATATATTCAGGGTGTGCGGGTGTGTTTTTAGGGGCTCCCCATATATTCAGGGTGTGCGGGTGTCTTTTTAGGGGCTCCCCCATATATTCAGGGTGTGTGTGTTTTTAGGGGCTCCTCCATATATTCAGGGTGTGCAGGTGTGTTTTTAGGGGCTCCCCCATATATTCAGGGTGTGCGGGTGTGTTTTTAGGGGCTCCCCCATATATTCAGGGTGTGCGGGTGTGTTTTTAGGGGCTCCTCCATATATTCAGGGTGTGCGGGTGTCTTTTTAGGGACTCCTCCATATATTCAGGGTGTGCGGGTGTGTTTTTAGGGGCTCCTCCATGTATTATGGGTGTGTGGGTGTCTTTTTAGGGGTTCCTCCATATATTCAGGGTGTGTGGGTGTCTTTTAGGGGCTCCTCTATATATTCAGGGTGTGTGGGTGTGTGTTTAGGGGATCCTCTATATATTCAGGGTGTGTGGGTGTGTTTTTAGGGGCTCCTCCATATATTCAGGGTGTGGGGGTGTCTTTTTAGGGGCTCCTCCATATATTCAGGGTGTGTGGGTGTCTTTTAGGGGCTCCTCTATATATTCAGGGTGTGCGGGTGTGTTTTTAGGGGCTCCCCCATATATTCAGGGTGTGCGGGTGTGTGTTTAGGGGATCCTCTATATATTCAGGGTGTGTGGGTGTGTTTTTAGGGGCTCCTCCATATATTCAGGGTGTGTGGGTGTCTTTTAGGGGCTCCTCCATATATTCAGGGTGTGTGGGTGTGTTTTTAGGGGCTCCTCCATATATTCAGGGTGTGCGGGTTTCTTTTAGGGGCTCCTCCATATATTCAGGGAGTGTGGGTGTCTTTTTAGGGGCTCCTCCATATATTCAGGGTGTGTGGGTGTTTTTAGGGGCTCCTCCATATATTCAGGGTGTGCGGGTGTCTTTTAGGGGCTCCTCCATATATTCAGGTTGTGCGGGTGTTTTTTGGGGCTCCTCCATATATTCAGGGTGTGTGGGTGTGTTTTTAGGGGCTCCTCCATATATTCAGGGTGTGTGGGTGTCTTTTTAGGGGCTCCCCTATATATTCAGGGTGTGTGGGTGTGTTTTTAGGGGTTCCTCCATATTTTCAGGGTGTGCGGGTGTGTTTTTAGGGGCTCCTCCATATATTCAGGGTGTGCGGGACATAAATGGTTCTGATAAGCTGTGACTTTAGATAAAATCTGGGAATATGGTGGTTTTTGGCCCCTGGTCCTTCCCTGTAATTCGGGGCTCCTCTCTGGCGGTTTGTGTATCTGGTAGCGGTTCCGGTTTCCCGGGTTCCTCCGCTCGTGCTGCTCACAGCTGTTTCTGTTCGTTTTATTCATTAATCCTCTTAAACGTCTGAAATTCCCGGTTAATGTCGGTTTCAGTTTATGCTGTTTTTGTCTCGCTCCCGGCGCCCCCTTGTGGTGGAGCCGCTCCTTGCATTTCCCGCCTCGCGCTCAGTCATTGTTATTTCCCTTTCAGGTTTTTTTGTCTCCAGTGACAACGTACGATATAATCACACTGTATTTTATGCTCCCGCGCCTCATTATTTCACTTTTCTTGTCATTTTGTCTTTATTTGTATTTTTTTCTCGCTTTAGTTTCCCATCAGGCTTTGTGGCACGAAAACATTCCTTTGTGTAACCGTCCTCATCCTGCGCGAAGCAGCGAGCGCGATGTGATCTATAAATCCTGCAGAATTCTGATTTCCCCAACTGTTGGTGAACTACAACTCCTATCATCCTCAGGCCAGGCCGGTGTGAAGAGCCTCCTGCTCCTTCAGTCTGTGGTGGGAAATCTAGGACCTGTCCTTGCTGTCAGTCACCGCGTTCCCACCCTCTGCCGTCACCGCGTGTCAGCTCTCCGTCACGCGCGCGTTCTTATCGTTTTATTTAAACACAGGGCGAGGAATAAACGTTAAAACACGTGGATACAAAGCGACATGAGGATTACAAGGACTGCACAACCACGACAGGCAACGCATGGTCACTTACAGAGTCTGAGAGTGGATTATGGGAGATGTAGTCTATCCCTAAAAGCCGAGGCCTCTCAGTGTTTCCAAAGGGTTAATCTGCTGCCGGGGTTAAATCATTGTAGTGGATGTTGATACATTGTATCTTGTTGATATGTTCTCCTCCCATAACGGGTCAAGGTGTCAGTGGAATCAGTCACATCGTGGAGGACCCCGGATCAATCGCCTGCAGATGCTGCGGAGGTGTATGATCGGCTCGTTGCGCGCCTCTCACTACATGCGACGGCAACAAAATCTGAACCTGCTGACTTTCCGTCCAATTTGCGGTTTGTGCGACTTGCTCAGACCCATAAAGTGATATCATTCACCCCCTGCCAGCTCGTTCCGGACTTTCTGGGTCAAAAAGTTGTAGAAATCTTCCACTTCTGCTGGTTTGGCCAAAACCTGTGAATGAATCTGCGCGCCGGGGCTCGGAGCTGGTTTTGGGGAAAGAATCTCGTTTTAAAGTAAAATCCCATAAAGCGAGAGGAATGTGAGGCGGCCGTGAGCTCATCCTCGCCTACGCGCACATTCCACGACGATGATCCGTGTCCGTCCGCTGATTGATACGTGGGGATCACAGCGCAGGGATCTGTAGACACGGGGACACCAGGTCCATCACGTGAAGGGTTAATAAACTCTGCACAATCATGACTAAAGATTCTAGTAAAACGCGTGGTCGTTCTTTACATTTTCCCGTGGGTAAATGACGCGGTCGCCTGCACGTGTGGGACCTTTGACAACTGTCCTTGAGAAATAAACCCACATTGAGGTTTTATGTCACATTTTTAAGGCCAAACTTTGAGGGGAAAGGTCACTTTCTGTGGCACGTCAAGGCGTCCTCTGGTTCTACCTCCAACCCAGATGATTCTCCATACCTCCAGGTGAGGTATCGAACACCGTGTCCTAGAAAACAGCCGGGCTGCAGAATCTAGGGTCAACACTCCTAACCTTGTGGAAACATGGTGCAAATAATCCCCCCCCCCGCGCAGGAGACAGCAGAATATTTGCTTGACCACTTGCTGTTGGCCAACATCGAAACCCTAGACGCCACATGCAAGTTCGAGTTCTAGAACCAAAGGCGTTTATTGTTGGAATGAAGGTAGCAGGTTGAGATGACAGAAGGTCCTCCTGGCTGGTCTTTTCACCAATGGTCCAGCTGAGGAGCAATAACTGCTTGAGCTCAGGTGTTCCTCAACACCCAACCCTAGGAACTCCAGTGGTTTGAAGGCTGCAACTTGAAATATCAAGAAGACGATCAAATGGGACCCTCAAAGGTTTTTCTATGACCTCAAAGATGCTGGAAAGTCTGTCCATTCGTCAGTATGACATCATAACAATGTAACTCCTCCCACCTCAGTCCAAGAGACAGAGCTTCATACTTGTCACATGATACTAACCAGCAGCATCCCAGGGGTTAATGTTGCCTTTGATCTCCAAGGCAGCGGGCGAGGAAGGAGCCGGGTATGAATACTTGCTGCGGTTTGGGTCATCCAGTGCGTGTCAGTGCCCCAGCGCGTGTCAGTGCCCGAGCGCGTGTCAGTGCCCGAGCGCGTGTCAGTGCCCGAGCGCGTGTCAGTGCCCGAGCGCGTGTCAGTGCCCCAGCGCGTGTCAGTGCCCCAGCGCGTGTCAGTGCCCCAGCGCGTGTCAGTGCCCCAGCGCGTGTCAATGCCTGAGCGTCTCGAGTGAAATGTTAAGTGACTTTCAAAGCGGAAAAACTCCTCAAACATTCCGTAAAGACGGTGAGGGGGGGGGGGGCGCGGGGAGGGGCGTCGGGTGGAAACGAAAACAAATAAACTGTGATCCACATGGGCCGGGGATGAAACGAACCTGCAGTCTGGAAGTGCCTGGACCGGATACGTGAAGGTCTGTTTGGCCAAGAGATGAATGCGCTCTTGTGTTTGTCACATGCGGCTCCAGCTGCCAGGAGCCCGAGAGCGAGCTCTGATCCCACCAGCTGCATCCCTGCGGTTTCCTGTGAAATTAACACGTGTGTGGACGAGGCTGGAGCTGACACGTACAGCGACACGCGCCCCATTCAACATGTGGATGTCACAGGAACGCCCAACCAGGGGGTACATGGAAACCCAAGAGTGGCATCGGTGTACGGTCATCAGGGGTCCAGTGCGGCAAACCTTCAGAGTGTCCCACGGGAGGATCTACAGAAGTATTCACACCCCTCCTTTGCTTACAGGTCCATCAGGTTTCTGACCCAAAACATCCATTCTCTTCGTGCGTTTCCCATTCAATTTCCCGCTTTCATTTCCTTCCTGTTTCCTTCCCACCAGATGTGTCGTGTCGCTTGCGGCTTTACATGGTCCACCATGGAGTCTCGGGATTGAGGCAGAGTTTACGGACGCCATTGATTCTGTTGTGATGTGTCGTGTCGGTCTCCTCGAAGCTCAGACCCCTCTTCTTTTTCGCTCTGCTTTATGGGGTGTTATTATAAACGTGTACTTTCATTTCCCGCTTTATCTGTTCTGTATCCTCTGTCCTAGCAGCGACGCTCTGGCGGGAACAGACCCAGCGCGTTTCACACGTACATCCCGAGTTACAAGCGACATCCTGAATATATGGAGGATCCCCTAAACAGACACCCACACACTCTGAATATATGGAGGAACCCCTAAACAGACACCCACACACCCTGAATATATGGAGGGTCCCCTAAACAGACACCCGCACACCCTGAATATATGGGGAGCCCCTAAAAAGAGACACACACACCCTGAATATATGGAGGAGCCCCTAAACAGACACCCACACACCCTGAATATATGGAGGAGCCCCTAAACAGACACCCGCACACCCTGAATATATGGAGGAACCCCTAAAATGACACCCGCACACCCTGAATATATGGGGAGCCCCTAAAGAGACCCACACACCCTGAATATATGGAGGAGCCCCTAAACAGACACCCACACACCCTGAATATATGGAGGAACCCCTAAACAGACACCCACACACCCTGAATATATGGAGGAACCCCTAAACAGACACCCGCACACCCTGAATATATGGAGGAACCCCTAAACAGACACCCACACACCCTGAATATATGGAGGAACCCCTAAACAGACACCCACACACCCTGAATATATGGAGGAACCCCTAAACAGACACCCACACACCCTGAATATATGGAAGAACCCCTAAACAGACACCCGCACACCCTGAATATATGGAGGAGCCCCTAAAAAGACACCCACACACCCTGAATATATGGAGGAACCCCTAAACAGACACCCACACACCCTGAATATATAGATCTCCCAAAATGTACAGAGGGTTTCATCCTAAACAGGGACACTTTGGAGGTCTCTGTAGGACTTGCTGCTGGGCCGCAGTTTGCAGCCTCTGTATAGTGTTTTGCACGTTATACTTTGTATAAAAGTCTTGATTGCTGGAATAACCAAAATATCTCTGCGTGGCAATAGGAAATTCTTGGCATGCAATACACCCCCACCATGTACTTCCATATTCTTGCCCCCGCTCGTTCGCATTTATCCCGCACCCAGCTCCATTCCAGGCCTGATCCCTTAAAGGCAGCTGTCACCAGGCGCTGTCACTTTAAGCCGGACGGGATTCCATCCACACATTGTTCTGTTAGGAAATCTGGGATTTCCCCTCTGATTTTTTTTTTTTGGGGGGGTTTCCCCTTCTGCTCGAACTGAGATACAAGATCCAATCCATGTTCCCTCTATGGACTTCTTTAAAGTTAATATTTCCGTGTCCCGCTAATAAATAATGATTAATAACTCGCAGTAATTATAATCAATTTCTTTTAGGCACTTTGTAAATCATTAAATAATTATAGATACGGAATCTTAGAGGGAACATGCTGCTATTCTATGGGTGGATCAGATGCTTTGATTGTGCTGAGAGTAAAATACCCATGATGCATTGCTCAGATGGGTCACCCCAGCTTTTATTCTCTGGTACACCAGGACACTTAACCCCTTCCTCCCAATGCAATTTACCCCCTCCCTCCACATATCTCCTACCCCCTTTGTCACACTTCCTTCCTCCATATTTCTCACCCCCCCCAGGTCACGTGACACGCCCAGCTGTAACCTTATCATATCCTGCAGAGGTCAGAGGGAGACCAGCACTGGATTCAGGGGAGTTTTTAAAGGAAACCAAAAGGTTAAAATGGGAGGGTCAGGAGTGGTTAATGTTTAACCCATTCTTTTCCTACCCTTTTTCGTTGTAACCCTATAGTGTCTCTTTAATATTTGAAGCCCTGTTGGACACGTTAATCCTATCACACGATTTAATGTAATCATCTTTAATTCCAGCAGCACTTGGCTTCTAGCCCCCCCCCCCCATAAATGTCACCTTTTTAATCAGCCGGAGGATGGACTTCACGTCTCAGTTTGATACATTTATATAATTCATTTGAAACGTCCTTATAACTGGCTTTAAAGCGCCGCCGCAGCAGCATTGGCGCAGAAAAGCTCCGGATTTTTTTTTTTAAGCATAAAATATGAAATGTAAATTGTAAAAAGCAATATTTGTTTAATCTATTAGTGGTCGCCACCAGATAACCGTCTATTACCGTCTCCTGTCAATGGACCGAGTACATCTGGGTTTTCAGAGCAACCACAGGAGTTTAACTTCAATCGCGTAATGAGCAGTTACACTAATATCATCCTGTAATTTACTGAGGAGCCCCGGGCCCCTGGGAGGAGCGGGTCTGTGGCTCCGTGACCGGGGGAGGGGCGGCTGATCAACAAGTTTTTATAAAGCGCTAAGAAGTTCCGTAGCACTGTACAATGGGAGACGGAATAACATAATTATACATAGAAGTTAAACACCATGAACAGCGGACCCTGCTCAAGAGCTTACAATCTAAGGAGGAGGGGTGACACACTCCGTGAGGAATCCAGAAATCCGCAGGTTGGGAATATGAATGTCAATCCCCTCCTTGTGCTGGGAAATGCATCCAAGAACGATGATCAAAAAAAAAAAAAACCATAATATATTAATAAATAAAATTACGAAATATTTTGCTAACTAAACAGTAACAATAAAATATTTTAATTATTCTAGAATTATTGTTAATTATTTTACAATGTTTGTTTTTATATAGCTTAAAATTAAATGAATAAAAATTATATAAGAATTTTATTACATTAACATGGATTTATGAGACTATCATAAATATGTTACTTTGTTGCCGGGCCATGGTTGATTAATGCGTATTATAGAAGGGCTCTACAGCCTGGCTACCCGTGGATATCCAAGAACTACATTTCCCATGATGCTCTTTAGGCTGGCTGAACATCAAAATAAATACAACACATCAGCAAAATCAAACCATTAGACCCAACCCGCCCCTTTTACCTAAAAACAAACCAGACACGGTGACATTAGAAAGTGCAAGTTAAAGCTCAGGTCAGCACCGGTGTTTCTCAGACACTGTATTCCCCAACGCTTCCTTAGAATTACCCGCCGGATTTACCCAGAAGCGCCGGACTTTCATCACAGGGCATTTCTCTGATGTCAGAGGCGCGTCACGAGCAAATCCATTCCTAAACGCGGGATCTACGAGCAGCGGGTTTGATGCGGCCGCGCGCTGCCAGGTCTTTCTGGACGAGCGGGAAACATCTTAATGTTTAGATTTTTTTCATAATGAATAAAACTTAGCAGGAAAGGGGTTAAAGTGTTAAAACCTTTAAGAATATATGTCACACACACCCCCCCCCCGAGGGTCCCAGTTTCTCTTTGCTCAGCCTTGTGAGTGGGCCAGTCCAGGTGTCGTCCCCCGATAGCGACACTGCGTCTCTCCAACACTCTCATCGGATTCAATATTTCCTGCAACAAAGGAAGCCCTGACGCCGCACAATGGCTGTTCCCGTGACCATTATTATGTTTTACTGGATCGTTTTTCGCCCTGAATTGGTCAATTTGGCAAGAGACCCAACGTGACCCTTGTCCCTGATGTTGCACAGTCGCAGTGATGACAGGGTTGCCACATCGACCAGGTTTTACTGGACACAATGTATTCATGGTGATGCATGAAAAATGCCACCCTGCTGCACTCATACGCTGCAGGTAACAAATCAAGATAGGAATCCCAGGTGACCCGTCTTCATTCCCTTTCTGCAGCATATTAATTATCCATTTTGCAGGGCAGCACTTTCCCTGTGCTTCTACATGAACTAGTAATAGGAGTACAGGAAACACATGGCCGACCTGGTAACCCTAGTTAGGGCAGAGGGATGAGGTTGTCTGTATCAGAAACGATAACAATGGACGACACATTCACCAGGTTAGCAGGAGACGTGAGACAAGTAAATGGTGCATCAGAATAGAAAAATCTCCATCGCAGGAATCAGCCACAAAAAAAAACAAAACACCCAGACAGAGCAACCTTTTAGTAAAGTTAAAACCACCAAAAAAACGGCCGACAGAAACAAGAGTGGAACAGCTCCACAGCATAGGAGTGGAAATTTTAAAGGAGCAACTATGGAATATTTTGGCTAGTTGGACGCAGCCCTTCATCTGGGAGTTCCAAGTTGCACTTCCTGTTTCCTGTCCAGTTAGATGCAAGCACTTCCTGTTCAGTGACTGCCACAGGGGTGCTGCTGGTATGAGTGGAGGTGGTTAAAAAGGCATGAGACACCAGCCAGCCAGTAGAGGCAGAAGGTAAAAAGACACCACAATACTGGGCAGAGATTCCTACACAGAACAACCAAAGAAAGGTAATCCCTAACTCTGACACAGGCCAGTCCTTGAGGTGGTCGAATCTGTCCTAGGAGGAGAATGGTACGAGGAAGTGCAGGGTCTCAAGCAATCAGATCAGAATACAAGGATTAAAGCATAAACATAGCCACGGTCAGTACACAGGGTATAACAGCACAAGGGTTAAAAGGCACAGGTCAGAGGAATTAGCTGAGATCAGTACACAGAATTTCAGAACAACATTAACATTGGTTAAAGAACCAAACCCTATAGCCAGGTCGGTATCACAGAGAATCTACATAGAAGCAACAGAAAGGGTTAAGGCACACAGAAAAGTCAGAACTAGCTGATGTTGGTACATGGAATCCACATAGGCAGTTCGGGTTAAAGCAAGGGACAAAAATAAAGCAACAGGGAGCCAAATAAACAGAAAGCTGCAAAGATAAAAGTAAGCAGAACACAAAAGCAATGATAACGGTGGAAGCAAATAAACAGAACACATAATCAAGCAAATCAGAGGCGTTAGCTGGCAGCAGGATCAGCAGATGATCAAAAAGTCACCGCACGTTCGGTGACTTTTCGTGCTCTTCAATTCGGTGCAAATCGGCTTTCCCATTTCGGCCACCCTGCAGTGTATTCAGCAAGCACCACAGGGCTGTCGAAGTGCAGGGAAAAGCTGCCGAAAACCCATAAAAAAAACATCTGGATTAACCCAAAGATGCCAGAAAAACCCGAGCAGGAGCCGATCATCCGCAGCGCCTCCGGAAAAAGCCAGCACCGCAGACGAGTGAAGTGAATAATTTAGGAAAACAGTTTGCTTGAATGATTGAAAACTGAAACGCTGTTTGTAAATAAACTACTGAACGAGAATGTTTGAAATTTACATATAAAATCCAATGAATGATAATATAAAAGGGCTGTTACAGAAAAAAGTTAAAAAAAAATCCAGAAAAAGGCTTAAAATATCCAAAAAAAAAAAAAAATCTATAAATGACACTCTTTTCTGCAGAATTTTATAATGAACGGTTTATTAGATATTGAATTAAAACGGGAATATTTTTAACACTGAAGCCTATGGGATTCTCCTGAATAAACTTGTCGAATAAACCACTGAATGGCAGGGCATTCCAGGAACCCTTCACTGCTGGTTTGTGTTCTCTGAATAGCCGAAGTAATGCTTCTCTATGGGGGATTTCACTGCCCTCGAACAGGCACGGAATGTGCAGGCAATTTGCCAGGATTTGGCGAATTGCCTGCTCTCTGGATAGCCGAACACTGATTTTCAGAGTTCGGTTACCTTTCTCCAGCCATTCGGATCTCTTTGAATGACCCAAATGAAAACGTGTAGCAGCATGGGAGAAAGTCCTTGGATGAGCACTTCCTGTTTCCAGTCCAACGAGATGCTTGGGGTGAGTACATCCTGTTTCCGGTCCAATGAGATGCTTGGGGGCGGTTCTGTAAATTCTGTCTGCACAAAATGTTCATAAATGGGAAAACTGTACTTTGCAAGACCGGAGACCCAAACCAACCAAGGTTTGCCGTCACAGCTATAGAACATACAGTAAGAATAAAATGAATAAATACTAACCCTCTGCAACAAGGATCTGGATCTCCATCCCCTCCACCCACAGAGGATGATGGCCTTCAAGTCCTAAAATTCTTTGAATGCCATATGGCCAGAGGATCATGGGCCGTGTAGTTCAGGACCCCTGACATTCCTGATGTAGGGAGATTTACAGGGAGAAAACCCCCAGAGAAAAGGATTTGTTTTCAGAAAGATCTGGAATCTCATGTACTTTTCTTCTCCTTTCCTGGATCTGTAGTAAAAGGCAGAACCCGTCGGACAGTTGGACTTTGCACCCTGTATCGCTACATTAAAAATAAAGACTCATGAAACGGCTTTTA
The DNA here is from genome assembly GCA_009667805.1 of Leptobrachium leishanense. Lineage (NCBI taxonomy): Eukaryota > Metazoa > Chordata > Amphibia > Anura > Megophryidae > Leptobrachium > Leptobrachium leishanense. The sequence continues at coordinate 10,935,078 of CM019070.1, forward strand.
TTCTGACATTTCTACGATACGGAGGGTCAGGGTGTATTACATATAACACTAGCAATGCCATCGCGTTCCTCCGGGTGAAATTGCAAATCATGCTGCAGATAAATTCATGTCTCGTCAAACAAGACCCATCTGCAAATCAGAATAAAAACAAACAAAACCGAATGGAATAAACAGACATGCCCAATAAAAATAAACCCTCACTTTATTGAAATGGTTGAAAGAAGAAACAGCCAGAGCGTGTTTTAAATGAGCGCCGCCCTTCATCAGGTCCATTCCGCTCACTCTGTATTCAGAAGGAAATAATTAGAATAATGCACGATCGAGGATTTTATATACAAGCCCTTCAACGAGATCTTCCATTTATACAACACGGCGAACGCTCCCCTGGAAAATTTAATTTGCACGCGTTTGGCAAATCACAAGTATGTATTGTCTGCCTCAGTCACCATCCGAATAATAGGCTTGCGAGTTGCCATGCGGACGAGCGCACCGAGGCTCCTTCCCACGCTACACAAGCTATTCGGCGGCTCGGCCTCAAACCTTTCCCTCGATTTAGTGTGAAGTTTGCGCAGGATAGAGAGCAGGAATGTTTGGGTCAAACACGATACAAAGTCACTTCTAAAACCATTATCCCATCTTAGATCAATCCATCATCTCTATAAAACTCACATGCAGGAAGGAGAAACGCACCATGAAATTTTTACAGGCCTAACCCAGAACTGGGCCACACAACTTGCTGGGTGTACGTTGTATACTTTGTACAGGAGCAGTTCATCAAGCACTAGATGGAGAACAATGAGCTTTTCCAAGAAAGCGAGGCTGGACACTGTATTCTGCAAACAGACACGGCAGCTCTAATGCGGTTGCAAAAAAATTAAGTTAAATTCTTTTCAGAGGCCGGTGTGATCCCCTGCTTGCTCTGGCCATACCAAGAACTCTAAAACCCCAAATTGGTTCCTCTGTTTTGTGGCTAGTGCACAACCTCCTGTCTACGTGGAGTCCTATATAGACTATAGAACACTAAATAGCCCCAAAACAAAGCCAGTAACAGGAAACCACTTAAATCAGGGGCCTGTGTGTAGTTAATTTCACTGGGGTTTAGTGCACAACTTAAAAGACCCAAGTATGGCTGCCAGATCTGCCACGTTTTGCTGGACACAATTTATGCATGCTGATGGGCAGTGCCTGTAAAAAATGCCACCCTGCAGCATGTATATTCCATACGCTGCAGGCAAGAAAAAAAAAAAAAGGAATCCCAGGTGACCTGCCTTGGATTTTCATCCTGCACCATATATTATTCATGTTGCAGGGCAGCACTTTACCCTGCACTCTCCCTCTGCCAATAGATGAGTCCAGGAAACCATGACCTATTACCAACTGGATTCTTGTGAGGAACTTAAGAATTTGGCAAACAAAACAAAAAAATTCCCATGACAAGATTTTGCATTCAGTACTTCCCAACCAGCATTTAACCATTGCTCCCCACCAAGCAGACATGCTCCTGGAAATACCTAGCAACAAGGGCTTAACCCAAGGCCAAAGCCGTAGATTTAGGACCAGCACAACTTTGTTACTCAAAGTTAACCAGCATTGAATCGCACCTGGTTACGGATTAGGTCACCTTAAACCCACCAAATATCCCCCCCCCCCATTAGTTTATAAAAAGCAGCCACGTCCCATTACCAAGACGAGGCCGAGTGATGCGGATTCAAACCAGGCAATATGTTTTACACCCTCCATGGCCAAAACCTGTCATCCCCAAAGTGTTGGCGACCCCTGAATCACCTTCCTGGTTCGGTGGAGAAAAGGTGTAATCTTGTATTAAAGAAGCTGCTTGTTAATGGATGAAGTGGAATCGAACCTGTTCACTTTCCAAGTACTCCTGTTGGTGACCATCTCAAAACCCAGCTTTACCCTCTACTTCTAGAATTGCCAAATGATCTTTTATTTTGGCTTTAACACCGATCCAATGGAGGAAACCCACATGAAACACTCAAAAGAAGAGACGGCAGTCGTGTAGCAATCAAGAAAATATGTTTATCTTTTATTCTGCAAGACAGATAAGTATCATGGAGCATGTAAATGCTGTACACAGATCTGTCCCCCGTGACGGGGTGAAAACACAGCCGATACAGATTATTGAACAATTAGATGCAACTGTACTTGTAACAATAGTGCACCATGGTACCAAACCAAAAGCCAATACGGAGAGAAGGTTAAAGAAAAAAAAAAAAGGTACTTGTCACCAGCCGAGACACACTCCGGAGAAGAGGGTTTTCTGCTGAAAAGCTGTTTAAAATAAATTTAAAAAAAAAGTTCTTTAAACTGAAATGCAGAGAATTTGACTAGTGATGGGAGCACCAGGGTCTGGTTTAATAAATGTAACATTAATAGTCATTTCTGGAGGAAAATCTTAACATTCTACCATTTGCACCAATCACCACCAGACCCAACCAAAAAAAAAATAAAAAATTCAGTAATGTTGCTGTGGAATTGGGATAATTTTTTTAAATTTTATTTTACAATCAATCCAAAAGGCTCTTCAAATGTTCGTGAATTGGAAAAAGAAAACACTGGTTCACAAAAACAAAACCCAAATATTTTGGGATCATTGGAGCCAGAAAAAAAAAAAAAAAAAAAAGGTTGGGGGAGGGGGGTTAAATAAATCCCCATGGAATCATTTAAGTGTTCCTCCGGGGTACATTGTTTCCATAATGATTTTTTAGAACATTGCCGATTAACAGAATCTAAATCTATTTTATTGCTAAGCATACATCGTACATGATCTTGAAGGGGGGGGGGGGGGAAATGGGAGGTATTGTGAAGTTTAAGATATTCAGGTCATAACAGCCAAATTGCTTTTGCCAGCAGACGCTGCAGAAAATGCTGAGATTGAGCCACAGCAGAGTCCCTTAAACCTGGGCTGTTCAAAAAACAAAAAAAATAAAATCTATAGAGACTGATATATAAAAAGTTTCCCGTTAAAGCAGAATGTGATTTGACTGGTGATGAATATATGTTTTATTGCATGGATTTGTTTATTGCACCTCACTTATTCCAGCCCCATAAAAGTAGAAAACCCCCACAAGTCGTGTTCCGTGGCTGGTGACAAGTCCCCGCAGGTGAGAAGTCTGTCTAAAGTCTACATTATGGTTTATTTGAAAAAAACACTAAACATACAGCTTTTTGTTTCATCATGAAACCATTTAAAAATTCTAGCTACATGAGTTTCTCATGACACCATAAGACAGAACGTGTTTTACACTAACAACAGTCATAGTACCAAAGTTACATGCCGAAATTCAGTAAAACACAGGGAAAAGTGGCTGTAATAGAATATTCTGGAAAGAAAATAGCTTAGTTATTTAAATAAAAATTATATTAAACGCTTGCACATATTGGATGGAGAGGGGCCTGAGCCGGGCACAATGTGCACAGTTACTGCATCCTAAAGAGTTATTAGATTGGAGATTTCCTCCTCATTTCTTGCGGTATATTATATTGCAGAGTGTGTATTTTACCTGCTTGCTACAGAGCATGGAATAATAAACCTTGTACCTACTAAAATGCTTTCTGTCCAGCAGAGTACACAATAATTAAAAGAAAAAAAATTAAAAACATATCAAAATGCTACTCATGGCAAACATCGCATCGTCTGAATACGTCGAGTGCAAGTGGAAATTCATGGAATTTTATCATCACGAGGGCAGCGTCTGCTTTAAAGCGTTTGCACCCTTGAAAATTTATAATAAAAAATAAAACGTTGAAACCCGCATTTTGTTTCCCCGTCTAGAGAAAAAGGTCAGACGTGTTGTGCCGACTGGAGCAATCACAGATGCTCGAGAAACCGCTTTACGGTTCACAGGGATTTCGGATATCGCCACGCCTGTAATTATCGAGCATTTTTAGCTTCCTCGTGCATACGGTCTGACAGAACCATCTGTTCTGCGTCCTGGAAACAAACAGCTAAGGCGTTTTGCAACATTTGCTGTTGACAGATTGTAAAAGCTGTCACTCCCCCTTCCTCAGATTCAGGCGGGTGGTCCTGCCAGTCTGTGTCGAGAAGATTGCACCTAGATTTTCCCCGATGAGCGACTTAAAGCCAAAATGCCATATTCTGCAGAAGCTACAAACTGCTCCATGAACAGGTGAGTGACATGTTCCTCAAAGTGACCACCAGAGGCAGTAGACCTTGGTATGATGATGCTCTCAGACTTCAGCTCCTGTGTTATGTGCCAACGTCAGCAGCATAGACCATAGAGACCAGTCTCTGAACAAAAGTGCCAAGGGTCTGGGCCACAAATAGCCCTTCTGAATGGCTTACATCTGGGGGTTGGCAAGCTTGGTCTTCCAGACGTTTTGGATTTAGATTTCCCTTGAGGCTCATGTAATCTAGTGCATGACTGAGCATCATGGGAGATAAGCCTCCGAAATATCTGGAGGCCCACGGTTGCCAACCTTTCCTTATAATGACAATTGCATTGCCAAGCTGTCAAAGTCCCATCAACCCCTGGTGTTCAGATGCCATCACGATATGGCCATAGGAGGCTGGTGCTTCAAACAAGGGAGTAGGATTTTAGACAACAGCCATTGACCGGCAGCATGGCCAGCATTGACACAAGTGTCAGACGTGAAAGAGGCGAAGGTCTACGGCACACGTGAAATATTTTGTGGGGACAAAGTCTGCCAAGATGCAGGATTTGCAGCTTCTGAAGTCCTGTGATAAAATAGAAACTAGTCAAGGACGCTGTTTTGGTCAGGATCTTTAGATTTTCTTGTGCCCTGGTAACTAAATCTACACCTGTTGAGTCTTTTCTGGCAGCAAGAGGATTTTAACCCAAATCATCAATAACAGGTGTACATTTCCTTCTGGAGTTTGAAATTCGGTTTACAACAACAAAAATGCATGCGGACCATGTCCAATCTCCACTGGAAGCCCCTGTCACAAATATATATCAATAGAAGTCGCCACAGAAAAAAAAAAATTTGCATCATAAGACACACTTTTTATGAAAGTTAAAATGCTTAAAACCTAGGTTTTTGTTTTTATTACCCCTGAAAAGGATTCTGCCTACAATGGCAGAAATACAGCAAAAACGTCCAAAAAGCCATTTAAATTGCATGTCCCAAAAACCTTAAAAAAAAAAAAAAAAGAAAAAAAAGGCTTCACACACACAAAGATTGTTCAAGTACCAAGAGTCTTCTTAAATTAATTCAGAAAAACTGAGAAATTAAAAAAAAAAGGAAAGTTTTGCTCCAAGATGTTACAGCATTACGAGCTGTCACATCGGGTCTGTGCAGAGATTAACCCTTCCCCTGCCAGGGTAACAGGAGGCTTTCCAGTTACCAGGCACAAAAAGCGTTCAAACCTGGATTTAAATTGGCATTACCTCTGCCGTGTTAGGACGAGGAACCTGTGCTCAGCACATTTTTATGAAATGGGACAGTACAAGCAGCTGTTGATCCCTGCAGCATCCAGGATTAAAAAAAATATTATATAAAACCCCAAACATTCGGTCCCAAAATTGAAACCAAGGTTTTTTTTTCTGAGAGCTTGTGAGCACCTCAGGGAAATTTGGGTATATTGGCAGTATATAAATCTAGAACCAAATTCATATTTGGGGCCAATAATAAGTAGTAACGGGTCACGTTTTACATAAAGCCCCCACAGGGCTTGTTACCAGATTCAATTCCAGGGGCCTGTGGATGCTCAGTCACTGCCCGGCCTGATCGAGAAACATAGCAAGTGTCTCCACTTCTCACGGGACATGAAAGTCTGAAGCAAGGCCCCCACGAACCAACATCTGAAGGTGGGGACGTCAGGCTTATGGCAGAGTTACAAGAAAAAAAAAAAAAAACACGAGGGACGCATGGAACTCTAAGCCACTCAAGTTGGCCTTAGAAGTGGGAGCAAATCATCCCAGATGCCACTGAGGTACAGAAGATTTGGGGGGGGGGGGGGAGCTGCCGGAACACTATAGGGCAACAAGCTGCCAAGGAGGAAAATATGTTTGCCAAAAATAAATAATACTGACTTGCAAAAGCCCTGCCTAGACACTGCTGGAAGAGAAGGGAGATTTACCCAAATTCTACAACAAAGCTATCCAGGGAAACTGCAGAAGGGTAAGCAAGTCACAAGCCGCTGCAAAAGCAAGCGATGACGCCACGGCTCCTTCTGTAGGATAGAGTTATAAAAATAAGCCAGTATTTGACACGTTCTGCGCCGCTCTACGGAGTGAGATTCTCCATATAGTAACCATTTCCCCTCTAAGCAGTCCTGCTCGTTTGCTTGGAATAAACTCTGGTCGTTAGTCCTTTGCAATAGGTCTTAGGCTAGGGTCAAACGAAAGCATTTTTACACGCGAACGTAAAAAAGTGCATCCGAACGGATTGATGTATTTTTTCACGGAATATGCGAAAACGGTCATACGATGCGCATGTTCGTGCGTGATGTTTTACGAATCCAAACCAGGAAACTTTTTGCGTCTGGACGTTATGTTGGCCGGACATGAGCAGGGTCTGACGTCTCCAAATCTCTCACACACACTCTGTACGTCCGTACTAGAGGTTCTGCGTTCTCGAAAAATGCTTTTTTTTCCACTTGCGTTGCGCGGCCTGACTTTCGTGCGACCGTACTTCGTATATTGGCTATCATTGCCCGTCATTTGCTGCTAGTGCGGCCGTGATTAAGTGCGCCAGAACGCACGTTAAAAATGCGTTAGTCTGACCCCAGCCTTAAGTATTTGTTTTAAATAATCTGATATTTCACTTAGATCGTTCTAACCATTTACTGAAATCAATATACAGATCTATCTAGAGGGGAAGAAACCCAAAATAAAAGCCAGCTGGCCCACCAGCTGTGGTCAGAATAACTTAAGTCGGCATATATCCTTTTGCTTAGAACATAGAATAAAATGGGGTTTTAATACAAAACCTGTACTTACAACATAGCATTTGTTTTTAGTTTACCTGTGATTGCAAGTGCACTCCTTGCCCTTATAAAAAGGGTCAAGAAATGACAAAAGTCACCCCACCTCCCTCCCACCCCACCAGGTCATTCTGTAAATCCGGCAGCATGCGCTGGTGTCGCTGCTGCTGTTCACGCCTGTAGTGCATTTAAGCTCGACTTATTTTATACACATAAAAAGATTTAAAAAAAACAACGTTTCTGGTCAGTCTTCTACCCATTTTATACCAAGTGCCGAAGTGAGTGCAAAAAAAACCGTGAAGAGTAGATGTGCAACGGCCAACAAGAGTATAAAATGGGTACCAAATGGACTGCTGGAAGCTTTACAAGCCCGAAGCGAGTGCAAGACAAAATAAACCACAATTAATGCACAACAGGAGAAACTCTGAAAATCTAAACGTTTACACGAGCCTCAAATTGTTGTTACACAAAAACACTAAAAGATGGCGGATGCTTCTAGATGGCTTATGTGGTTTTTACAGGAGGCCGAATTCTCTGCTTCAGTTATTACATCACTTAAGCCCACTTTATGGAGTAGCCAGAATGTGAGATTCTGTGGGACTGTGAAACCGTTACAAAACGATTTGATTTGGGACACGGACCAATGAATGGCTTCATATGCAAAACAGGCAAAAGTAGTGTGTATGTCAACTAAATCCAAAAATGTGCTTTACTTCCCCAAAAGAAGCACATCCTGCGCTTTCATAGCCACCATCATTTAAACCCTTTGATATTGGTTTTGAGGATGCCTTACTTCACCTGGTTTAATGGGAGACACTATGCTTACCAAACGTTTGGTAAACTATATGGATTTAACAGTCTTGTCCTCTGTGCGAGGACAGTGAGCCATGTTTTTAAAAATGTGCACTTACGACATGTATCGTAACGGAATTTTACAGAAAATTTAAATAAATCTTAAATCTCATCCCTGGGTAAGCGTTTGGCAAACCCTACAATCCTTTCACAAACTGGCTCCAAGAAAAAGATAAAAGGCACCTTGCTGGGAAGGAGACCAGCAGAGCATCCAGCGATCATGTTAACGCTCAAAGCACACCGCATACTTGTGTGATGCGGGACCCAGTGACTTGTCTGCCGGGTGGTGGGGAGACGAGTGCTGCTGCTGTGTAGCATCTCATCTATGTCTGGGTCTTTGCAAGCAGACATGTCACCTGGATCGGGGGGGGGGGGGGGGGTTGGATTTAAATGCAAAGCCAGAGGTTTGTTACTGTGAGGAGGGAGTCGTGTTATAAGCTAGGACTACTTGACCAATGTGATCAGTTTTTGGTATTGCAAGCCATCTAGAAGCACTGGTCTGCACCTTATACAACATGGTATAACTTAAAAATATATAAAACCCCAATTCAGAAGAACACCCCACATGAAACAAAAAAAGTTTCCCTGCAAAGGGTTAAGAAGAAAAGAAAAAAAATCACAATGGAGCACCAGCTCATTGTCATCACTTTACATTCCAAAGCAGAGTGTCCATTTCCAATGAAAAACACTTTGGAGGGGGAAAAAACCAAAAACAAAACAAGGGGGTGACAACAAAGTATAGAGGATCTGACTGATTAGTGTTGTCAAGTCACCCAAGTTCAGTAAAATTCTCTTTACCTTTCAAGTTTTGGTGTAGAAATATGTGCAGATGCCAACTCAGCCCCCACGTATAAGTGCTTAAATCGAGCAACAGAATTTTTTTGGAAGAGGGCAGCAATTGGGGGGGGGGGGGGGGGGGGGATTTTGTTAAGGAAAAACCACCTAGACAAAAAAAAAAACACCTCACTTGAAGAGGGAGTTCGTGCTATGGAAGCCAAAACTATAACATTTGAAAATTAAAAATATTAATCAGTATCTAGTCCCCACTTTGCTTTCCTTCCAGGAATTTAAGATAGTGAGTCTTCCCCCCCCCAGAATCCTTTGGTCTTTTCGCCGAACCTCATGCTACCCCCCCCCCCTCAGTATTTTAGCAAAGCCACTGGATTGGAAGTTCGTCTGAAAGAGACGGAGTGTAGAGAGTCTTTTGCCACCTCAGTGAACGAACGTCACAAAACACGCAGCATTTACTGAGAGTGACATGACCTATTCACAGGTCATCTGGAGGAGTCAGGCCCAGCTCCTTTCCAGTTGTCAGGTTTGATTTTTCCTTTCAAACCACTTACTGCACACAAAAAAAAAAAAAAAAAAAACACGAAAAGTGCAAGAGCACAGATCAATCGCCGGTAGCACCAGGATACCTTAAGCTTTCCAAAAAGTTAACGTCTTGCTCCTAGGCCACTTCGATTCACATTCACAAAATTCACTTCTTGTGCAAAACAAGCAGTCCAAGTAGAAAGAATGCCCCTTAGGTCTAAATTGAAATAAAATAAGAACGACAAGTAAAAGAAAGATCTGAATCGCCACCATCTCCGGCTCCCTGCCGAGGGCTTATCTGCAGAAGGAGGGCATCTGTGCGTGGATAGGGTAGGCGAGCCGGACGTTGAGAGAGTCGTTGTGTTGTATGAGGGACGTGTGCTGGTAATGAAGGACTAATTCTTTCAATGTGCTGTAAAGGTTGTAGGGCTCCGCAAAACCATAGCCCCGGGACGTGCTGTAAATGACACAGTGCTTGACGTCCCCGTCCGCCCTGAAGAGGAGAACAAAGAGAATCCTGAAACGTTATGGCTAGAGATCAGGCAAAAATGAGAAAGTTAATAGACCCTTGGATGTCTCCATGAGAGCACTGGGGAAGAGGACACGATGGCCACTTTAATTTCAAACAGGGACCTTAAAATCCAGCCCACTAGATGTCTCTGAACTACACCCCTCAAGTCTCTGGCAAATCTATTGCAGTCAAAGAACACTGGGAATTGTAGGTCAACACTCCCAAATGTTTAATGCCCTTTGCACACGTTACAATAGTGCAGTAAAATAAAGCGTACTTACACAACAGAACATGCATAGCATCCCTTCTTGCTGCTTTCTCGGATTAAAAATGCCCCATCTGGTTTCCCACCAAGTAGTTCTTCTGCTTGTATGCGATTGAGGTCACCCACAAACCATGTCTTCTCATCATTGTGTGGGAGGCTGTCATCCTCATTCGCATAGTATGTGCTGCAACACAGAAGCACCACATTAAGCATCACTTGCGACACGTGCCACTGAGACTGGCCTAACATCTTTAGGAGGTAGGGGCACTCACTCGAGATTGTCTCTCGTTATGCCGAGCCAGCCATTAATTTGTTTCGGTTTAGCTCCTTTGTGATTAAGCCACCTGAGGAAGAGTGAAAAATGCAAAGAGTTGGTAAAGCTGATCAATAGTTCTGGGTAGAATATGATTGAATAATATATTTATATATTACACACAAGCCTATATACATATACACAGCTGTTCTATGGGGAAGTGAGGCGGGAGCACAGCACTATTCCATAGGTCAAACGGAGGAACACTCGAAAACACTAACATGGCCAGGGTGAATGGAGTTCCCGCCTCCCTGCAGCCCCGATCTGGTGTTAACATGGGGTGAAGTTGAGGAGTATCCTGCACCCAGCATCACCAGCAGCCAGGATTTTTAATTTCCTGGCTGCCGGTCGCCAGGTTACTGGTGACCTTGGCATACTTGTCACCCTCTGTGGGACGGCCTGCGATAGCGAGCATTCACATTCAGATGGACTGACGCTACACGCACAGAATTGGTCCATCGATCTGCGCAAGTCACAACCAATATGCGATTTAATGCCCCAAAACCACGCAATTTGCATTGCCACAAACTGTAGCATAGTTGCAGGGACTCCCAAATTAGAGAAGGTCCTGACCTGGAAGGAGGAGCAGAACTCGCAGAGTGAGGGGGGGGGGGGGGGGCAGGCGCACACAGTTTTTAATAAAGTAGGCCTTTAAATGGGGATCAGGACATTCATGCAAGATCTGTGAGCGTGGACTGACACCCTTAAACAGGGTTTCCCAAACCTGCCCTCGGGACCCTCAACCAGGCCAGATGTTGCAGAACACCTTGGGGAAAAGCAGCCTGAATCCTGCAATCACTGAGCAGCAAATCATATCACCTGTGCTTCACATATCCTGCAAACCTGGCGAGGAGGGTCCTGAGGACCAGTTTGGGAAACACTGCCCTAAAAGATGCTCTGCTATATGTTCCTGTGAAAGACATTCACAAAATGAAAGGAAGGAGCTTGTCAGGATTTGGCAGATTGGGTTATTTTGCAGCATTAAGGAACGTGAACTCTGCTGGGCCTCGAGATTTAACAGAATACTTAGACAAAGCACCAAACAATACGCTTTCACCAATAAACACAGAAGCAAGTCAGGAGACTCACACGAGGTACTGATCCCGAAGTTTCCGCAGGTGAAGGATGTCAGGCTTTAGGCTGTTCATTTTTTTGTCTGTTTCCCTATTGTCCAAAGCCTTCAGTCTCACATCTTCCTCCAAGCGCAGCTTGCTCTCATGGACCTCTCCCAAACGAAACTGTAATTTCTCATAATTTATCATGAGCCTGGAAAGGAGCAAAATCGCAGCTTGAAACAGAATAGCAACCTGTCCACTTCTCTGTATACATGCATGCATGCCATGAGCACATGAGTTCTTTAGGAGTCTGTCAAACAGCCCAGGAAGGAATAACAAACCCCCTGCCTTATAAAACAATTAGAAGCCCTGAATTATACAGCGAATTGGTAACCGTGCCCCAAACAAGCAAGTGCAATCCTGTATTTACTTTTCAATTGCTTTGTTGTTCCCTTCTTGACGGAACCGTTCCATGTGCTCTTTGCTATGTCGCTCCTGCGTGCGGCACTGCTCCTCAAAGATTTCTATTGTTTCCTTAAATGCGTCGATGGCCGTCCTCTTCATCTGAATATCCTGCAATAGAGGATAGGTCATAATGAGCAAAGGGAATGGTGCAATGAGACGCCAGCCAAGGCTTACTAACTGAACTACAAAACCAAAGCCATGGAGCTGGAAAGGTTGTAGACACATTGTGTTGGTAATGTGGAGAACAGGCACTGTCGTGTGGTGCTGAACTAGGTCCATATGCAGATGGATGATGGTACTTGGGCCCAGTAACCTTCAAGAGCGATGTGGCCCCGTTAAAACGTTAGGCTCATGGCTCAGCAACCCCTAACATATACAATATGACCAGCATACTCTAGCTCCACACATAAAGAACGGCAGTTGATCCCACATACCTGGGACGTTCTTGTATACTCCTCATACAGTAGGTCGTACTCTCTGCTTTTATCCTGGTACTGGTCATGAAATTCTTGAAGTCTCTTCCCCACAGCATCAATGGTTTCCTCTTTAATTAGCATGTCCTGTAAATATTAGACAGGTGATTACCCCAATTGGGCATGAGACCAGAGTGAGGTTTCACACCAGCCTCGCATAGACCAGCTTAACACACTTTTACAGCAAGCTCACCTGCTGATGTCGTGACACTGGATACAACAGCTTTACATCTAGTTTGGGATTGTACTGGGCTAGGGACTCGTGTCGGTAATGGTTGATTAAGTCCACCACGGAACTGAAGGTCAGGGGATCAGAGAAACCATGCTTGCCATCCTGGTGGTAAATTTTTATCAGTTTGTTGTTTCCTCCTTTCCTAGAGGAAAAGATAACAGGACTGTAAAGGCACATACATATTAAACACACATATTGTATGTACACGTCATCAACGGGAGATCTAGTAAACAAAAGCATGCACCAAAAGGTTCATGAGAGCATGCCATGTGTATTTCCATCTCTATACAAGCAGAGCTTCTAAAACCCATGAGTTTTAGAACAGGCTAAACAATGCATAGTTCAACAGTCGCATCACATGACAATTCCCCCTTTTTTAGCCAGTGTCAGGACGTGCGGGCAGTTTCCTTTAGGAGGGTTACAGTAAAAAAGTCCTTTATTGTAATGTAACACACATGATGAGCACAATTACCCTCAGAATATGACAAGACACATGTTCAACCAGGTCGGCACTCACCTTAAGGTCAGGGTGTAATCTCCTTGCACCTTAGTTGATGCATCTCGAACAAGGAATGTCCCATCGGGCATATCCCGAAGCTTATCATTCACCTCTTCCCTGTGGTAAGACACGAAAGGCACACGCTTTACACCAAGTCCTATTACAACCTGAAAACTGTAACCCACCACTAAGCAGATACAGAAAGGAGGCAATCTGCTGGAAAGCATCAGGGAGAAGGGCTAGAATGTTTAACTACTTTAAGTAAATGCGTTCTTTACAGGTAGCAGAAAGGACCAAGACTACCATGATTTAGCCTGAATGTGACAAAGGAGGCCATAGCAGTATAATATCAGGAAGTGGCCAGTGTTTGTATTTACCTTGAGATGTCCCCCCAGTACCATTCTGCTTCCTGGAGGCATGAAGTGTTGTCTTGGAGGCATGACGTGCTGTCTTGGACGCATGACGTGCTGTCCTGGCTTTCCTCTGTTGACACTGGGGTCATTGGTTTGGGTGGTTTAGGAGGAAGAGCTGAGGAATAGAATGACATTCTGGTTGATAAAGATTCTGAAATTTAACAGCACGACCAATAAACCCAAAATAATTAGTGTTCCTCAACCTGTTGTAAACTGTGGTTTTATCGGTGTCACCGTGATTGATGCCAAGAAAGCAAAATACATGACAGTGCAATCAGACAGGGCACCATCCTTTTACCTACATGTTTAAGGGATTAAAAGGGTGGGGTCTGGAGCTGGCTAGCTCGTTAATCCAACTCCACCATTCCGAACATTTTGGTTCCTGTTTCTTAGAGATCTTGCACAGGGTTAGTGATAAATTGGATTTTTGGAGACCATATGATCTGCTTGCAATGGGTGCAGATGCTAGTCTAATGCATGTTTGGATATTCTTAAAGGGAGAGGGGGTCTGGGGACCACCAGAAGCCACCCACACATGGAGCAGACAAGGCTTGGCATCAGATTTATTCTATAAACACTGTAAATATATTCCATTGAAAATAGACCGGTTTGTGTAGAAAAGTAATATATGAAAAGGTTACACATCAATAGACAAGAAGTGCTACATGTAATGCCACCTGCTCAAATTGTTGGACGCCCGTATTGCCAAGTTCCTGCATGTGAGATCGGACCAGTGTAACTAGGGTTGCCACCTGGCCGAGTTTGACCAGGACATCCATGGTATGGGAGAGTTTCCTCAGGTTATCCTCCCCGAAGAGTTTTCAGTCGCATTCACATCATTACCGGCTGCGAGTACAGCGCTGATCAGACACGAGGCATGGGAACACAGCCTGTTATTCTGCGTCTCCAAGAGCGGCTGGAGTAGGTGGGCACGTTATGATAGAAAAATAAGATTCTACTGTCTGGTAGTGCGGAGATCTGATTCAATTAAACTAGGGATGCACCGGTACCACGAGTACCGATACTTTTTTCAAGTACTCACCGATACCGAGTACTGATACTTTGTCATGTGACCACTTTCCAATAAGAACAGACCTCATAAAGCTCACATGTATATATATCTATATACACATACAGATTGCCCCCAAGCTCTCATGGATAATGCCCCCAAGCTCTCATGGATAATGCCCCCAAGCTCTCATGGATAATGCCCCCAAGCTCTCATGGATAATGCCCCCAAGCTCAGACCCCAGACCAGACATGGGGCGGCTGTTCGAATGCTCTATCAGCATTCGGACAGTCGCCCCTGGAGCTCTCCAGCATACTTACCTTCCCGAGCGACGCCGACAAAGTCTTTGCACGTGCGCTTGTTGAAGGACCCCAGGCGCGACCACGTGGGACTCCGTGATCGCAGCTGGGGTCCTTCAACGTGCGGAAGCGCGGAAACTTTCCCGGCGTCGCTCAGGAAGGCAAGTATGCCGGAGAGCTCCAGGGGCGGCTGTCCAAATGCTGACCGAGCATTCGAACAGCCACCAAAGCCACTCTGATGCCAGCTTACTGTATCGGGGGTACTGCACGAGTACCCCTGCAGTACCCGGTATCGGCACCGATATCGATACTAGTATCGGTGCAACCCTAAGTTAAACATTATGGCAGAACATCTTCCTGGAAAAGATGCAGCTTGTGACCCAAGACGTTGATCTACTCCTGTCAATACATGATCCTTAACAAGAGCAAATGAAAAAGGGACATTGATTAGTCAACTCATCCACACCCTTGTAATCTCCCGATTTAACTACTGTAACAATCTTCTGCCTCCTCCAGTCCACCCTAAATGTCTCTGCTAGTCCCTTCACTGGCTCCCTGTCCACTGAAGAATTAAAGTCAAAATCCTCACCCTGAACTACAAAGCCCTCGGTAAGGTGAGAGATCGGTTTTATTATTTATCCGTCACCTGTGTTTCTCCATTATAAAGCGCTATGGAATCTGTTGGCGCTGTATAAGTACTTGTAACTAACTGATCTGCACCTAGTTTCACTCATGAGGGACTGACTTCCCCCAATTTCCCTTCAAATGCTCCCTTAAGACATTTCTTTACAGGGAAGCTGACCCCTGTCTCACTAATACACTACACTGCCCCAACAAGTACATCACTCTCACCTTGCAGTCATCTCCCGTTTCCACCCCACCCCTTCTAGAGATTGCAAATTCCCACAGGAATAGGGCCCTCATTTCGGCCTGTGTTGGTTTGTCATATGCCAATCAGTCTCAACGTATTGTAACACTGCATATTATACCTGTACAGCGCTTTGGAATATGTTGGCGCCATAAATAAAAATTATTCCTACACTTATGAACACTGGCTCAGGTCCTGCTGCCAATAAAGTGTGAATAGCAGAGTCTGCCTCCTAGGAACAGCAAGGGTAAGGCTAGGGTCAGACGAGCGCAGTGCGAACGCGCGTGCAGGCGCACTTAATCACGGCCGCACTAGCAGCAGATGCCAGGCAATGACAGCCAATATACGAAGTACGGTCGCACAAAAGTCCGGCTGCGCAACGCAAGTGGAAAACGAACGCATTTTTTCGAGAACGTTAAACTGCTAGTACTGACGTACAGAGTGCGCTGCGTCCGCTAGAGGCGTGTGTGCGTGAATTGGAGATGTCAGACACTGCTAATGTCCGGCCAACATAACGTCCAGATGCACAAAGTGTTTTATTGATGATCCGTACAAAATCACAGATGCAAATGCGCATCGTATGACCGCTATCGCGTACTCCGTGAAAAAATGCGTCCATTCGTTCGAACGCACTTTTTCACAGACAACGTGAAAATGCGTTCGTCTGACCCTAGCCTTAGGGATGCCTCCTGATGCCCTCTGCCAGCCAATAACCAGGCATTTCAGCGCAAGAATGATGGGGGGGGGGGGGTGTATCTGTTCAAGGGCAAGCAAAAAAGAAGGTACCAAAACTGGAAGGTTTTAATAGTCCTGCGTAAGGTCATTAACCCCCACAATAAAGTACTTTAAATGGCTGGTCAAGTGACCAAACGTTTTAGTCACTCAACTCACCCCTATTCTGACTAAACGAGCCACAAACTTCTATTTAAAGTCAGAATGAGCACTGCAACTCAGCAAGGGCTGGATACATAGGTTAACCTGCTCTAGAGCAACTCCCATAAAGCTTTGCCAGCCCAGAAAGCAAGCACATTGTAGTCTAGAGAGCTTCGATCCTTAGGGGAAACCATTGCCACCCAATCAGGTCTGCACACTCACACGAGATGTGACTGGAGTGCAGAAGCTGCAAACCTTCAGAAAAAAAAAAAAAATTTAAACCAAGTTTATAGAAGTTGATGCAGCCATGAAGTTCTAGATTTTGGTAGAAAGATTTGATAAGTCACAGGGCGATACTGGCTGCCTCGCACACTATACTCTGTACTGATGTGAATCCTCTGGAGCTTGCTCGTTAGTAACCTTAATCCTGGGCCCGCCCCACTCCTCCGCAGCACTCGCCATCCAACCCGATTCATCTTCTAAATCCCAAATCAGACGCTCCTGGCAAAAAAAACTAATCTCTGAATGGAACCCGAGCCCCAGCCAATGGGCGCTGCGCAAAGGCATCGTATGTTCCTGACGCGAAGCCGGAGAGAGATGTGCGGGGGAGCAGCAGGTAGTTTTTAAGCCAAGTAGCTCTGCGAGGATGAGTTTCTGTTCAGCGACAGGCGCATCTGCAGATACAAGCCACATCTGAACGTATCCATGTATAATACACTATCTCCCACCTCTACACCCAGCACAGAGGATACAAATCATAAAAAAGATTCAGGACCCAAAAGGGGGTATTTTAAAAAAACGATCTAAGAAAGACAGAATAAGCCCCTTCCTCCAGTTATAAAGTTTACAGCAGGGCTCAGGAAGATCATCCCCAGCCGAGGAGACCAGCAGGTTTGTAGCTAGATTCCAATAAAAACGAAGAGACCGATCACTACCTCTACAGCAAGCACATTACATCATTGTTTTATTAACCCCTGGATTGACAGGGAACTGAAACAAAAGGGAAGCAGCAGATCTCTATATATCCCTTTGCATAGTCGCAGCAGGTTTTTCCAAACCTGCCAATGATTCCAGCCGTGGACACCAACATGAAGCAAAGCTAAATACACACTTTTCACTCGTACAACATATTTTAAAGAACACAGATTCATTTCTGAAAATACCAGGGGGGTACCAGACCCCGATACCGTGTGTATATACACCATGTAATACAGGGCATGCCATTTAGGAGTCAGTGGCTACCTGGCCCCTTGAAGTATATATTCGTCACTTGCTTGTATTAAATCCTCCTCACCCCACTCTGTACTAGGTGGATTTGATCAATAAACTAGGTCGGTGGCAGGTCACATTTGGGGGGGGGGGGGGGTGGGGAGATGTGATGTCAGGAACTTTCAAGATAATCTTATTATCTGAACACCCCCCCCCCCCTAATGATCTGCAAAGTATGAATGAACCAAGAGGACAGGGTTACAGGGGGCATAGAGGGACCCCAGCAGGAAATACAAGATCACATCTGATCCAAGGTGCGAATGAAGGAAAGGGCTCTGGATGTGCAGGAAAGTTAAGCCTGGGAGTACGTGCAAGAGATGAAGACGCCCCTTCTGAAGAGAAATGCCGGAGGCAGAGCCCAGCGCAGCCACCGAGCTGGACCATCACTGCCAGAAATTTCTCCAGGCATAAAGACCCAGAATCCCCAAATTAGGACTTCAGCCATCAAGAGTCCATGGCCAGTCACATGCAGGGCAAATAGGACATTTTTTGCCTCAATTTATAAGTGGGTCACGCCCCCCTCCAAGGTGCAGGTTCTCTGGGATCTGGTAAAATATGATATTTGACAGCAGTTACTGGCATTAAAACAAATTCTTGGAATGTTACAGCTCTGCGGTTAACCTGCAAAATGTTGGAAAAGACCTTCCAACGCTTTGCTTTGTTCTGTACCAACAGTGAAATGCATGTGCGCCACACAGTACTAAGGAGTATGGCCGCCTCGCAGTGATAGGAGCGCGCAGAGCTGCACTGCGCGGAGCACAATAGGGTAACCGATGGCATCACCAATGTGTTTCTCTGGCACTAGATTCAAAGAGGAAAAAGGAGCTACCGTCGCAGCCATCCAAGAGAAGAGCAAAGTGAATGAAGTACATGGAGATCACAGGGTTAACAATCGACAAGATATCATTAAACCAGCGAACAATAGACCCAGAGCTGCTAAACGTCAGTTTTCAGGAACAGAGTCCTTTGGTGGCGACAAAAAAAAAAAAAAAAAAAAAAGGATCTGAGTACCAGAACCATCGAAGCACAAGATGGGCTTAAACTTTTTTGGGGCCATTTGCCACACGCCCCCTCTCCCATAAAAGCCTACTGGGTTACTGGGAGGAAGCATCGAGCACGTAGTGTTGGGTTCACTAACAGATACCTGCAAGAAGTACAAGCTTACCGAAAAGAAAAAAATTCTTGTGCAGAACCTCTGATGGGAGGGAGGGGGTGGCAGGATGCCAAGCACCTCATGCACTCCCTGCCAAAAAAAAAAAAAAAAAGCCAGGCCTGAGTCCCATCCCCCCTCCCCAGTGTACAGGCTGCCAAGTGACAAACTGTGCATTAACCCTTCGCATGCAAAGACGAGTTGTGTGCTGGCATGCAGGGGGTTAAACACTACATTTATGTTTTAATTGGTGGTGAAAGACATAAGAGGAACCAAAACGTGACCACTTCAGGTTCTGTGCACAACACTACACAGAATTGTTCCAGGCACTGTGCACGGAAACGCCGACAACCGGGTCGAACAATAGAAGCGGGTACAGTGCAACAAAATGCTACATGCATGGAGAAGTGGGAGGGTGACCTCATGAAATAACCAGTTGGAGGGGTAATCGTGGCAAATCACAGAGGGCACTGCCAGCCTGGTGATACAAGAGGCTTTGTGATGTAATGAGCTGCAGGGCTCACAGCAAGGAACAGGTTGATCCATGACACCCCCCCCCCCCCATCAAGCTAAAAGCGGTGAAGGGTTTTATTTGCCCAGCAGAGAGGTTTTGGTGCTGGAGGAAAGTTTCCGCCAGTAGCAGAGCGGCGGTGATGATGTAATCCCTCAGCTCAGGATCTGATTAAAGGGAAATTTCCCTTTTCCCCCCAAGATACTCTGCATCGGCGAGAAACACAAATAGGAACCAAGACCCTCTGAAGCCCAATGCCAGCCACACCCCCAGCACCCCTATAGAGGAACAGTATGGAGAAGAAAAAAGGGGGAGAAGGGAAACAAAAAAAAAAAAGGTTAACGATGAGAAGCTGAACTAAGAAGGGGGGGGGCAGAGCAGAACTAAAGCATCCAGGGGAGGGGAGGGGGTAGAACTAAAAGGATCCGGGGGGAGGGGTGCACAGAAAAAGGATCCAGGGGGTGGATGCATGCAAATATAAAGGATCGGGTGGGGGGGGGTGGCAAAACTTAAAAGATTCTGAGAAGGTCGTAGAACTAGAAGGATCGGGGGGGGGGGAGACTAAAAGATCCGGGGTGGGGGGGGGAGCACGCAGAACTAAAGGATCGAGGGGGCGCGCACGCAGAACTAAAGGATCGAGGGGGGGGGCGCGCAGAACTAAAGGATCGAGGGGGGGCGCGCAGAACTAAAGGATCGAGGGGGGGGGCGCGCAGAACTAAAGGATCCGAGGGGGGGCGCGCAGAACTAAAGGATCGAGGGGGGCGCGCAGAACTAAAGGATCGAGGGGGGGCCGCGAGAACTAAAGGATCGAGGGGGGGCACGCAGAACTAAAGGATCGAGGGGGGCGCGCAGAACTAAAGGATCGAGGGGGGCACGCAGAACTAAAGGATCGGAGGGGGGCGCGCAGAACTAAAGGATCCGGGGGGGGAGCAGAACCAAAAAAGGATCCATGGAAGGGGGGGGGGCAGTACCAAAAGGATCCGTGGAAGGGGGGGGAGCAGTACCAAAGGATCCGTGGAAGGGGGGGGGGGGACTGCGTAGAAGTAAAGGATCTGGGGGGGGACTAAAAGATCTGCGGGTGGGGGGGGGAGCACGCAGAACTAAAGGATCGGGGGGGCGCGCACGCAGAACTAAAGGATCGAGGGGGGGGGGGGCGCGCAGAACTAAAGGATCGAGGGGGGGGGCGCGCAGAACTAAAGTGATCGAGGGGGGGGGCGCGCAGAACTAAAGGATAGAGGGGGGGGCGCGCAGAACTAAAGGATCGAGGGGGGGCGCGCAGAACTAAAGGATCGAGGGGGGGCACGCAGACTAAAGGATCGAGGGGGGCACGCAGAACTAAAGGATCGAGGGGGGCGCGCAGAACTAAAGGATCGAGGGGGGCACGCAGAACTAAAGGATCGAGGGGGGGCGCGCAGAACTAAAAGGATCCGGGGGGGGGAGCAGAACCAAAGGATCCATGGAAGGGGGGGGGGAGCAGTACCAAAAGGATCCGTGGAAGGGGGGGGAGCAGTACCAAAAGGATCCGTGGAGAGGGGGGGGGACTGCGTAGAAGTAAAGGATCTGGGGGGGGGGACTAAAAGATCCGGGGTGGGGGGGGGAGCACGCAGAACTAAAGGATCGAGGGGCGCGCACGCAGAACTAAAGGATCGAGGGGGGGGGGGGCGCGCAGAACTAAAGGATCGAGGGGGGGGCGCGCAGAACTAAAAGGATCAGGGGGGGGGCGCGCAGAACTAAAGGATCCGGGGGGGGGGAGCAGAACCAAAGGATCCATGGAAGGGGGGGGGAGCAGTACCAAAAGGATCCGTGGAAGTGGGGGGAGCAGTACCAAAAGGATCCGTGGAAGGGAGGGGGCAGAACCAAAGGATCTGTGGAGGGAGGGGGGAGCAGAACCAAAGGATCCGTGGAAGGGAACAGTACCAAAGGATCCGTGGAAGGGAGGGGGGGGGAAGCAGAACCAAAGGATCCGTGGAAGGGAGGGGGGGGGAAGCAGAACCAAAGGATCCGTGGAAGGGAGGGGGGGGGAAGCAGAACCAAAGGATCCGTGGAAGGGAGGGGGGGGAGCAGAACCAAAGGATCCGTGGAAGGGAGGGGGGGGGAAGCAGAACCAAAGGATCCGTGGAAGGAGGGGAGCAGAACCAAAGGATCCGTGGAAGGGAGGGGGGAAGCAGAACCAAAGGATCCGTGGAAGGGAGGGGGGGGAAGCAGAACCAAGGATCCGTGGAAGGGGGGGGGAGCAGAACCAAAGGATCCGTGGAAGGGAGGGGGGAGCAGAACCAAAGGATCCGTGGAAGGGAGGGGGGGGAGCAGAACCAAAGGATCCGTGGAGGGAGGGGGGGGAGCAGAACCAAAGGATCCGTGGAGGAAGCAACCAAAGGATCCGTGGAAGGGAGGGGGGGGAAGCAGAACCAAAGGATCCGTGGGGGGGGGGGACACAGAACCAAGGGATCCGTGGGGGGGGGGGAGAAACAGATCCAAAGGATCCGTGGGGGGGGGGGACAGAACCAAAGGATCCGTGGGGGGGGAAGAAACAGAACCAAGGGATCCGTGGGGGGGGGGGGAACAGAACCAAGGATCCGTGGGGGGACGGGGACAGAACCAAAGGCCGTGGGGGGACGGGGACAGAACCAAAGGATTCGTGGGGGGACGGGGAACAGAACCAAAGGATCCGTGGGGGGACGGGGACAGAACCAAAGGATCCGTGGGGGGGACGGGGACAGAACCAAAGGATCCGTGGGGGGGACGGGGACAGAACCAAAGGATCCGTGGGGGGACGGGACAGAACCAAAGGATCCGTGGGGGGGACGGGGACAGAACCAAAGGATCCGTGGGGGGGACGGGACAGAACCAAAGGATCCGTGGGGGGGGGGAGAAACAGAGAACCAAAGGATCCGTGGGGGGGGGGGGAACAGAACCAAAGGATCCGTGGGGGGGGGGACAGAACCAAAGGATCCGTGGGGGGGAACAGAACCAAGGGATCCGTGGGGGGGGGGAACAGAACCAAAGGATCCGTGGGGGGGAAGAACCAAAGGATCCGTGGGGGGGGGGGAACAGAACCAAAGGATCCGTGGGGGGGGGGAACAGAACCAAGGGATCCGGGGGGGGGAACAGAACCAAGGGATCCGTGGGGGGGGGGGAACAGAACCAAGGGATCCGTGGGGGGGGGGGAACCAAGGGATCCGTGGGGGGGCAGGGAAACAGAACTAAAGGATCCGTGGGGGGTGGGGACAGAGCCAAGGGATCCGTGGGGGGGGGGGAAAGCAGAACAAGGGATCCGTGGGGGGGGGAGCAGAGCCAAGGGATCCGTGGGGGGGGGGAGCAGAACCAAGGATCCGTGGGGGGGGAGCAGAACCAAGGGATCCGTGGGGGGGGAGCAGAACCAAGGGATCCGTGGGGGGGGGGGAGCAGAACCAGGGGATCCGTGGGGGGGGAAGCAGAACCAGGGGATCCGTGGGGGGGGAAGCAGAACCAAGGGATCCGTGGGGGGGGAAGCAGAACCAGGGGATCCGTGGGGGGGGAAGCAGAACCAGGGGATCCGTGGGGAGGGGAAGCAGAGCCAGGGGATCCGTGGGGGGGGGAAGCAGAACCAAGGGATCCGTGGGGGGGGGAGCAGAGCCAGGGATCCGTGGGGAAGGGGGAAGCAGCCAAGGGATCCGTGGGGGGGGAAGCAGAACCAAGGGATCCGTGGGGGGGGGGAAGCAGACCAAGGGATCCGTGGGGGGGGGGGAAAGCAGAACCAAGGGATCCGTGGGGGGGGGGGAAGCAGAGCCAGGGGATCCGTGGGGGGGGGAGCAGAGCCAGGGGATCCGTGGGGGGGGGGGAAAGCAGAGCCAGGGGATCCGTGGGGGGGAAGCAGCCAGGGGATCCGTGGGGGGGGGGGGAGCAGAGCTAAGTGATGTGGGAGGGGAGCAGAAGTGATGGGGGTGCAGAGCTAAGGGATCCAGGGGGGGGGGTGCAGGACTAGGGGATCCAGGGGGGGGGGTGCAGAGGGGATCCGGGGGTGCAGAGCTAAGGGATCCGGGGGGCACTATGCCTAGGGTGCAGGTAAAGCTGGAGGGGGGCTGCCTCTGAGCTGACATGTCCCGCACGGGCTTCTGTACCCCCAGAGTAGCAGGTGATGCCCCCAGCGCAGGCCGGGTGGGGGGCTCCGTACCTGGAGGGTCCATCTCTATGTAGAAGATGAGTTCGGTGGAGTAGGGCATCATGACCTGCCTCCAATCCGCGTCCTCCTGCTCCATATTCCACACGGTGTTATACATGGTGCCGGCTGGCGGTGTGGGGGGCGCTCGGGGTGCCAGGCTGCTCAGACTCAGAGAGTTGATACCAGCTCCTCTCCCTTTGCCCGCCCTGCTCCCTCTCCGGCTCGCAGAGCCGCACATTGCATTATAAGAGCAGCGTGCGCCAACCGGCAAACTGCCGGAGCACACCACTGCGCGCAGAGAGGAGGGGGAGGCGGGCTGACGACGAGGTGAAAGCGACCAATAGCCAGATCGACGGCAGGTGATACCCACGGGCCACTTTAAAGGGAAACAAAAAGAAAGAAGTCTCGACCCCGGCGCGTTTTTTCTGAGGGTTTTCGGGGCGCCGAACCCCGTTTGCCAATTAGACGCCCCCTCCAACTCTGAGGTAAAAAGCGAGGAATGGTACGTTCCAAGTGCTGGCCGCGAGCCAAAGCCGTTAGAGCGCGCAGCTCAGCGAGGAGAGGGGCGGGATGAGCAGAGGGAGGGGCCACCGCGGGATGACCGAGCCAGAAGGGGCTTGGCGTGAGGAGTGGCGTGTCAGAGAAATGGGTGTGGGAGGTGGGGATTGGATAAGAGAGGGCAGTAGGTGGGTGGTGCAGTGGTTCTTCTTTACACGCCCCTCCCTTTTTTTTTTTTTTCTTTTTTTTTACCCTTGCCTTTGTCTGCCTGGTGAGCGCGAGCGCCTTGGCAGGCGTGAGAGCGTCCACTTAATGCCTTCACCGCAACAGCCAATCATCGCGAGAGCGATGCCGGCCCGGGCGCCGCTGATTGGCTGACGCAGTTACTAAGAGGGACAAAGGGAAAGAGAAAGAGGTTTTTAGGAAAAGGAAGAGGAGATTTAAAGGGACAGGCGCACGGTGTGTCTCAGGGTGTCACGGTGTGTCTCAGGGTGTCACATGGCCTCTCAGGCGTCTCAGGGCTCTCAGGGCGTCTCAGGGCCTCTCAGGGCGTCTCAGGGCCTCTCAGGGTGTCTCAGGGCCTCTCAGGGTGTCTCAGGGCCTCTCACGGTGTCTCAGGGCCTCTCAGGGCCTCTCAGGGTGTCTCAGGGCCTCTGACGGGGATTTCTATTCTGCCATTATCGCTGCTATTTCAGCTCGGAGAAATTACAGAAAATGCCAGAATGACTTCATTTCGCTTTATGTTAAAAATCCCCCTTTCTAAGTCCTGATGAATAACTGCTGGGGGGGGGCTCCCTGAAACATGAAGTCATGCTGGGGGGGGGCTCCCTGAAACATGAAGTCATGCAGGGGGGGGGCTCCCTGAAACATGAAGTCATGCAGGGTGCTGGGGGGGGCTCCCTGAAACATAAAGTCATGCTGGGGGGGGGCTCCCTGAAACATAAAGTCATGCTGGGGGGGGGCTCCCTGAAACATGAAGTCATGCAGGGTGCTGGGGGGGCTCCCTGAAACATGAAGTCATGCAGGGTGCTGGGGGGGGGCTCCCTGAAACATGCTGGGGGGGGCTCCTTGAAACATGAAGTCATGCAGGGTGCTGGGGGGGGGGGCACCCTGAAACATGAAGTCATGCTGGGGGGGGGCTCCCTGAAACATGCTGGGGGGGGCTCCTTGAAACATGAAGTCATGCAGGGTGCTGGGGGGGGGCACCCTGAAACATGAAGTCATGCTGGGGGGGGGCTCCCTGAAACATGAAGTCATGCTGGGGGGGGCTCCCTGAAACATGAAGTCATGCTGGGGGGCTCCCTGAAACATGAAGTCATGCAGGGTGCTGGGGGGGCTCCCTGAAACATGAAGTCATGCTGGGGGGGGGCTCCCTGAAACATGAAGTCATGCAGGGTGCTGGGGGGGCTCCCAAAACATGAAGTCATGCTGGGGGGGCTCCCTGAAACATGAAGTCATGCAGGTGCTGGGGGGGCTCCCTGAAACATGAAGTCATGCTGGGGGGGGGGGGCTCCCTGAAACATGAAGTCATGCAGGGTGCTGGGGGGGCTCCCTGAAACATGAAGTCATGCTGGGGGGGGGGCTCCCTGAAACATGAAGTCATGCAGGGTGCTGGGGGGGCTCCCTGAAACATGAAGTCATGCTGGGGGGGGGGCTCCCTGAAACATGAAGTCATGCAGGGTGCTGGGGGGGCTCCCTGAAACATGCAGGGTGCTGGGGGGGCTCCCTTAAACATGAAGTCATGCTGGGGGGGCTCCCTGAAACATGAAGTCATGCAGGGGGGCTCCCTGAAACATGAAGTCATGCAGGGTGCTGGGGGGGGCTCCCTGAAACATGAAGTCATGCAGGTGCTGGGGGGGGGCTCCCTGAAACATGCTGGGGGGGCTCCTTGAAACATGAAGTCATGCAGGGTGCTGGGGGGGGGCACCCTGAAACATGAAGTCATGCTGGGGGGGGGGCTCCCTGAAACATGAAGTCATGCTGGGGGGGCTCCCTGAAACATGAAGTCATGCAGGGTGCTGGGGGGGCTCCCTGAAACATGAAGTCATGCTGGGGGGGGCTCCCTGAAACATGAAGTCATGCAGGGGCTGGGGGGGCTCCCAAAACATGAAGTCATGCTGGGGGGGCTCCCTGAAACATGAAGTCATGCAGGGTGCTGGGGGGGCTCCCTGAAACATGAAGTCATGCTGGGGGGGGGCTCCCTGAAACATGAAGTCATGCAGGGTGCTGGGGGGCTCCCTGAAACATGAAGTCATGCTGGGGGGGGCTCCCTGAAACATGAAGTCATGCAGGGTGCTGGGGGGGCTCCCTGAAACATGAAGTCATGCTGGGGGGGGGCTCCCTGAAACATGAAGTCATGCAGGGTGCTGGGGGGCTCCCTGAAACATGCAGGGTGCTGGGGGGGCTCCCTTAAACATGAAGTCATGCTGGGGGGGCTCCCTGAAACATGAAGTCATGCAGGGGGGCTCCCTGAAACATGAAGTCATGCAGGGTGCTGGGGGGGGGCTCCCTGAAACATGAAGTCATGCTGGGGGGCTCCCTGAAACATGAAGTCATGCAGCGGGGGGGCTCCCTGAAACATGAAGTCATGCAGGGTGCTGGGGGGGCTCCCTGAGACATGAAGTCATGCTGGGGGGGCTCCCTGAAACATGAAGTCATGCAGGGTGCTGGGGGGGGGCTCCCTGAAACATGAAGTCATGCTGGGGGGCTCCCTGAAACATGAAGTCATGCAGGTGCTGGGGGGGGCTCCCTGAAACATGAAGTCATGCTGGGGGGCTCCCTGAAACATGAAGTCATGCAGGGTGCTGGGGGGCTCCCTGAAACATGAAGTCATGCTGGGGGGGGCTCCCTGAAACATGAAGTCATGCAGGGTGCTGGGGGGGGCTCCTGAAACATGAAGTCATGCTGGGGGGGGGCTCCCTGAAACATGAAGTCATGCAGGGTGCTGGGGGGCTCCCTGAAACATGCAGGGTGCTGGGGGGCTCCCTTAAACATGAAGTCATGCTGGGGGGGCTCCCTGAAACATGAAGTCATGCAGGGGGGCTCCCTGAAACATGAAGTCATGCAGGGTGCTGGGGGGGGGCTCCCTGAAACATGAAGTCATGCTGGGGGGGCTCCCTGAAACATGAAGTCATTGCAGCGGGGGGGCTCCCTGAAACATGAAGTCATGCAGGGTGCTGGGGGGCTCCCTGAGACATGAAGTCATGCTGGGGGGCTCCCTGAAACATGAAGTCATGCAGGGTGCTGGGGGGGGGCTCCCTGAAACATGAAGTCATGCTGGGGGGGCTCCCTGAAACATGAAGTCATGCGGGGGGGGCTCCCTGAAACATGAAGTCATGCAGGGTGCTGGGGGGGCTCCCTGAAACATGAAGTCATGCTGGGGGGGCTCCCTGAAACATGAAGTCATGCTGGGTGATTGGGGGGGGGAGGGCTGCTGACAGGTCAAGTCGAATAACTACATATTCAATTTCAGCCAAATAACAGCTGTATTTGCAGGGGTTAGTATGTACCTTTCCCCCTATAGAAGCCAGGCCTACTGTCCCCTATGGAAGGCTGTCATACAATCACCTATAGAAGGCGGACCTACAATCCCCAGATAAAAGGCTGTTACACTGTCCCCTATAGAGGGCTGCCATACTGTCCCCTGTAGAAGACTCTCACATGGTCCTTCATAAAAGGCAGACATACAGTCCCCTATAGAAGGCTGCCATACTGTCCCCTATAGAAGACTGCCACCCACTTAATTTTGACAGGAAATTTTAATTCACTTTCAGTCATACAGGGTTATTCAGAGAAAGGTGAAAACCAGGAGAACTGGCAGGAGAAGAGAACAATCTAGATGAAATAGATAGCCGATTTGGAAAGTGAGATAAATGGGAGAACTTTTCTGGTTTGGCTATTTTGACCTAAAAGTTTCACTTGTCCAGTCATTCTCCTGAGTTTCACCTTGATTTAGACCTGATAGACCTAAAATGCCATTTAGTTTTAGTCGTCTCATTTGTTTTAGTCGACTAAATGATACAAGTTCAGTCGACTAAATCTGGAGGAGATTTAGTAACTATAATCGAAGGGGTTTATAGCGTATTATGCATTATTTTAGAATTTCCAAACACATTATATGTTCCTGGAGTAACATCTTATCAGAAAATGCATAATTCATCATTTCTCTCTCATTGGAGATCAGTTCTGATTGGATCTTCTCAGATAGCCCCTCCCTAACATTTTAGTCTAGTTTTTATGAGTCGTCTAAAATTGTCAATGGGTTTCCGTCATCATAACTTAGCTTTTATTTAGTTTTAGTCTGGTTTCAGTCACAAAAATAATTTAGTTGACAGACGTCTTAGATGAAAATTAGTCGACAAAATTAAGACTGCTGCCACCTTGTCCCCTGCAGATGGGTGACCCCCCCCCCCGAATAATTTCACGCTATCCACTAAAGATTGTTCCCATATAGAAGACTCTCATATGGTCCCTCATAGAAGGCTCTCCTGTTCAGGGCAGCCATCAAGGGGTGACAGCCCATGATATGTTCAGAGAAACAGTGGCTCAAAGGGGCCTTGGCCCTCACCAAACGCTTTGCATCTGAGGCATTTCGACAAGTGACAAAGACCCCACCATGCGAAACTCAACTGACATACCGGGATACCAGGTCATTTCCAGGTGTATTCCTGTAGCTGTATTCAGATTTATGAAGCCTGTTCCTAGGCCTGAGACACACATATGGATCAGACCCAATAGCACATCATGGTACTCAAACAATCAGCGTGTTTCTGTATTTCCCATCATGCTCAGCAGGCTTTTGACTAACTGGGCATCATGGGATGTGTAGTCCCCAAACCCCTTGGTGTAACATTGGGGGCTTCCAGCCTCTCCAGTGTACTTGAAGGCAGCATGTCTGATGCTGCTTGCTGACCAACACCCGGTTTAAATAGAGACAGGGAGGTGGCTGCATGAGGTGCGGCTTGAGAGGGGGGCGCGGTCTGGTGAAGGTCTTTAAAAACCCACAGTTCCTTCTAAGCAGTGCCAGATCGTGGTTATCCATACCTGAGCTCCCTGTACCTGAATTCTCTCGTGATTTAACCTGTTATTGATCTCTGCTTGTTTTCTGACCATTCTGCCTTCCGTTGCCCTAGACTATTTCCTTGTACTACGCTACTGCACTGATATCGACCCGGCTATTCCATTTGACTATTCTATTCTCTGTATTCCTGACTCTGGCTCGTCTGACTACCCCCGTGTTGCTGACCTGGTTTTGTATTACGACATTGTTTTTGCTTAACCCTTTCTGTCTAGCTAGAATACTTATACCTGGCCAATTTTTAAGGACCAGACAGTTAGGGATTGTTCTACGGCTACTCTGTTGGTAGCTTTTTGGCTCTGTGGAGTGTTGGGCTTTAAGGGCTGCGTGGTGGGATCCGGGAACTGTGACACTTGGTGCCAGCAAGTTCTCATGGCCGTTGGTCCACCCGGAGATCTCGCAGGACTGTTTACTTAAATGTTATTATTTTATTTGTAAATATAAACCTATATACTATTTAATTAATAGATACAATATAATTACAAATAACTGTAATTATACTGTGTTATAATGCGCCAACTAGTTCTGTAGTGCTGTACAATGGGTGAGACATAACAAATATACAAATAAGTTAGACACACAAAGAGCAGTGCGAGAGAGGACCCTGTGTAATTAAGTATGGGTTTTGTAAATGTTTAGTTAACCGGCGTTGGCTTATTCCGTGGCGTTGTACATGTTGCCTTTTTTTTTGCTGCTGACATAGACTTAAACACAATGAATGCGCCTATTGTCCATGTCGGGCCGCCGGCCCAGCCAGCCTTTGTTAGTTTTTGTTTAAGTAGCCTTGGATCCTCTTCCTGCTGATACAGATAGTGTTAAACAACTGGTTCGATGGTGACTCACGTCATGGATGGTCCGTCGTCTCCTTGAGGAGTATATTTCTCCCTGAGGTCGATAAAAGCACATGATTATTTATAATATACATTTTTTTTTCTTATTGCAAGAGACTCAGCCATCCAACATTTACATCAGATTAGATGCTCGACCTGTCCATCTATGGTGGGCAAAGGGCATTGGTGGTTGGGCCAATACGTGATTGACCATCTGTGATGACCACAAGTCATTGTGGTGAGGCCAGTGTATGCACAGCCACCTGTGATGGTCACTGGACACTTATGGTCAAGCTGGTGCATGACCAGCCACCTACTATGGACACATGTGACGACTTTCTGGTCCAGGAACAAGAACAACTGCTTGGCCTCTGGTCAACTTACCACATTCTGGTGCACGAAAAGCGTCTTCCTTTCATCAGAGAGGTCTGGCACGTACATGAATGACCAGCTGTGAATGCCACAGATTATTGTGGTAAGGCACAGCCAGCTCTGATGGTCACTGGACTTTTGTGGCCATGCTGGTATGCG
Organism: Leptobrachium leishanense; assembly: GCA_009667805.1. Taxonomy (NCBI): domain Eukaryota; kingdom Metazoa; phylum Chordata; class Amphibia; order Anura; family Megophryidae; genus Leptobrachium; species Leptobrachium leishanense. The sequence continues at coordinate 10,965,451 of CM019070.1, forward strand.
AACAGCTACCTATACCTAGTATGGACACAGTGAGGTCTTTCTGATCCATGAACAACTTCTTGTCTTGAGCCTCTGATCAGTTTCCGTCCGAACGAAGCATGAAGATCCATTTATGATGTTCATTTCATCAGTGTGGTCATGCCACTACATCTGTGATGACCCCAGGTCATTGTGGTGAGGCCACTGTATGCATGCACAGCCAACTATCGTTTTTTTTGATCGGGTCGATTCATGAAAAGCTAATGATCAGCATTTATTGTCCATCAAGCTGATACTTGGACAACCACCATGGACAGACACCGGTCAATGGTGGGCTCTGGTCATTTGTGGTTAGTTCACAAGCATCCATGTTGGTCCCACTTGCCGAAGAGTGGGATTGCAGAAAGGATAATGACAGAAAGTAACAGAATAAAAGGAAAGAAAACCGGGTATTTTCACGTCGTAGGAGCCAAAAATCAACATTAATAAATCTGAATGTGGACATAGGAAATTTCCGTCCGGCCGCTTTGGCAGAGGCTGGTGATAGTGATGCTTTTATTTTGTCAGAAGCAAGGGCCTTCACGAAAACCCCATTAGTTTTTTCCTGCAAAGCTTTGTCTTACAGGCTCTTCACGGGAGAAGATTATTAATTTAGTATGTATTGTTGGGGCCGAGCGGTACCAGGGCTACACATGGCCCAGCGCTAATTTCTGCCAAATATAATAACTTAATACTTCTTCCAGCCGGCAGAGGCTCTTTAAAAGAGAGAACAATGGGCTCCCTTTGGAATTAACCTTTCGAAAGTCAAGATCGCATGTGCCCGCGGCCGCAGCAAATCATCGTCGCATGGCATTGCTCAATGGGATGCAAATTCTTTCCCGTGGCTTTAAACGCCCCGATTTACGCACATTACAAAAGCAGAATGTGCCTTAAATTAAATGATCGACACCTTTCTGAGCCAACTGATGACTGAGGTGGGCATGACACTTTCACAGAAATTTATTCCAAAAAATATAATTTTTTCCTTCCTCTCTCTATATCGCCTCTTTATCTCATTCTTTCTCTCTCTACCTTTATTTCTACCTGTCACTTTCTCTTTCTTTCTCCTTCTCTCTCTCCCCCCTTTCTTTATGTTCTCTCTATTCCTTTCTTTCTCCTTCTCTCTCCCCCCTTTCTTTCTGTTCTCTCTCTTCCTTTCTCCATATAGATCACTCTATTTATCTTTCTTCCTCTCTTCCTTTATTGCTCTTTCTGTATGTCACTCTCTTTTCCTGTATCTCTTTCTTTCCTCTTCTGTCTTCCTTTCTCTTTTCCTTTGTTTCTCTTCCTTTCTCTTTATTCTTTCGCTCTTTCACCATTTCTGTCTTTCTCTCTATTCTTACTGTCTCTTACCTTCTCTTTATTCTTTTTTCCCGCTTCCTTCCTCTCATTCCTTTTCTCACTCTATTTTTCTTTCCTCTTCGCTCTTCCTTTTTCTTGTCCTCTCTTTATTCTCTTCCTTTCTCTTTATTTTTTCTTTCGCTTCCTTTCTCTTTTTTTTCTCTTTCTCTCCCTCTTCCTCTGTCTTTCTCACTTCCTTTCTCTTTTTCTCATTCTTTCCTCTTCCTTTCTCTCCTTCTCTTTCTCCCTGTCTTTCTCTGTTCCTTTCTCTTTATTCTTTTTCTCTCGCTTCCTTTCTCTTTTCTTTTGTTTCTCTTTCTTCTTTCTCTCCCTCTGTCTTTCTCTTTATTCTTTTCTTTCTCACTTCCTTTCTCTTTCTTTTTCTCATGCTTTCTATTTTTCCTTCCTCTTCCTTTCTCTCCTTCTCTTTCTCCCTCTCTGTCTTTCTCTGTTCTTACTCTCTGTTCCTTTCTCGCTTCCTTACTTTCTCTCTCATTCTTTCTATTTGTCTTTCCTCTTCCATTCTCTTTTCCTTTGTTTATCTGTCTTTCTCTCTGTCTTTCTCTCTTCTTACTTCCTCTTTAGGCTGGGGTCAGACGAACGCAGTGCGAACGTGCTTTCAGTCGCACTTTATTACGGCCGTAGTAGCAGCCAATGACGGCCGATATATGCAAGCGGCAAACGAACGCATTTTTTCGAGAACGTTGAACTGCTAGTACTGATGCACAGAGTGCACTGCGTCGGCATAGCGGCGTGTGTGCGTGATTAGGAGACGTCAGACGCTGCACCATGTCTGGCCTACATCACGTCCAAAGACGCAAACTTTGGTTACTCAGATTTCTCTTTTTTTCCTAGCTCCATCAAAAATCACGGCCGTAATTGTTCACCGTATGACCGCTATCGCGTCGTCCGTGAAAAAGTGCGTATGGACGCACCTTTTGACGGTAGACGTGAAAAATGCGTTCGTCTGACCCTAGCCTTATGCTTTTCTTTCTCGTTTCCTTTCTCTCTAATCCTTTTATTTCTCTTGCTTTCTTTTCGTTCTCTCTTTCATTTCTTCCTTTTTCTCGCTCTTTCTTTCTCTGCGTAGGCAAACATACTACTTAGATAATGTCAGTTCAGTGGCTGGTTCACGTGTACTGTATAATAAAGGTCAGTTAAACATTAAAGGTTTGGAACATTAATATCACAATCATTGAATAAGCTACTCGTCGTCTTACATACGCCTGTACTTACAGCCACGACAGATTTATTTTTTAATATAGACAGCGCAACACGAGCATCTGACATCTGACTCACACGCTGTCATGCGAACTCCTAAGGTACTGTGTTATTTGTATGTCTGTATTCTGTATTTTCTGTATGTATGTCGAGTAGGTGAGAATATAATGCGGGCATAAGTCGATGAGCTGCTGTACTCAATATTATATAGCAAAGCGAGACGTATGAACAGATAGACGGCTCGATACATAAATAGATTATAGATCTAGGATAATAGAAAATAAGATAATAGCAAAGTACATACATAGACAGATACTGTATATAGATAAACAGACAGAAATGTTTATAAACAGACAAATATATAAAGAATCAGACGGCTGATCGATTTAATAGATACACAAGCAGACATGGAGAAAGACATAAAACACAGAGACTGACAATCAGGCACAAGCATATAATAAATCTGAATTTCTGTGGCTACAGCTGCAAAATTCAGCTTATTTTCTAGATAATGGTGTACAATGCGGGTCCGGTTAGTTTCCTTGGCCTTCACTCTGCTGCCTTTTATATCAATCTCTCATATAATCGTTTGTTACATTATACACCGGAATTTTCTAGCAACAATATAATTAATCACCACTTTCTTTTCTCGTGTCCCTGTTAAGAGAAAAAAAAAACAACGTCTGTTTTGTAAAACGTCGCCGGCTTTCGGCCTCTCATGTTTGAAAATCCAGTTTATCTGTTGGATAATGCCTTGCTATGACTTTTCAAAAGGATTGAACACAAAACCAGTACAAGCCTGCCCTCTCCTACATTAATCTGGGGCCGACTAAACATTACCAAAATCCTTATCCTTACCTACAAAACCCTCACTAACTCAGCTCCCCACTACCGGTCCTCACTAATCACCAAATACACCCCAGCCCGCTCCCTAAGGTCAAACAGTGACCTGCGCCTAGCTTCTCCCCGCATCACCTCTTCCCATGATAGACTGCAGGATTTCTCACGCGCAGCCCCCACTCTCTGGAACGCTCTCCCTCGTACTGTCAGACTTTCCCCTAACTTCTCTTCCTTCAAACGCTCCCTTAAAACATTCCTATTTAGGGAAGCCAACCCCCCCGACTCACTGACGCAACCATCAATCACTCTCACCTTACAGTCCTCTCCTCCTGTTTCCAACCCCAACCCTCCCAGATTGTGAGTTCCTACGGGAATAGGGCCCTCATCTCCTCCTGTACTGTTTGTCAAATGTTGTTCAATGTATTGTATTGTAACCCTGTCTTTACTGTGCCTATTGTACAGCGCTGCGGAATATGCTGGCGCTTTATAAATAAAGAAATAATAATAATAATTACCGCAATAGGGCACGAGGGCCCTGTCCTAGGAGGGGGCCCCATGAGGACCCCCTTAAGGTTTCGTCAGGACTGTCCTTTCAGCTGGGACACAGGACAGAAAAAAATCATGGGGAAAGAGTATCCACAGCCAGCTTTAACTGTATGTATGTATATATTATATATAATCTACCCCACTCTATATTACTATATCATTCTACCTGTGTATATATATATTTATATCTACCCCGCTCTATATTACTATATCATTCCAACTGTAATATATATATATATATATAATCTACCCCACTCTATATTACTATATCTTTCTACCTGTATATATATATATATATATATATATATTTATATCTACCCCGCTCTATATTACTATATCATTCCAACTGTAATATATATATATATATATAATCTACCCCACTCTATATTACTATATCTTTCTACCTGTATATATATATATATATTTATATCTACCCCGCTCTATATTACTAGATCTTTCCAACTGTAATATATATATATATACACACACCTCACTCTATATTACTGTTAGCTTTCTAACTGTAAATATACTAATTACTCTTACTAAGGCCAAACGTCTGGTCCTTTTCATGCAATCCTTACGATATTCTACTGGGCGACCAGTTTCACCTTCCCTCCGCTCCCATTTGTTTCAGTTACCCCAGTCCCTTTAGAGTGTAAGCTCATGGGATGTCTGCCTGAGCTCTTGTTTTAAAGTGCTGTATTACCTGGACAGTTATCCTACAACCAGGGTTGTATTTCCTCGTGTATCATGTAATTCTGCTGTTTGTGCTTCCCCAATGTAAAGCGCTACGGAATCTGTTGGCGCTGTACAAGTACTTGTAACTGTAACTTTGTATTTCTGTAACAACTGTAACAATTCAATGTTCTTGAATCCAGGACATACTGAAAACCAGAGAAATCTCAATGTATTCTTCCTGCTAAAATCCTTTATAAATAAATAAATAATATATGTGTGCACTGCCGTATATAACTATTCCAGTCACACAATGAGTGAGCAATGGCTGCCGCAGTGCAACAATATTTTGAAAATAGTGTGGAGAAATAAATACAGTAATTCAAGTTTGTACATATAGGTGTTGCTTGAATGTGGGAAGGCACAATGGTGGGGGGGGGGGTTGCATGATCTCCTATTGCCTGGGGGCCCCAAGAGCTGTCGGTCCGCTCCTGTCGTTATTTCAGTATGTTGCACAGACCCTTTTTACATCAGGTGGTGGTGGTGATGAACCTGTAGGAGGAAGCCTTCTAGCGGTGGCATGTCCTCTTGTGCCATGGGATGGCATTTGGCAGACATACAGACTTAGTTTATTATTACGTTTACAATTCTTCGCTTTCTTACTTTCTAGAAATTACTGCTGTTGCTCCTTGTGTTTATAGCTTTGGTAAACGGTGGTGGGTCAAGGGATTGAGAAACGTGACCCAACAACGCAGTCAAAGGAGACGTTATTATAATGAGACAGTAACGGCAAGCCGGCGCTAACACAGTTTAAATGACATCGGCGATGGTCATAAATAAAGCTTAATAGCTGCTGAATTAACCGCTTTGCTGGTGGGGAAGGACAGGAGAGGGTTAAGAAGAAGTAAGCACAGGGACAATAGCAGCCGCACAGCGAACGAGGAGATAAAACGCGATATTTAAATAAACCCCCGGGGAGCTCTCCATTAAAACACAAACTATATTAATGATAAGAGGGACGGAGATGCGCAGAAATCGTTACCCGCTTGCCCTCGCCCGCATTATCTACCACGGAAAGCTTTATCTTTTCCACAATCACTTTGGAGAAATATGTACGATTAAATAAATAAAGGAATGTAACAAAAACAAAACCCACAAAAACAGATAACTCTTCAAAAAACCCAGAGACAGTGATGTTTCTTACAGCAAGCGATACAGAACAAAAAAAAAAAAAAAAATCAAATAAAAAGGAAACAATCAAGCAAAGTCCTAATGTACAGGCTGACGGGCTCGATTCTCCCCGCCACATTATTATACATCTTGCAAACGCACAATTGAGCTGCATGCATTTAAAAAAGCACTCATTTACCCTGCGGAGTTACTGCTTGGTAACATTTTCCCGATGGTATTTCTCTGATAGCTTTCTCCAAATAGGTATGATGTCATTGCTGAAAAGATGCTGATGCCTGCCTCTCCTCCTCTTATCTGCTTAGCAGCACAGTCACACAGCAAATGCCAGGATGTGAAACTTACTTTGTGATATTACTTTGCCCATAGAACGTGCAAGCTTTCTTGTTTCGTTGTTCTTTTTCTCTCTCTTATTCTCTCTTCTTTCTAGTATTCTGTATATTGGTCTCTTTTTCTTTATCACTTTCTCTTCGTCTCTCTCCCTTTCTCTCGTTCTCTGTCTCTTACTCTCTTTTTCACTGTTTTTATTTCTCTGTCTCTCGTTCTTTCTTTCCCTCTCACACTCTCTTTCTGGCTAAAAAGGTAAAATTTAAATTACTGTAGAAAACCAGAGACACAGAATGTTGTTCCTGCCATGTTTAATATACTGAGGCCAGAGCAGCCCAGCTCCTCCTTCCCCAGCACCAACCCCGCCCTCTACAGGAGGCACAAAGGACCACAACTGATTCTCTGTAAACCATTAATGTTTAATTGAAATATTTAAAATATATTACTAATTTCTATTCCACTACACTAACATGCTCCTGTCAGGTTACATTCGCTCACATTGCCATGGTTTCAAGTCTTTCTTGGAAATATCTCTCATGTTCTTCCAAATGTCTCCCCTATTATTATTGAGGAGGTCTTGGGATTCCTGCATGGATAGGTCACCCTTATCCCTCTTTAGAGCCTTTCTCGTATTCTTCTTGAGATGGTCCTCCAGGTGCACCATGTATAAAAACAATATCTCCTGAATTCTTCTGTGATGACTTCCACTGTAGCCTTTTTAAGAAGGTTCCTCCATCTCTAAGGTTTTATATGTTCTACTGAAGGTCACTGGTGTCATTCTTCTCCAGCATAGATATTAAAGAAAATGTCCATACCACAAGGTTGCTTAGTCTTGGGTGCCGATAAAGCTCCTAGCAAAGGATTTCTATTTGTTGTGAATAGTCATACTGGGCAATACACTCTTGGTTGGCAGATTAGGAGCCACTTTCACCTGTTGCTGTGGAGTCTGTCATTCCTTCAGGGTCTTAAAAAAACAAACAGACAAGGAGGTAACACAATAGCCATTGTTAGTTCCTTTCCTGCCTTTGTTCCGTGTCCTGGGGTGGTTATGTCACTCCGTGTCCCATTAAATGACCCCTGTGTCCAATGCACAGACTCAGCATTCATGCGTTTAAAGGCCCCTAAATCCGTTCAGTGGCTCCTACATCAGTTTTGATATTTTATCTGTGACGCTGCCTGATTTTCCATTACAAACGGCCATTCTCTTATTATTTATAAAGCAGCTACAGGTTCGACGTCTCGGATAAACTGATAAATGAAAAATAAATTGGCGAAAAAACCCCCCCAAAATAACAACCCATTTGAATGATCAGAAACAAGTTGTGATGAGTTCCTTACTCAGACATGCACAAACATACCATGCGGAATGTGATTAATAAAACAAATAACTACTTTATGGCAAACTTTATGCCCATAGCTGTATGTTAGAACTAGAGTTTCCCCCAGCTGTTATTGGACTTCAGGCCCTACAATGCATTGCCAGTTGCAGGATGCAACATAGAAGCAGAGAAATTTTAAGCCAGAAACAGCTTAAGGGGCCATGTTTTTTTTTTGAGAAAGTATTTTTTACTAGGAAGGATACATTGAGATTTCTCTCAGTTTCAGTATGTCCTGGGTGGCGAGTATGTACCGTTAGGTGTCGTGCCCAAGGACACTTACTGTAGAGGTGCTCTTGCCGGGATCGAACCCATGTCTCCACAGTCTCTCTCCATGCAGAGCAGTGATGTTACCTCTACTCCACCCAAGTTTGACTTCGTTAGAGTAACAATACTGCAGGATGTGGTGCTACATGAATTCACCTTCTGACATCACCATGTGACCCGCACTCACCCTCTGACATCACCATGTGATCCGCACTCACCCTCTGACATCACCATGTGACCCACACTCACCCTCTGACCTATACCCACCTTCTAATCACATCACAATGTGACCCGCACGCACCCTCTGATCACATCACTATGTGACCCGCACTCACCCTCTGATCACATCACAATGTGACCCGCACGCACCCTCTGATCACATCACTATGTGACCCGCACTCACCCTCTGATCACATCACTATGTGACCCGCACTCACCCTCTGATCACATCACTATGTGACCCGCACTCACCCTCTGATCACATCACAATGTGACTCGCACGCACCCTCTGATCACATCACAATGTGACCCGCACGCACCCTCTGATCACATCACTATGTGACCCGCACGCACCCTCTGATCACATCACTATGTGACCCGCACTCACCCTCTGATCACATCACAATGTGACCCGCACGCACCCTCTGATCACATCACTATGTGACCCGCACGCACCCTCTGATCACATCACTATGTGACCCGCACTCACCCTCTGATCACATCACTATGTGACCCGCACTCACCCTCTGATCACATCACAATGTGACCCGCACGCACCCTCTGATCACATCACTATGTGACCCGCACTCACCCTCTGATCACATCACTATGTGACCCGCACTCACCCTCTGATCACATCACTATGTGACCCGCACTCACCCTCTCATCACATCACTATATCACTTTGCTATGCCTTTGTTTATGGATGGATATAATTCTCATCATATGTGGCCAACAGTGTCCACAGCGCTGTACAATAAAGAACAGGGAATTACAAACTTAAAAACCACAGTTAAGCGGTGTATAGGCCCCTATTCCAATGAGCTTACAATCTAGAGGATTTTATTAATCAGCAGTAGAAATCTCAGGGAGCAGACGGACATCTGTTTGCCAAAATTATCAATAATCTCCCTCCCCATCTCACTGTATCGCAGCGTTACACAGCTGAAGGTTTATTTTTATTTCCAGCCAAAACAGGGAGAAGAAATGGAGAGTTGAAATAATACAGGGATAAAAAAAAGTCCATTTTTTTTCTGTCTGTATCAGCAGTTTTCTCTATCAAATCCACGGTCTGCTCGGCGTACACTGGGGTTCGGCCAAAAGTCACATTTTATGTAAGAATAAGTACAGAAAAACAATCTGTCTTTTTGGATACTTGACAACCCCTACGTTTAATTCTAGTGCTTACCCTTCCTGCAGTGAAAATCCCCAGCAACACCCCCCCTGCTATAAACCTATCACCCCCCCCCAGCTCCCCCTGCAGAATAGGGGGGAAAAAAATGGCGTTTTGTGCCTAAACTGCGAATTCCGGAAATGAGACAAAGGTTTTTTTTAGGCCAAAAACAGATGATGAAATAACACCCCCCCCCCCTCGTTTAACTCTTTGGTCTGAAATTTGCTCAATCCTCCACATTTATTCAATTAATTCCCGATTTATTAGTATTTTTTATTATTAACTCTTGAAGTTTCTCTTGTGAGGTTTGACAAACGTTTACTTTAGGCTCGGGTCAAACAAACGCATTATTCGCAGCGACCGTCAAAAAGTGCGTCCGAACGCATTGATGTATTTTTTCACGGAATGTGCGAAAACGGTCATACGATGCGCATTGTCGTGCGTGATTTGTTACGGATCCAAACCAGGAAACTTTGGGTGTCTGGACGTTATGTTGGCCGGACATGAGCAGCGTCTGACGTCTCCTAATCATGCGCACACGTCGCTATGCCGACGCAGCGCACTCTACGTCAGTACTAGCGGTTTTGCATTCTCGAAAAAAATGCGTTCATTTTCCGCGTCCGCACTTCCGTGCGGCCATACTTTGTATATTGGCCGTCATTTGCTGCTACTGCGGCCGTGATTAAGGCTAGGGTCAGACTGAGGCAGTGCGAACGCGCGTGCAGCCGCACTTAATCACGGCCGTGCTAGCAGCAGATGACGGGCAATGACGGCCAATATACAGTACGGTCGCACAAAATGCGCTCCGCGCAACGCAAGCGGCAAACAAACGCATTTTTTCAAGAACGTGAAACCACTAGTACTGACGTACAGAGTGCGCTGCGTCCGCTAGGCGTGTGTGCGTGATTAGGAGACGTCAGACGCTGCTAATGTCCGGACATAACGTCCAGACGCAAAAAGAGTTTTATGACGATCCGTACAAAATCACGGATGAAACTGCGCATCGTATGACCACTATTGCGTATTCCGTGAAAAATACGTCCATTCGTTCGAACGCACTTTTTCACGGACAACGTGAAAAATGCGTTAGTCTGACCTAGCCTAAGTGCGCCTAAACACATGTTAAAAATGCGCTAGTCTGACCCCAGCCTTAACTGATGGGCACAGACTCACACTCACAAAAATAAATATACATTAATACTTCCTGGTGTATTTTTATATATTGTAAACTTCAAGCCGATATATATATATAATCCAAGGTATCCGCACTCACAAATAGCAATGATCCATGTTTGCTTCGGTGTCGTAGGTCCGGCTGCACCAATATAAACCAAAAATAATCCAAACGCACACGAAGGCTTTGTAATAAAGTAAGAAACACTGTATTTATTAGATTATATACACAGTATATATATATATATATATAATTAATTTTTTTTCACCATCTGCACTTTCGCTTTCAATTTTCTTCAATCTCAAATCGCCCTGGCGCTCAAACCCCAATGTATACACACACAGCAATGACGATCCAGATGTCAAAAAAAAAAAAAAAAACTCTCTTAACACTTTATTAAATTGCCAGATAAAAATGGGCGTTTCGGCTCTAGTTGAGCCTTTATCAAGACGTTCGGCTAAAGCCAAAACGTCCATTTTTATATGGCAATGTAATAAAGTGTTATAGTTTTATTGGAAGACCCGAGAGTGCCACCTGGATCATCATTGCAGTGTGTGTAATATATAATATATATATAGCATGGGACATTTACCTTGATAAAGACTCAGAATGAGCTGAAACGTCGGGCTTCATGAATTTTTTTATAAAATAAAAAATAAAACTACAAAGTTTATTTCATAAGTCCCAGAGTGCGTCTCCTATTGTTTAAATGTATTTTGTTGTTTTAGCTTTTTTGCACTGTGCATATTATTATATTTTTTGAAAGGAGAGTGCTGAAGCATGTGTTTTTTATATATATATTTATAAAACAACAAAACCAAGGGGAAATACCTCTATTACACAAATCACACCATCTCAAAGCTTTTAGCATTATAGAGTTTAATAGATTTTTAACCACCCAACTTGCATTACAAATGCTTCCTCCCTGGTTGTTGTTGTACATATATATATATACACATTGTTTTTTGCTGCAGAAAACATTTACACATCTTAGCAGTTCAGAGAACCACTTACTTGTGCTACATTCCCCATATCTATGCAGCAAAGAACTCTGGGTAGGATATCCAAATGAAGTCCACAGCTTCTCACTTTTTTTACATAGAAAATCCCAAATGAATGGTACTCGTCTTCCAAACTATACATAGTTATGCTCTTAGATTGTAAGCTCTCATGCAGGGTCCTCTCTCCTACAGTTCTGTTCTGTGTGTACAGTGTATGTATATTTGTTATTCTGTCTCTCCCATTGTACAGCGCTACGGAACTTGTTGATGCTTTATACTTGTAACTGTAACTGTCCTGGTGCAAGTGATCCTTGTTATTACATAATGCAGCTGACGTACTCGAGGCCTTCATAAAATAAATGTACTTTAATGTAAATCAATTAAAAATCCGACGTTTCGGCTCATACAAAGCTTTGAAAAAGTCTCTTGTATCATTATGAGCCACAACGATGGATTTTTAATGGTTTACAATAAATTACATTTATTTTATGAAGGCCTTGAGTGCATCTGCAACATAATATATATATATACACACACTGTATACCAGGTTTGTGTGTGTATAAATTTTTTATATAAATTTATATATATATATATATATATATATATAATCAAAAAAAAAAAAAAAGAATCCAGACGCACACGAAGGCTTAGTACAAAAATAAAGTTGTGTTTATTCCATAGATCAACGTTTCAGTCCCCTTAGGGACTGTTCAAGGTTTTCTTGAGAAAACTCCCTAAAGGGACTGAAACGTTGATCGATGGAATAAACACAACTTTATTTTTGCACTAAGCTTTCGCCCGAATCTGGATCTTTTTTACTTCATAGACATGCAGCTGGACTAGCACCGATGCAAGCATTACATATGTTACAGTTACAAGCATTTATAAAGCGCCAACAAGTTCCGTAGCGCTGTACAAAGGGAGAGACAGAATAACAAATATACATACACATTACACCCACAGAACAGTAGGAGAGTGGTCTCTGCTCAAGAGCTTACAATCTAAGATATTGATGAGTGCGGGATACCTTGGACTCGTTTATATATAATAAATATATATATATTCGATTTGTATAAAAATATAATATTACACCCTGTAGACAGGTTTTCTGCTATTTTTGATGCAATATATCTAACGCTGTTTGTAACCGAAAGGATTATGTATTAAATGTGCAATTTTGCACGTGCAGCAACGTATATCCCTGTGTACACTGGCTTCTCCTGAAGCAGGAAGTTTATGTATTTTGTGTTTCTTGTTTTCAGTTTATAGATTTTTTTATTAGTACTTTACATTCTTGCTCGCAATTAATAAATGTTCCGTGGGCGCACACCATAACGAAAGGAGCGGTACGTGGCTTTGTGTGTAAACACATCCTATAAATTACGAGAAATACGTTCTGCAACTGTAGCGTGTCCCTGTCCGGTGGTTGCTGGGTATGTGACGAGCCTGGAATCCAGGCACAGGAGCGTCTGCCTCTGCTGTTTGGCAGATGGAGCAGGGTTATTTGCAGCCAATAGGAGGCGAGGTGCCTGGCCTTGCTGTGCTCCCATTGGTCGAGCGCAGTGTTTTAATTCAGACTTTCGATTTTATACAATGTATATATACATGTTTAGACTAAAGCCCTTTCCCCGTCCTGTTTCCAGGCAAGTTTACGCTTGTGGTGCCAGTCTCAGAAATGCTGCGGATCTGCTACTTTCTTTTTTCATGCGCTTTTTTTTATTTTTAATGGGAGTTGCTATGCATCGGGACCCAGAATATCCCCATAGCGACTCAAAAACTGCTTTAGGTTTTTTTTTTTTTGTGTGACAATTTTCTGGAGCCTTTTCCAGTCAGTCCTTTCGCTTGTGGCAAGGAGGGGGTGGAATGGATTACCAGCTCCTAGTCCTTACGCCTTATTTTACAAAGTTACTTTAATGTCGGGTTGTGTTATGTTCACTGAATACTTATATATTATTATATACAGAATATAAACAGCGCGCAAGGGATACACTCACTGGTGTGAAAAAAACAACATATTTTTTTTTTTTAACGATGAGTGAATAAAAATACATTTCGGCTCCAAAATTAGCCTTTTTGAAGGTTCGTTCTTGACCAAAACGTATTTTTTAACAGTGATCGAATAAAGAGTTGTTTTTGTTTTTTACACCAACAAGTGAGTGCATCCCTTATCGCTGCTGTATATTTTTTGGATGACAGCACCCTGGCATGAGCCCTTTAAATCAAATCAAATCAAATCAAAATCAAAATAAGCTTTATTGGCAGGACCAAATACATTTTAGCATTGCCAAAGCATATGGGGAGGAGGGGGGGGTAGTGGGACATATATATGGGGGGGAATGGGCAAGTCCATGGACATTATCAGGGGTAAGGGATAATGTGAAGGGGGATGGGGGCGAGTCCGTGTTGGGGATTTATAAGTCCAGGATCTCTCATGTTCCTCTCAGTCTGTGACATTCTGCGACGTATTGGGCAGATATTTATGTAGTTAATAAATAGACACTTGGGAGAGTGAGTGCTGGCCCGCCATTTCTATCTATCTGGCCAGAGACCAGGCTATTCCCAGATGTTTTAGAGAACAGCATGTGTGTATGAACATATCACAGAGCTCCACAGCAATAAAACTCACAGTAATGTGCGGTGTGTATGAACATATCACAGAGCTCCACAGCAATAAAATGACAGTAATGTGCAGTGTTTATGAGCGTATCACAGAGCTCCACAGCAATAAAACTCACAGTAATGTGCGGTGTTTATGAGCGTATCACAGAGCTCCACAGTAATGTGCGGTGTGTATGAGAGTATCACAGAGCTCCACAGCAATAAAATGACAGTAATGTGCAGTGTGTATGAGTGTATCACAGAGCTCCACAGCAATAAAACTCACAGTAATGTGCGTTGTTTATGAGCGTATCACAGAGCTCCACAGTAATGTGCGGTGTGTATGAGAGTATCACAGAGCTCCACAGCAATAAAACTCACAGTAAAGTGCGGTGTTTATGAGCGTATCACAGAGCTCCACAGTAATGTGCGGTGTGTATGAGAGTATCACAGAGCTCCACAGCAATAAAACTCACAGGAATGTGCGGTGTTTATGAGCGTATAACAGAGCTCCACAGTAATGTGCGGTGTGTATGAGAGTATCACAGAGCTCCACAGCAATAAAATGACAGTAATGTGCGGTGTGTATGAGAGTATCACAGAGCTCCACAGCAATAAAATGACAGTAATGTGCGGTGTGTATGAGAGTATCACAGAGCTCCACAGCAATAAAATGACAGTAATGTGGAGTGTGTATGAGGGTATCACAGAGCTCCACAGCAATAAAACTCACGATCATACACACCGCACATTACTGTGAGTTTTATTGTTGTGGAGGGAAAGACACAGGCAAAATTATTGTAACTCCTGTATAAAACCCCCTTCAGGCTGTGCGCATAAGGTGTGCATGGAACATAAATGAATTCCCTGTTTAGACTTGGGTCCCCTGAGGTAGCTCATGTTTATTATATGGAAATATTCAAAAACAAAATCACAGACACTTCTGGTCCCAAGCGTTTCAGGTAAAGGACACTGAGCCTGTATGCTATAAAAATAATAATTAATTTGAAATTAGTGTTATATGCAAAATTCACTGAATTATTGTGTGAGCCCTAAATACCTTATAAAATCGATGCTGATGAGGGCCAAAGCCAAGGAGAGGTCTGCAACTCTATGGAGCTGCCACAACCCCTGCTATCCCCCTCAAACTAGGATTCCCATAATGCTCGTCCAGACCTTCGATTTAAATCGGGATTTTTTCCGGCTTAATTCTGGCAATTCTTTGGTTCAGGGAACTCAAATTTGGGTTTGCCGGCATATCGATTCCGGTTCACATATCGTCTCTCGCGCTTATATTTTTCAATAGATTTGTTTATCGTTATGATGATTTTTTTTTTGAGGAAGGATTTTACCAGGAAGGATACATTGAGATTTCTCTAGTTTTCAAGTATGTTTTGAAAAATAAATGTAATATAAATGGATTTTCAGGGAGGAAACTTGAGTGAATGAGGCTAAAATCTTTTTTAAAACATCGAATATTTCTAATAGCAGTGTTTAAAAGGCACAAATTTGTATGATACTGGCCCAGAATTAGATTTTTTTTGGTCTTTTTACTGGGCCGTTTATTCAAACCAGCAACAGGTTTCAAAGATTGACTCTAGGGATGCTCCGAAATGGAAATTTCCAGCCAATACTGAAAATTGGGGAATCGGTTCTGCCGAAAACTGATACCAAAACCGAAAAAATCAGACATGAGAACCTGGGCCTGGAGGGCGGGCCGAGCCGGGGACTCGCCTGATCCCGAAGGCCAGCCGAGCAGCTTGCTCAGCAGGGCCTAAAGGCCCAGGTTCGCATGGCTGATTGGTTGCATATACCACTCGAGCTCAGGGCCGAAGTAGGAGGATGTGACAGTCCTCCAGCTGTCGCAGGCTGCTCAGCCGGCCTCCAGGCTCAGGCGAGCCCCTGGCTCAGCTGGGCCTTGAAAGCCCAGCCGAGCCGGGGGCTCGCCTGAGCCTGGCCGAGCAGCCTGCGACAGCCGGAAGACTGTCACCACTGGAGCTCAGGGCCGAAGTATAAGGATGTAGGTGAGTATGTTGCCTACACATACTCACCTACAATCGGTCCCGAGTCCTCCACCGGTGGCAGTCCTCCTGCATCCAGTGCCCGCTCTGTCGGTCGCCGGGATGACGTAACGAAAGCCTTTGACCCAGGGTCAAAGGCTTCCATGACGTCATACCGGCGACTAACGGAGAGAGGACACTGGATGCAGAAGGACAGCCACCGCTGGATGATTCGGGGCCGATGTAGGCGAGTATGTGCAACTGTCATGAATTAAGCCTATGCCCGCACCTAAACCGTGGCAAACCCTTATTCACCTGTCTAGGTTTGTATGCAGGTTCGATTCCCCTATCTGGCTGTTAAGCTTCAGTTGTGATACCTACAGGTGTATACTACTTCACCTAAATGAAGCCTGCTTAAAAGAGGGATCCACCCTTCCATCAGGGCTTCAACATAACGTCTCTGGAAGTGCAGACAACCAGACCTGTTCCTGAAGCTCCCTACCGTGTTACCTGAATCCCTCCAGTGATACACCCAAGTGGAACCCTGCTACCAAGGAGAATCTCCCCACCAAGGTACCCCGCTCTCAAGAACCCTCGTTCTTCGAGTGTACCCCACTTCCAAGAATCCTCGTTTGTCAAGTATACCCTGCTTTCAAGAATCCCTATTGTCAAGCTGAATCCTGCATACAGTCTGTTGCCTGCCTGCTAGTGCTGTTATTATTTACCATTTGTTTTGTTTATTATTTAATAAACCTTCAATACCCAGCAACCTGTGTGACTCCTATGATCACTGCATCCTGGGCTCACTTCACCCACCGCCGCACTCCCGTACCTGACAGCAACTCTCTCCACCCCCCCTAACAAAATCCGTCACCTGGGCCTGGCTCAGGTGAGCCCCCCGGCTCGGCCGGGCCTCCAGGTCCTATTTAGAAAGGGACATTTTCGGCTGAATTTCCATTTCGGCCAAAACCGAAAACACCATTTTCGGCCGCCTAAATTTCGGTGCATCCCTAATTGACTCGGGACAAATTTTTTCAACTGAACGAGCTGATATTTGGAAAAATAATATTGGCCACAAGCAGCAGATATTTGAAAAAAAGCCGATAGAAAGAAATCGAGCCCGTAGTGTGCAAAAATTAAGGAAAAAATAAGAGAACTGGGAAAATGAAAACTCAAAGCCAGCTGAGCTTTGCCCAATATTTTGTCTCAACAGTTATAGCTGCATAGCCCCTAAACCCCCAAGTCACCAGAAAGTTTCTGTCCACTCAGTGTATGATAATATTTTTTATTAATTGTTATTTATTCATTAGATTATTAATATTTAAAAAAAAAAAAAAAAAAAAAAAAAAAAAAAAATCGGAAAATACAATCTAAAGAAATTTGGGGCTAAAACAACATAAAAACAGCACAAAATGTGCTCACTCAGTTTAGAATATTATAGCACTGTATTAGTACACTACCAGGTGCCCGCCTTGCAATCCTGCCCACCCCCAAATGTTTCTGAACTACAACTCACATGATTCCCTGACCATCTGTTGCATTGAAGGAATTCTGGGAGCTGAAGGCATCAACATTTGGCGGGCCGTGAGATTGACAGCCCTGGTTTAATACACGCATGCAGGGTTTAACACCCTGCTCCATCTCTCTGATGTTTATAAAATATAATATAAACAAACACAGAAAAATAATAATAAAGCTTTATAAAATTTCTATTTTATTATTTTATCTAAATTAAATGTGGTCATATTTTTGCTCTTTGGGGAATCTTTCCAAGCAATTTTTTTCTGGCTTCAAAATAAAAATATTGACAAATAGAAAAATATGTATTAAAAAAAGCGAACCCACAAAAATAAGGATAAAGTGATCAATTCCAAATAAGCTGTTTTGTAAAGTGAAGCGTTAACATGTGGCCTCCTGATTTATACACACATGTCCGTCTGTTTGTGCCTGTGTATTTATATGAGAATATGTGTGTAATTCTATATATGAATGGAATAATATTTATCTCTATTAAAGAGGCCCCTGGGAATGCGTTCCCATTAGCCCGCGGCCCCAGGCCTGCCTGCTGAATGACATTGCACATCTGGATCCATTTACCATTGGTCAACAACCTTATGATTGTTACACCGAGTGCCCTTCCACCATCAATTACTTACACAGGTTTTAAAAAAAAAAAAAACACAACAACTTTTAAATATAATTTTATTATATTTTAGTCAGCAGATTTTTTTAAAAATACTTCTTCTGAAATTTATTGCCGAAGTTTTTAAAGTGTCAATTATTAATATTATTCTTATCACTTTAATAGCTCCAACATTTTTCAACTTGTTATATTATGTAAAAAAAATATATAAAAGAAAAAGAACAAAAATGACAAACACACGTTAAGACAATTGCAAAATAAAGGGTTTACAAGCTAGAGGAGCAGAGGGTCCGGCTCACAGGAGCTTACAATCTAGAGAAGAGGGTCCGGCTCACAGGAGCTTACAATCTAGAGAAGAGGGTCCGGCTCACAGGAGCTTACAATCTAAGCGACATCTGTTGATTCTGGGCTTGGACCTGTTCGTTTTTGTAGTTTGCACCTGGTTTGAGTAGTAGCTAAAATTACAGTAAGCTCGTGCAATAAAACACGATCACCGATGCGCTAACAGATTTTTTTTGCGGTTTTAGAGAGAGGCAGATGATCTGTTGGTCAGGTGCTAGACTCCGTTTACCTAGCGCTTACACATACAAATGTTAACGTTACGTTATACCAGGATTATATGCTTCCTGGCATACCTCACATTCTCTGAAATATCTAGGTATGTGGTTAGACCCAAATCTATCCTTTGGCCCCACATCAAAAAACTCTCATCTAAACTTTACCCCAAACTAGGTGCCCTGTACAGAAGCAAATCCTGCCTGAGCCCTGCGGTAACAAAGCAGATTGTACAACAAATGCTTATGCCGGCAACTGAATACGGAGATGTAGTGTATGCAGCCGGCCCGCAAACTCCCCTTCATAAACTTACTACATTGTATAACTCCTTCTGCCGCTTTGTGCTACAATGTAACTACATGACCCACCATTGTGACATGTTAAAAGAACTAAAACTGGCAGTTGCTGGAATCTAGACGCACCTTCACCTTTCTATCCTGGTGTTTAAGAGCTTTTCTGGGAAGTTGCCACT
The DNA here is from genome assembly GCA_009667805.1 of Leptobrachium leishanense. Lineage (NCBI taxonomy): Eukaryota > Metazoa > Chordata > Amphibia > Anura > Megophryidae > Leptobrachium > Leptobrachium leishanense. Next base: position 10,984,586 of record CM019070.1, read on the forward strand.
CTATCTGAATAGGCTGCTTCCCCCAACAGTTCCTTCATCCTATAACCTCCGATCCAGGACCAGCACCTTACTTGCAATACCACAATACAAAAAGAAAGTGGCTCGATCCTCATTTTCCTACAGAGCATCGTAAATATTGAATAACCTCCCAGATGCCATCAAATCCCCCAGTCTAAACTCACTTAAGAGATCTCTATTAACGTAGCTCAATACAGAATGCACCTGTAAACATGTAACATAGTGACTATATACAGAATGCACCTGTAAACATGTAACATAGTGACTATATACAGAATGCGCCTGTAAATACGTAACATAGTGACTATATACAGAATGCGCCTGTAGACATGTAACACAGTGACTATATTTCCTACATATTTATTTTCTGGGTTAATCTGTATATTTGTGTTTTTTTAATATCTTGCATTTTATTATTTGTATTTCTGTAACAATTCAATGTTCTTGAACCCAGGACATACTGAAACGAGAGAAATCTCAATGTATCCTTCCTGGGAAAATACTTTATAAATAAAGATAAATTTTTATTGCATACCGTAATTGCGCATCTCTTCTATATCTTTCATGACTTTGTGAGGGCATTCAGGGTAAGCCCGGTGATAGCACCCCATATATCTATAGATTATCTTGACCGGTGTATCTTTCCTGGATAAATATGTAAACATATTACATCTACCTCCCCAATATTTCTGTCTAAACAGATATATATATATATATTCTGCTCTATTATTGTGACGAATCCCCAGCAGGAGGAGAATATGATCCTTGTACGCAGCACCTATCCTTTCCCTCCGATCCTTATAATGGTCGGTCTATATATACAGTCAGGTCCAGAAATATTGGGACGTCGACACAATTGTAACATCTTTGGCTCTATACACCACCACAATGGAGTTGGAATGAAACAAACACAATGTGCTTTAACTGCAGACTGTCAGCTTTAATTTGAGGGTATGTACATCCAACTCAGGTGAACGGTGTAGGACTTGTGGGAGGCACATCTGCAAACTGCTGTGCCTCCCACTTGTTAAGAGACCAAAAGTAAAAGTAATGGGACAATTGGCTTCTCAGCTGTTCCATGGCCAGGTGCGTGATATTCCCTCATTACCCCAATTACAATGTGCAGATAAAAGGCCCAGAGTTCCAAAGGCCAAACCCATCAGAGAGATAGCAAGAACATTAGGTGTGGCCAAAACAACTGTTTGGAACATTCTCAATAAGAAGGAACGCACCGGTGAGCTCAGCAACACCAAAAGACCCGGGAGACCACGGAAAACAACTGCAGTGGAGGACCGAAGAATTCTTTCCCTGGTGAAGAAAACACCCTTCACAACAGTTCGCCAGATCAAGAACACTCTCCAGGAGGTAGGTGTATGTGTGTCAAAGTCAACAATCAAGAGAAGACTTCACCAGAGTGAATACAGAGGGTTCACCACAAGATGTAAACCATTGGTGAGCCTCAAAAACAGGAAGGCCAGATTAGAGTTTGCCAAACAACACCTAACAAAGCCTTCACAGTTCTGGAACAAGATCCTATGGACAGATGAGACCAAGATCAACTTGTACCAGAGTGATGGGAAGAGAAGAGCATGGAGAAGGAAAGGAACTGCTCATGATCCTAAGCATACCACCTCATCAGTGAAGCATGGTGGTGGTAGTGTCATGGCGTGGGCATGTATGGCTGCCAATGGAACTGGTTATCTTGTATTTATTGATGATGTGACGGCTGACAAAAGCAGCAGGATGAATTCTGAAGTGTTTAGGGCAATATTATCTGCTCACATTCAGCCAAATGCTGCAGAACTCATTCGACAGCGCTTCACAGTGCAGATGGACAATGACCCAAAGCATACTGCAAAAGCAAGCAAAGAGTTTTTGAAGGGACAGAAGTGGAATGTTATGCAATGGCCAAGTCAATCACCTGACCTGAATCCCATTGAGCATGCATTTCACTTGCTGAAGACAAAACTGAAGGGAAAATGCCCCAAGAACAAGCAGGAACTGAAGACCGTTGCAGTAGAGGCCTGGCAGAGCATCACCAGGGATGAAACCCAGCGTCTGGTGATGTCTATGCGTTCCAGACTTCAGGCTGTGATTGACTGCAAAGGATTTGTAACCAAGTATTAAGAAGGGAAAGTTTGATTTATGATTATTATTCTGTCCCATTACCTTTGGTCCCTTAACAAGTGGGAGGCACATCTGCAAACTGCTGTAAGTCCTACACCGTTCACCTTAGTTGGATGTACATACCCTCAAATTAAAGCTGACAGTCTGCAGTTAAAGCACATTGTGTTTGTTTCATTCCAACTCCATTGTGGTGGTGTATAGAGACAAAGATGTTACAATTGTGTCGACGTCCCAATATTTCTGGACCTGACTGTAATATATATTTATATATATATATAACAAACCAGAGAGAGAGCACACCAAACATGTTCAAACAGTACAGAAGAAACCACAACAGCAGCTAAAATCATTTAAAAACAGGAGATTTAACCAGGTTTAACCCTTTCAATGCCTACAAACAATTCTTATCCCCTTCAAATGCACTATAGATCTTGACCCTTTAATGTTGAGCTGTGTTGAAAATGGTGGAAGTTTAGTTTGCAATGGATGGCCATGAATTGCGTAAGCCTGCCAACAGCGACAATGTATTCCACCCTTGGCAGGTCCTATCATACCAACCTAATGACTGCTCATATGGGATAAACTCACTTGTTGAGGACCCAGTCCTTTCTGAAGCTCCCTGCAGATCAAGGTTAAATAGAACCTGTGGGTGGAATACATTGTCGCTGTTGGCAGGCTTACGCAATTCATGGCCATCCATTGCAAACTAAACTTCCACCATTTTCAACACAGCTCAACATTAAAGGGTCAAGATCTATAGTGCATTTGAAGGGGATAAGAATTGTTTGTAGGCATTGAAAGGGTTAAACCTGGTTAAATCTCCTGTTTTTAAATGATTTTAGCTGCTGTTGTGGTTTCTTCTGTACTGTTTGAACATGTTTGGTGTGCTCTCTCTCTGGTTTGTTGTATTATGCTGTCTTGAGATGCACCCGCACTGAAAGCGTAGTTAAGGTTGAGTGCTGCCCTTCTTGTGTATTATATATATATATATATATATATATATATATATCCCTAGACTGACACTGAAGAAGCCAAACGTGAGAACATATAGCCAAACCAAACTGCCAGAGAATATCGTAAGCCGTTGCCAGAATACCAAGAAATACCAATAAACACAGGAGCAGCTCTAAGGGATGTTAAACCACGATAGGGCAATGTGTGAATGCATTGCCTGTGGCTTTAAACCTGGCGGGTCCGCGTCATTACGCCAGGCTCTGCCCCCGGCATCTCACGTGGCCGCCTGGACTCCTTTTATTACTCAGCGCCCGGCCAGCGAGCAGCGAGGATGATGCTGCCAGGTGCCAGCGGTCCGTAGCGCGTTATGTAACAATTATATGTAGCGCTACTCCTGCGAGAGCCGCTGAATTTGACGGGCCTTCTGTCTCACTCCAGTGATTACCCACCTCCACATAATACCGGGACAAGATTACTTTAAATAAAAAGGGGTTTATTAGGACTAGCGAGTAGGGATATACCGATACTGCGGTTGCACGAGTACTTGGTACTCGTGCAAATGGCCCGATACCTCCCCCCCAATACCGGAAGCCAGCGTTGGGACCGGCAGCCGCGTCACAGCCCTGCGACCGGCATCCGTGGGGCAGACGTTCCCTCCGAGCGCTCTTCCTCTGTCAGTGAAGGAGGAAGAGCGCTCGGAGCCTGGCAATGTCCAGGTGAGCTGGGGGAATATATATATATATATATATATATATATATATATATATATATATATATATATTCACACAGTGGCAAGAAAAAGTATGTGAACCCTTTGGAGTTACGCGGAGTTTTGCATGAATTGGCCATAAAATGTGCTCTGATCTTCATCTAAGTCACAACAATTTGAAAAACACAGTCTGCTTAAAATAATACAAACACAAACATTATATGTTTTCATGTGTTTATTGAACAGAACATGTAAACATTCACAGTGCAGGGTGGAAAAAGTATGTGAACCTTTGGACTTAATAACTGGTTGACCCTCCTTTGGCAGCAATAACCTCAACCAAACGTTTCCTGTAGTTGCAGATCAGACCTGCTCAACGATCTGGAGTAATTTTGGACCTCTCCTCTTCACAAAACTGTTTCAGTGTAGCAATATTCTTGGGATGTCTGGTGTGAATCGCTCTCTTAGAGAGAGGAAGGAACGTCCGTGAAAGTGGGCATTCCTTCCACTCTCTGCGCTCAGCGTACAAAGCGCGATCCTCCTATGGAGAATCGCGCATTGTATCCTGTCAGCGTCCGTTTAGCTTTTTGACGGGGAGGGCTTTTTCACGTCCGGTGGATGGCTTTCCCCGTCAAAAACGCACGGACGCAGGGAATTGAGGGCGCACATGAGCCGTAAATACGCTCGTGTGCCGGGGGCCTTAAGGTCATGCCACAGCATTTCAATCGGGTTGAGGTCAGGACTCTGACTGGGTCACTCCAGAAGGCGTATTTTGTTTTGTTGAAGCCATTCTTTTGTTGAATTACTTGTATGCTTTGGGTCATTGTCCTGTTGCATCACCCATCCTCTGCGGAGCTTCAGTTGGCGGACAGATGGTCTTACGTTTTCCTGCAAAATGTCTTGATAAACTCTGGAATTCATTTTTCCATCAATGTCAACAATCCGTCCAGGCCCTGAGGCAGCAAAGCAGCCCCAAACCATGATGCTCCCTCCGCCATGTTTTACAGTGGGGATGAGGTTTTGATGTTGGTGTGCTGTGCCTTTTTTTCTCCACACATAGTGTTGTGTGTTTTTTCCAAACAACTCAAGTTTGGTTTAATCTGTCCACAGAATATTTTGCCAGTAGTGCTGTGGAACATCCAGGTGCTTTTTTGCAAACTTCAAACGTGCTGCAATATTCTTTTTGGACAGCAATGGCTTCCTCCGTGGTGTCCTCCCATGTACTCCATTCTTGTTTAATGTTTTCCTTATTGTAGATGTGTCAACAAAAATGTTAGCATGTGCCAGAGATTTCTGTAAGTCTTTGGCTGACACTCTAGGATTCTTCTTTACCTCATTAAGCATTCTGCTCTGTGCTCTTGCAGTCATCTTTACAGGACAACCACGCCTAGGGAGAGTAGCAACAGTGCTGAACTTTCTCCATTTGTAGACAGTCTGTCTTACCGTGGACACATGAACATCAAGGCTTTTGGAGATACTTTTGTAACCCTTTCCAACTTCATGCAAGTCAACAATTCTTGATCGTAGGTCTTCTGAAAGCTCTTTTCTGCGAGGCATGGTTCACATCAGGCAGTGCTTCTTGAAACCAGTAAACCCAAAACTGGTGTGTGTTTTTAAAGGGCAGGACAGCTTCCAGCAACAAATCCAATAATCACACTGATTGGACTCAAGGTTGGCTCACTCCTGGCTCCAATTAGCTCTTGGAGAAGTCATTAGGCTAGGGGTTCATATACTTTTTCCACCCTGCACTGTGAATGTTTACATGTTCTGTTCAATAAAAACATGAAAACATAGAATGTTTGCGTTGTATTATTTTAAGCAGACTGTGTTTTTCAAATTGTTGTGATTTAGATGAAGATCAGAGCACCATTTTATGACCGATTCATGCAAAACTCCACGTAATCCCAAAGGATTCACATACTTTTTCTTGCCACTGTAAATATAATAGATAGAGATAGAGATATATAAAATATTAGAGATATATATATATATATATATATATATTATATATATATATAATACTTTATATATCTCGGGGGGAGGATATATACATGTGAGCTGGTGGCATTTTTAGATGAGGTCTGTTCTTATTGAAAAGCGGTCACATGACAAAGTAAAAGTATCGGTACTCTGTCTTAAAAAAGTGGTATTGGTGCATCCCTACTAGCAAGCAAACCCTCTGTAGGACAAAGTAATTAACAGTATAACAGTATTGAAAGAGTTACTTTAGCATCACTATTCAACACAATGATGAATGAACGAGACGGCAATCTTTACCATACTTCAGTGTAGTTAAATTATCGACAACAATCAACGTAACCAATATCAGTAACCTATCTAACCACTGGCCAGTGGAAATTACACAAGCTCTCAGTCTGCTAGTGTTGGGGCCCTTTGACTTCTATCGTTGGGTACCGTTAACATGAAACCATATTTGTATTCCACAAAGTGAGAAAGAAATCTTCGCAAAGTGTCACAGAACAACAAGGTTTGTCACTGCAGCGATCCTCCTTTTAGCTGCAACTGCACGGGCAGTAGAACTAGGCCAGACAATAAAGTTAGCAATATCAACTCACGCAGGATGGCCGAATACCTCTCTCCATTTGATACGCTCACCCCTTCCTTGCTGGACGGTAGCTCGATCGCTATCTTAGCGCTGGAATCACTCAAGGACAGCCCGATCCCTCTCCGCGGGACGCACGAAGACAGCTGGATTTCTTCTCCACAGAATGTACTCAGTCGCTCCCTCTGTCACTGGAACACACACAAAGGCAGACGGACCCCTTCTTCACTGGATGCACAAGGACAGCCGGACGCACGATCCGCTGGTACTGGCCACACGTCAGGGCCACTGGATCTCTCCTTCGCTGAACGCACGAGGGCAGCTGCATGCACGATCCTCAACACAGAACTGTTCACGCTGCCAGTCTCACCCTCTCTGGCTTCTCTCTGCTGTGCATGTGCTCTTCCTCCCTTGGAGATGCGGGCTTCCCTTAGTCACTGCTGGGAGGTGTAGTTCTCTTTCTGACAAATTGCATTAAGCCCTCTGTAATTGAAACTACATGTCCCAGAATCCTTTGCATCTTCCGGTCTTAAACAACTTCCTTTTACAGTGAAGAGAAAGGGAAAAAGGGAGGAGGGAAAGTCCTCCTCAGCTGTGACAGGCTGCATGTCTCTATCCAAGCCTGGGACACAGCTAAACACAATAATACACACACAGTTCAAGTAGCCGGTGCTACATATATATATATTTTCTGCTCTATTATATACCTAGCTCCTAGCTGAAGAGGGTCCAATAAACCCCAAACAGCGCTGTCCTAGGAGTGGTTTTGACCAGTTCCATAAACCTGATCTCTGCTAAAAAAAGCCATCTAGTATGGGTGGGCATTGATTGAAGGGTTCTGTGTAAAAACAGACCCAGGGTGCAAAAAAGTGAGGCCGATGTCATTTGCATGTCTTACCCAGAGTTCCCTGCTGCATATGGGGATTGTAGCACAGGAGCTCTGGGATGCAGTTATTTGAAATGCTGTGATGTGCAAATGGCTTCTGCAATAATAGACCTTATTGGTTATTGCGTGGAGGCTTTTTAAACACCACACACACACCTTTTTAAGAAGACTGCATCTTCAAGGTGCCTGGAGAATAATGTCCACACGTGAGAGCAATGGAAAGCACTTGGTTTAACGCAGTTTTTCCCAAACCTGTCCTCGGGACCCTCAACCAGGCCAGGTTTTAAGGATCAGCTTGGGGAAATGCAGACTGAATCCTGCAATCACTGAGAGGCAATTCATCACCTGTGCTGTGCTTCACATATCCTGCAAACCTGGCCTGTCAGCGGGTCCCAGCGACCGGTTTGGGAAACACTGGTTTAACTAATCCACAGGGAAGGGATTCAGGAAGAGATGCTGCGCCGTGACCGGGATTCTTCATTCTTTGCCATTAAAAGGGCGCAGAGATGATGATTTAGGAATCATAACTGGAACACACAAAAAAATTGCTCACAAGTGCAGGCGACCTCATGCAGTACGCTCAGGTCCTCCTGGTCTGTATCTAGGGTCACCATATCAGCCATATTTTTCGGAGCACACATTAGTATTTCATGCAGAGGGGCGTGTGGTGAAAAACTGCTGCCCTGCGACATGTATAACTCACATGCTGCACAAAGAAAATCAAGGCAGGTCACCTGGGATTCCTTTTGGGCTACTAAAATGGTGGAAGGAGAAAAGTTACCAGGAAAGGCTTAATGATCTTAACATGTACAGCTTGGAAAAAAGACGAGACAGAGGAGATATGATAGAAACATTTAAATACGTAAAGGGAATCCACAAGGTAGAGGAAGGGAGTATATTAAAAAAAGGAAACAAAATAGCAAAACAAGAGGACATAGTCTTAGATTAGAGGGGCAAAGGTTTAAAAGTAACATCAGGAAGCATTATTTTACTGAGAGGGTGGTGGATACATGGAACAGTCTTCCAGGAGAAGTGGTAGAGGCCAAAACAGTAATTGAATTTAAGCAGGCATGGGATAGGCATAAGGCTATCCTAAACAAAAGATAAATCCAGGTAAAGTATCCATGTAATTGGGCGACTAGATGGGCCGAAAGGTTCTTATCTGCCGACATCTTTCTATGTTTCTATATTTTTGATCGCTTACCTGCAGCGTTTGGATTATAGAGAATAAAAGCAATAAAGGAGACAATCGGCGCTAAAATATGGTCATGAATTAGATATTAAACCGGTGCTGCTCAATAACACTTTGTAAACCCCTTACAATAATCAATGAAAAAAATTGGGTATAATACCCAGTGTGAGCGCACTTAACTTGCAAAAGTAGATCTTTCAGCAAACAGTCTGTTTGTGGAGTTTGATGGTGGTTCTGTCTGATCCTTCGCTATGGTCCTTCCTTTATATTTTTTCTGAGGGTTTGGTGCTGGAGTCGCTCATCAGAATTCTAAAGATGCTGAGATGATACAGGTCTGATTTACTTTTTGGGAGTGCGGAGCCTGAGATTTGATCCCTATATATGCTTATCTACTGAGCCACTACCAACAGAGGCTCTGGTGACCGTGAGTACCCATCTGTTATTATATCTCCAAGATACATTATTACTGCGCAATGGAGATTTCTTCTTGTTTCTAAGCACTAAAGAAGCCATCAACATAGAGTGTGATGGTGCTTGAATATTGAAGATATCTATATACCTGAATATCAGAAGATTTCTTCACAAGGGGTGTGACCCCCCAGAGTGGTCAAGAGGCGTATATCATCTGAGCCGATTAGGGCTCCATCCTTGTGAGTTTGTCATCACACCATAGTTTTCATTTCCACTACCTGTACATGTTCAAACGTTATTTTGCACCATGGAGTTGTCTCTATTTCTCAATATTAGGTCTATCTCACTCTGATTCTGGCATCAAAATCGTCTAGGATTACTGCTGAAAGATCTACTTTTGCAAGTTAAGTGCGCTCACACTGGGTATTATACCCAATTTTTTTCAGCGTTTGGATTATACATGCTGCAGGGTGGCATTTCTCAAGCACTGCCCATCAGCATGAATACATTATATGTGTCCAGGAAAATATGGCCTTGTGACAACCCTAATCCCAACCAGCCTCGGCATTATGAGAGTCACATTCCAAAGGCAAAAGGGATTCCCACAGAGGTTTCCCTGTCCTCATTTGAGCCATTAATAAATTAACCAGATACAATGCCGTCAATGCAGCTGGTTAACTGCGCATGCAATGTCACCCCATATAGTCCCTTGGGGGCAGCGTGGTGTCTTTGTGCGCAGAGATCCCATTATACAGCACAAAGCGCGCCGCGTAATGGACTGACTCAGCTCTTTTTATTGCTTCTCATGCCCCCATCCTGAAAGTCCCATAATCGGCTCCAGTCCTGGTTTTGCTCTTGGCTCTAACACGAGGCAGGTGGAGTAAACAACTCAGGGGCAGGATGTCTACATAGAGGCTTATTCACTAAACTGCGAATTGCATAGAATCGACAAGAGAATTGCACTTTTTTTGTTTAAAAATATCCGATTTTATCAGGATTCCACGTTTCTGTCATCCTGAACGCTTTTAGTATTATAGAAAGAATCGCAAATGGTGGTAATGTAAAAAAAATAAAAAAGGGGGGGGGGGGAATCACTTTTCATTTAAGGCTAGGGTCAGACGAACGTGATTTTTACGGACTGTACGTTCGTGCACACGGACGTACGTCAGTACGGAAGATGCAGTAGTGGCCACACAGTCCGTTTTTTGCACTGACGTATATTTTGACGGATATAGGAGGGAAAATAAATTAAAAAGCAAAACCATTTTGTCCGTGAAAAATGCTGGACGTATAAACGCTGGACGTATAAATGCAGTCCGTCTGACCACGTTCCATCACTCACACACAAAGCTATGCGGACGTTGCGGACGCAGCGCACTTTGTGCGGCCGTTCTAGTGGTTGTACGTTCTTGCCTGCCTTGTGTCCGTTTGCCGCGGCCGTTGTGCGTCCGCAGTTCATTCAGTGCGGACATACTTCGTGTAACGGGCTCCGATGGACTTTCTTTCATGCTATCACGGACGTACTTTTAGGCGCAATCACGGACGTGAACACTACGCTCGTCTGACCCCAGCCTTAGGCTAGGGTCAGACGAACGCAGCTTTAACGTGCGTTTAGCCGCACAAAATCACGGCCGTGCTAGCAGCAAATGACGTCCAATGCCGGGGAACACACGAAGTACGGCCGCACGAAAGTTCGTCCGCGCAACGCAAGTGGCAAACGAACGCATTTTTTCGAGAACGTCAAACCGCTACTACTGACGTACAGAGTGCGCTGCGGCCGCATAGCGGCGTGTGTGTGTGATTGGGAGACATCAGACGCTGCTAATGTCCGGCCAACATAACGTCCAGACACAAAAAGTGTTTTATTGATGATCCGTACAAAATCACGGACGAAAAGGCGCATCGTATGACCGCTACCGCGTATTCCGTGAAAAAATATGTCCGTTCGTTCGACCGCACTTTTCCACGGTCGACGCGAAAAATGCGTTCGTCTGACCCTAGCCTTAGGCGCAATCACGGACGTGAACACTACGCTCGTCTGACAGCAGCCTAAATTCTTTGCTTTTTCGCAGTGATATTTCACCGTTTTGGCCAATGAAGTGCACTGAGCAGCAGCCACTGCCGGCACACGTACATGCTGCAGGTAGAGTTGCCTGGTCGGCCATGTTTTCCTGGATGCAAATAATTTATTCATGCATGAGAAATGCCACCCCGCAGCATGTATAATTCATACGCTACAGGTACGAAATCAAAAAGGAATCCCAAATGACCTGCCTTGATTTCCTTCCTGCAGTATATGAATTATACATGTTGCAGGGCAGCACTTTCTCCTGTGCTCTCCCGCAGCATAAAATAGTAATATGTGTCCAGGAAACCATGGCAGACTTGGCAACCCTAGCTGCAGGGCTGCCCTCAGGATGGGGCGAGCAGGGCGCACACCCTGGGGTCCCACACTTTGTGATGCCCGACACCTAGGGTCACCAGGTTGGCCATGATTAAGGCTAGGGTCAGACGAAAAAATTTTTCCCCGCGAACGTGAAAAAGTGCGTCCGAACGCAATGACGTATTTTTTCACGGAATGTGCAAAAACGGTCAGACGACGCGCATTGTCGGGCGTGATTTTGTACGGATCGTCAATAAAACTCTTTTTGCGTCTGGACGTTATGTAGGCTGGACATTAGCAGCGTCTGACATCTCCCAATCACGCACACACGCCGCTATGCCGCAGCTGCGCACTCAGTACGTCAGTACTAGCGGTTCAGCGTTCTAAAAAAATACGTTCAAATTCCACTTGCGTTGCACGGCCGGACTTTTAGCAGCCGTACATCGTATATTGGCCGTTAGTGCCCGTCATCTGCTGCTAGTGCGGCCGTGATTATGTGCGCCAGAACGCACGTTAAGGCTAGGGTCAGACGAACGCATTTTTCACGTTGCCCGTGAAAAAGTACGGTCGAACGAACGTACGCATTTTTTCACGGAATACGCGATAGCGGTCATACGATGCGCCTTTTCGTCCATGATTTTGTACGGATCATCAATAAAACCCTTTTTGAGTCTGGACGTTATGTTAGCCGGACATGAGCAGCGTCTGACGTCTCCCAATCACACACACACGCCGCTAGCGGACGCAGCGCACTCTGTACGTCAGTAGTAGCGGTTTGACGTTCTCGAAAAAATGCGTTCGTTGGCCACTTGCGTTGCGCGGACGAACTTTCGTGCGGCCGTTCGTCGTATGTTCCCCGGCATTGGACGTCATTTGCTGCTAGTACGGCCGTGATTTCGTGCGGCTAAACGCACGTTAAAACTGCGCTAGTTTTGGGGGGGCGTGGCCGGCAGCGGACCGAGACGGACGCAAAGCAGTGGAGCTCCGATCCGGCATACCTATTTAGCGACCCGACCGAGGATTAGAGCCGGGAAAACTCCTCCAAAGTGACACTGCTGCCGGCTATCGGTAGGTGGAACTCCGGAGCCCGTTTACTCCCCTCCTCCGGACCGGCGTTCGAGTCGGGGGCAGCTGTGTTGCCGCATCCCCTGTCTCGTGGCGGCCATTTTGGGGCCTGAGGAGACGGACACCTTCCCTCGCGCTGCGAGGAGATATCCTAAGCCTGGATGGGGAAGAAATCCAAGACAGGTGAGGCGGCGGAGGGCACCCGTACCCCTGATATCCGTCTCTCATTGACGAGTGGCCCGGTGCGGCGACATCAACGCCCTGCTCTGCCTGAAGTAGAGGGCCTACCGATTTTGGAGACCGAGGATGCTCCGCCTGCTCCCCACGTGGCGACGCCGAAACGGGGGGAAGACGCTCTCCCCGCCACCAAGGGCGATATTCGCGCTCTCCTGGAGGATGCCAGGAAATCCTGGCAAGCGGATTTCCAAGCCCTCGGTGCGGAGGTCGCGGACACTCAGACGCAGGTGGGGGATCTCCAGAACCGCACCAGAGCGATAGAGAGCTCACAGGCCATTTCTTCCTCCTCCTTACACGCCCTGCAGCAGCAGGTCAGCGGCCTACAATCCGCAGTGATGGCGATAGAGACGAGGCACAGGCGCCGAAATCTGAAGCTCCGGGGGGTTCCGGAAACGGTAGCAGACTCGGACATATTACCCTATACTACTCGATTTCTGGAGTCGGTTCTCCACTCTACGGAACACCTGCGGGACTCTGTCCTCACGGCACTCCGTGTGCGGAAGGCAGCACTGGCTCCAGCAAAAGCGACGCGCGATGTAATCGTCACACTCAGAGACATGGCCGTGCACCACTCGGTTTTCCGTGCAGTGCGGAATGTGCCCGCGGTCCTGTTTGAGGGGGCCTCAATCGCTGTATTCCAAGACCTGCCTTTTATGTTACTTGCTGCCCGCCGGCAATTTCGGCCTATTACCACCCTCCTACGCATGCACGATATCAGTTATAAATGGGGTGCCTCTGGTTCTCTCATCATCACCACGGGCGATGGACGGGCTCTCGTGGCCACTTCGTCGGCCGAGGCTGAAGGTCATCTGCGCTCCCTCGGTTTACCTCCTGCTCCATCGTGTCAGACTGCCACACGCTCACCTGCAGGCTCCACACCGTCCCCGGACAACCTGGATTGAGACTGGGACTTGTTATCATGATGTGGCTGCTATCCCGACTCGTTATGGCATACTGCCTTTCTCCCCTTCTATCCTGTTTGTGTTTTCTATAAGATATGCGTTCCATTGAGGTTGATGTCCTCCCCGTCTCCCCCCCCCCTTTTTTTAATTTTTTTATTTTAACCGGGTGACCACGGGGCGCGCCACCATGGTACTTTTGCCTTGCCTGGCCCTCGTGTACCCGGGCCACGTGACAGTACCCCTCCATGGCCTCCTCCGGGAGTGCGCCAGGAGAGTCACGGACATGGCTTTTGTCACTTCTTCCTTCTCCTCCTTGTTGGAGGTGGTCCACCCCACCCCCCCCTTTTTTTTTTTTTTTTTTTTTTTAACGGAGCCATCTACCCCCTCCTCACAGAGAAGCTCGGCACATCCCCTCCTTCCATGTTTCTCCCTCTTCTTTCCCACTTCGGTTTTTTACAGTTTATGAGTGTACAGCTTAAAGTGGACTCTGCCTATTTACTACTACGAAGCTCTATTGATGTGGCCCTGCGAGTCCACTAATGTCGGTCAATTTGTGACCTCTTTTCTTTCAGAAATAAAAAAATTTAAAATAAAAAAAAAAAAAAAAAAACTGCGCTAGTCTGACCCTAGCCTAAGGCTGGGGTCAGATGAGCGTGATTTCTACGGACTGTACGTCCGTGCAGTACGGACATCGTCAGTACGGATGACGCAGTAGTGGTCACACAGTCCGTTTTTTCACTGAAGTTATTTTTTGACGGATGTAGGAGGGGAAAATAAATTACAATGAAAAAACATTCTGTCCGTCAAAAATGCTGGACGTATAAATGCAGTCCGTCTGACCATGCTCCATCACTCACACACAAAGCTATGCAGACGTTGTGGACGTGGCGCACTCTGCACGTCCGTTCTAGCAGTATTACGTTCTTGCCTAACCTGCGTCCGTTTGCAGCGTCCGTCATGCGTCCGCAGTTCAGTGCGGACGTACTTCATGTGTCGGGCTCCAATGGACTTACTTTCATGCTATCACGGACGTACTTTTAGGCGCAATCACGGACGTGAACACTACGCTCGTCTGACAGCAGCCTAAAAGTGCGCTGGTCTGACCCCAGCCTTACACACACACACTCTTTGTAATAGTGTACAAAAGATCCTCGTGCAGCCACGTGAGTACACGACCTCGCACCATTACTCTTTCACCCAGGACAGAGCGGCGTAGATCGTGAATCAGGACGTCCTGAGGGACACAGAGTTATTCAGAGAGAGGTGAAAACCAGGAGAATGGCTGGAGAAGTGAAAATTCTATGTCAACATAGCCAAACCAGAAACATTCTCGCATTCATCTCACTTTCCAAATCGTCTATTTTGACCTAGAATTTTTCAATCTCCAGCCATTCTCCTGCTTTTCACCGCTCTCTGAATAACCCTGATAGTGTGAGTCAGCGAGGCGAGCTGATGGAGGCAGAAATCAGAGCTGGAATGATTCTCGGCGTTAATCCCAGGCCAGGTGGAGATTTCTGGCCCCTGACTTTGCTGTTTGACCAAACATTTCTTTTCTCTTTTTTGCTGGTTGGGAGAATAAAGTCATAATGTGAAAGCGAGTGTTTGTGTCTCCGGGTCGTTCGGTTACTTTGTAGCAGTTTGAGTTTTATAAACCTATTTATTTATTTATATTAAAGAAAAGGCTTATATATTTAACATCTACAAAATATAAACAAAAAACAGTCTTTGCCCGTGTTTTCATGTTAAATGTCAGACCCCGCTGTTCGCCTTAGACCCCTCTCTCCACCTTAATCACCCCTTTACCCCTTTAACCTCATCTCTGGCATTTTTTTAACATTTGGCAGAAATGTGGGTTATACATAATAATGTCATTTATGAATGGTGTCACTATGAAGCTTTAGGCTAGGGTCAGACGAACGCATTTTTCGCGTCGTCCGTGAAAAAGTGCGGTCGAACGAATGGACGTATTTTTCACGGAATACGCGATAGCGGTCATACGATGCGCATTTTCGGCCGTGATTTTCTACAGATCATCAATAAAACACTTTTGCGTCTGGACGTTATGTTGGCCGGACATTAGCAGCGTCTGACGTCTCCCAATCACGCACACACGCCGCTAGCGGACGCAGCGCACTCTGTACGTCAGTAGTAGCGGTTTGACGCTCTCGAAAAAATGCGTTCGTTTGCCACTTGCGTTGCACGGACGAACTTTCGTGCGGCCGTTCGTCGTATGTTCCCCGGCATTGGACGTCATTTGCTGCTAGCACGGCCGTGATTTCGTGCGGCTAAACGCACGTTAAGGCTAGGGTCAGACGAAAGCAGTTTTAACGTGCGTTAAGGCTAGGGTCAGACTGAGGCAGTGCGAACGCGCGTTCTGGCGCACTTAATCACGGCCGTGCTAGCAGCAAATGACGGGCAATGACGGCCAATATACGAAGTACGGTCGCACAAAAGTCCGGCTGCGCAACGCAAGTGGAAAATGAACGCATTTTTTCGAGAACGTTAAACCACTAGTACTGACGTACAGAGTGCGCTGCGTCCGCTAGCGGCGTGTGTGCGTGAATTGGAGACATCAGACGCTGCTAATGTCCGGCAAACATAACGTCCAGATGCAAGAAGTGTTTTATTGATGATCCGTACAAAATCACGGATGAAATTGCGCATAGTATGACCGCTATTGCGTATTCCGTGAAAAAATACGTCCATTCTTCGAACGCACATTTTCACGGACAACGTGAAAAATGCGTTAGTCTGACCCTAGCCTTAGCCGCACGAAATCACGGCCGTGCTAGCAGCAAATGACGTCCAATGCCGGGCAGCATACGAAGAACGGCCGCCCGAACGTTCGTCCGCACAATGTGAGAACATTTAAGTGGTTATTCAAAGAGATCAGAAATTTCGGTACCCTTTCATTCGGCACACTTCGGCGACCTCAATTTGCCGACCCTGCGGAGAATTCAGCTTTCACCTCAAGTGCGCTGGAATCGATACGTCGAACGGCACCGATAAATCTGCCGAATCAATCTGATAAACTGCCAAAAAAAAATCAGAATTGATCCGATAAACCACCGAACGCAGCCGATGACCCGCTGAACAGACCGCCGAACGCTGCTGGAAAAAGCTGGCCAGCCGCCAAACGGGTACAAAAAAACATACTTTTAAAAAGGCGTCTTTTTTTAAAAAACAACTAATGCATAGAAATGCCTGGAAATAATGTATAAGGACATATGAATAACAGTAAGGTCTGTTACAGAATAAAAAAAAAAAAAGTGCCAGAAAAGAAAAAATCTGAATCAAAAATGGCTAAAAATGTGAAAAAATAAAGAGATTTTTTTGCTGCAGATTAAAATAAACGGTTTATTAGATATTGTATTAAAACGGGAATATTTTTAACATTGAAACCTATGGGATTCGCCTGATTAAACCTGCCGAATGAAACCACTGAACAGCAGGGCATTTCACTGACATTTCTCTGCTGTTCAATGTGAATAGATTAACCATTGCTTCTCTATGGGGGATTTCACTGCCGTCGAACAGGCACCGTATTTCACTGCTGCCGAACAGCACCGTATTCACTGCCGTTGAACAGCACTGTATTTCACTGCCGCCGAACAGGCACCGTATTTCACTGCCGTTGAACAGCACCGTATTTCACTGCCGCCGAACAGGCACCGTATTTCACTGCCGTCGAACAGCGCCGTATTTCACTGCCGTTGAACAGCACCGTATTTCACTGCCGCCGAACAGGCACCGTATTTCACTGCCGTCGAACAGCGCCGTATTTCACTGCTGCCAAACAGGCACCGTATTTCACTGCTGCTGAACAGGCACCGTATTTCACTGCCGTCGAACAGCACCGTATTTACTGCCATTGAACAGCACCGTATTTCACTGCCGCCGAACAGGCACCATATTTGACTGCCGCCGAACAGGCACTGTATTTGCTGGCAATTCGTCAATATTTGGCGGATCGTCTGCTTTTTTAGACGCCTTTGATGGGTTTACGGCTGATTGTTGGGTGCGTTCGGCGTGTTTTGCGAGCAGCTTATTGGATCGGATCCGATGTTTTCACTTTCGATTCGGCTGTTCGTTTGGCTTCTCCCTGCACTTCGGGGACCCTGCGGTGAATGCTGAATTCATCGTAAGGTCGGGGAATTTGATTTTCCAAAGTGCGTGAATCGAAAGTGCAGCGAAATTCCAGTGCTCTTAAATACAGAAATGGCAGGAGCTGCTTCTGTTTCCCGATCCCTGCACCCCGCCCCGCCCTGCCCCGCCCCCCTCCTTTCAGCCCCTGGAGGCACCGGCTACAGAACAAAGTATTTTACATTTTCTCATTAATTGGGATTTGGTAAATTGCTTCTTTTCTAAATACTGGCAAGAAATCAGAGAGCTCGGAGCTGCTTTCCAGAGAATGGAAAAAAGAGATTGTGAAAGAGATGAAGGAGGCTTTTTTTTTGGGATTGCGGGGAGGAATGAAAGGGAAATGACATTACCGCTAGTGCTCTTGTGACTCCAGATCGCGTTTTACAAGGCGCACCACGGGGATCTTAAGGAATCAAAACCTGCGAGTCACGCAAGGTCAACTGCCAACATTTCAGAGGTGGCGTGGACAACATTAGGAGCAGGACGGGACATTGCGAGGCCTGGGATGGCATCTGATGATCACGTGATTGGAAGGTCACATTGAAAGGGAATTTATATATTTATAAAGTATTTTACCAGGAAGGATACATTGAGATTTCTCTCGTTTTCAAGTATGTCCTGTGTTCAAGAACATTGAAGTGTTACAGTTACAGAAATACAAAGTAATACAATGCAAGATATTAAAAAACAGCACAAATATACAGATTAACAGAAAATAAATATGTAGGAAATAGTCATTATGTTACATGTTTACAGGTGCATTCTGTATATAGTCACTGTTACATGTTTACAGGTGCATTCTGTATATAGTCACTGTGTTACATGTTTACAGGTGCATTCTGTATATAGTCACTGTGTTACATGTTTACAGGTGCATTCTGTATATAGTCACTGTGTTACATGTTTACAGGTGCATTCTGTATATAGTCACTGTTACATGTTTACAGGTGCATTCTGTATATAGTCACTGTGTTACATGTTTACAGGTGCATTCTGTATATAGTCACTGTGTTACATGTTTACAGGTGCATTCTGTATATAGTCACTATGTTACATGTTTACAGGTGCATTCTGTATATAGTCACTATGTTACATGTTTACAGGTGCATTCTGTATATAGTCACTAGGTTACATGTTTACAGGTGCATTCTGTATATAGTCACTGTGTTACATGTTTACAGGTGCATTCTGTATATAGTCACTGTGTTACATGTTTACAGGTGCATTCTGTATTGAGATATGTTAGTAAGGAGCTCTTGAGTGACTTAAGACTGGGGGAAGATTTGATGGTGTCTGGGAGGTTATTCCATAATTGTGGTGCTCTGTAGGAAAATGAGGATCGAGCCACTGTCTTTTTGTATTGTGGTATTGCAAGTAAGGTGCTGGTCCTGGATCGGAGGTTATAGGATGAGGGAGCGCTGGGGGAAGCAGTCTATTCAGCTAGGGTGGCAGATTCCCAGAAAAGCTCTTAAACACCAGGTTGGAAAGGTGAAGAGTGCGTCTAGATTCCAGCGATGGCCAGTTTGGCTCTTTTAACATAAATACAGAAAAAATGGCGTCGCGCCCATACTCACCGGAGCGGCAGCAACTGCCAGGAGTAACAGCCCAGTTAATGTATAAAACATAACAAGGAAAAAAGGTGTCATCTGCGCTCGTTTCTATGTGTTCCATGTACAACAAAACTGAGGTTTTTGTTTGTTTCAATGGCCATTGCAACGTAAGCTCACTCGCCACTTCACGGCACCTCTTTACAGAGTGAGTACCTAACATGTACCAAAAGGCCGCTCTACTGAGCAGCTCCAAGCCCCTCCTGCTGCTTTTCAGCCAAGGAGAGGCAAAGATATGGTGGGTTTTATTTATACACGCACCTGTTACTCCTGGCAGTTGCTGCCGCTCCGGTGAGTATGGGCGCGACGCCATTTTTTCTGTATTTATGTATATCATGCTTGTAACACCAGTCCGTCGTTCTGCACCTGTTCCTCTTTCCATGTTTTTTGTTTTTAATCCCAAATGGGAAGTGTTTGGTGCGTGTATAAATAAAACCCAGCATATCTTTGCCTCTCCTTGGCTGAAAAGCAGCAGGAGGGGCTTGGAGCTGCTCAGTAGAGCGGCCTTTTGGTACATGTTAGGTACTCACTCTGTAAAGAGGTGCCGTGAAGTGGCGAGTGAGCTTACGTTGCAATGGCCATTGAAACAAACAAAAACCTCAGCTCTTTTAACATGTCACAATGGTGGGTCATGTAGTTACATTGTAGCACAAAGCGGCAGAATGAGTTATACAATGTAGTAAGTTTCTGAAGGTGTGTTTGTGGGGCGGCTGCATACACTACATCTCCGTATTCAATAGCCGGCATAAGCATTTGTTGTACAATCTGCTTTCTTACCGCGGGGCTGAGGCAGGATTTGTTTCTATACAGGGCACCTAGTTTGGGGTAAAGTTTGGAGGAGAGTTTTTCGATGTGGGGCCAAAGGATAGATTTGGGTCTAACCACATACCTAGATATTTGAGAGAAGTGACTGGGGTCAGTGTGCCATTTGATTTTGTCCCAACACTTAGATGGGGATTTTGCAATTTGTGTAGTTTAGGTTTTGTTCCAAAGAGCATCGTTACCGTTTTGTCAGTATTTAAAAAAAGTTTGTTGTGTTTGATCCACTTTTCTACCTCTGTGAATTGTTCTTGCAGCACGGCCTCCAGCTGTGGGAGATTTGGTTTGCTGGTATAGATTACAGTGTCGTCTGCGTACATACAGTTGTGTTCAAAATTATTCAACCCCCACTGAAATTGAGTGTTTTGGCCAGTTTGACATTGATTTTGATCATTCAGTCATCTTGCTTACAATTACCGTATTTTTTGCTCCATAAGGCTGGGGTCAGACCAGCGCACTTTTAACGTGCGTTCTGGCGCACATAATTACGGCCGCACTAGCAGCAGATGACGGGCAATGACGGCCAATATACGAAGTACGGCCGCACAAAAGTCCGGCCGTGCAACGCAAGTGGAATTTGAACGCATTTTTTTGAGAACGCTGAACCGCTAGTACTGACGTACTGAGTGCGCAGCTGCGGCATAGCGGCGTGTGTGCGTGATTAGGAGATGTCAGACGCTGCTAATATCCAGCCAACATAACGTCCAGACGCAAAAAGAGTTTTATTGACGATCCGTACAAAATCACGCCCGAAAATGCGCGTCGTCTGACCGTTTTTGCGCATTCTATGAAAAAATATGTCAATGCGTTCGGACGCACTTTTTCACGTTCGCGGGGAAAAATGCTTTCGTCTAGTTTTTAGAGGAGGAAAATAAATATTCTGAAATCAAATAATGTAATAATGGATATTGCCCCCGGCTCATGGATACTGTCCCCCAGCTCATTGATATGCCCCCCAATTTATGGATATGCCCCCCAACTTATGGATATGCCTCAGCACATGGATAATGCCCCAGCTCATGGATATGCCCCAGCACATGGATATGCCCCAGCTCATGGATATGCCCCAGCACATGGATATGCCCCAGCTCATGGATATGCCCCAGCACATGGATATGCCCCAGCTCATGGATATGCCCCAGCTCATGGATATGCCCCAGCTCATGGATATGCCCCAGCACATGGATATGCCCCAGCTCACTCATGGATTTGCCCCAGCTTGCTCATGGATTTGCCCCAGCTTGCTCATGGATTTGCCCCAGCTCGCTCATGGATTTGCCCCAGCAGCTCATGGATATGCCCCAGCAGCTCATGGATATGCCCCAGCAGCTCATGGATATGCCCCAGCTCACCTGCCACCGCCGCGTTAGGCTCCCTCTGAGCGTGCGTCCGGCGGCAGGAAGATTGGGCACTCGCCTGGGGGAGCCACGTGACCACGATCTCGCGAGATCGCAGTCACGTGGCTCCCCCAGGCGAGTGCCGAAGCTCCTTGCCGCCGGACGCACGCTCAGAGGGAGCCGAACGCGGCGGCGGCAGGTGAGCTGAGGCATATCATGGGGCATTCGCTCCATAAGAAGCACCCACTTTTCCCCCCACTTTTTGGGGGGAGAAAAGTGCGTCTTATGGAGCTAAAAATACGGTAAATCAAAGAGGCACGTGTAGGTCACCGTCAGACAAATATAACATAACATTTATAATGAAATAACCACAAATGTCTTTTCTGTGCTCACATCATTATCAGTTTTATTCAACCCCCAAGTGACATTCAATCTTAGTACTTATAACTGTAAAAGGATGTTGTACTAACAGCTTTTAAACGTGAAGCATAGCTTGACATAAGTGTCTTGCAGCCATCTACGGGTATCTTCGCCCATTCGTCATGGGCAAAAGCCTCCAGTTCAGTCACATTCTTAGGCTTGCGCACTGCAACTGCTTTCTTTAAGTCCCACCAGAGGTTCTCAATTGGATTTAAGTCTGGTAACTGCGATGGCCACTCCAAAATGTTCCAGCCTTTAATCTGCAACCATGCTCTAGTGGACTTGGAGGTATGCTTGGGATTATTGTCCTGTTGAAAGGTCCAACGTCTCCCAAGCCTCAGGTTTGTGACGGACTGCATCACATTGTCATCCAATATCTCCTGGTACTGAAGAGAATTCATGGTACCTTGCACACGCTGAAGCTTCCCTGTACCTGCAGAAGCAAAACAGCCCCAAAACATGATTGACCCCCCGCCATGCTTCACAGTAGACAAGGTGTTCTTTTCTTCATAGGCCTTGTTCTTCCTCCTCCAAACATAGCGTTGATCCATGGGCCCAAACAGTTCTAATTTTGTTTCATCAGTCCACAGAACACTATCCCAAAACTTCTGTGGTTTGTCCACATGACTTTTGGCATACTGCAGTCGACTCTTCTTATTCTTTGGAGACAGCAAGGGGGTGCGCCTGGGAGTTCTGGCATGGAGGCCTTCATTACGCAGTGTGCGCCGTATTGTCTGAGCTGAAACTTCAGTACCCACATCTGACAAATCTTTTCTCAGTTCCTCAGCAGTCACACGGGGACTTTTCTCCACTCTACGCTTCAGGTAGCGCACAGCAGTCGAAGTCAGCATCTTCTTTCTGCCACGACCAGGTAGCGTTTCAACAGTGCCCTTTGCCTTGAATTTGCGAATGATGCTTCCTATGGTCTCTCTTGGTATGTTTAACATCTTTGCAATCTTCTTAAAGCCATTGCCCTTCCTGTGAAGAGTAATCACCTCTTCTCTTGTCTTCCTGGACCATTCTCTTGACTTCACCATGTTTGTAACCACACCAGTAAATGTCTAGAAGGAGATGAGTATCAGTCATTTTAAAGCTGCCTAATTGGTGCTTATTATGCTTTATTGCTGCTCCGTGACATCCACAGGTGTTTTCAATACCTGATTGAAAACACTTGAATGAACCTCTGTTCTTCAGAGTGGTAGTCTTTAAGGGGTTGAATAATTGTGTCAATGAAGAATTCACAAAAGAAACATTTACTTCTGTATTACAAAACCAATTGATGTCATTTTAGTTGCATATGGTTCTTTAAAAAGTCCTTGTAGGATTTCATTCTGAATACAATTACAAATGTCACTAAATTCCCTAAAACCCTTTACAGCATTGGGGGTTGAATAATTTTGAACACAACTGTATGTACAGTTGAGGCTTTGCAGACGTTGGGCAGATCATTTTGAATATTGTGAATAGCAGGGGGCCTAGTTTTGAGCCTTGGGGAACACCGCAAGTGACAGGGAGGGGGAGGGAGGAGCAGCCAGAAATTGACACATATAGTGATCGTTCGGATACATATGATTGAAACCAGTTTAGCGTGCGATCACCAATGCCAGAGTTTTTATGTTTTTCTAACAAGATGCCATGGTCTACTGTGTCAAAGGCCTTGGCAAAATCAAGGAAGATGCTCCAGTTAGGTTTCCTTGTTCCATCCCAGCTTGGATATCATTGCAGACTTTTAAAAGGGCGGTTGTAGTTGAGTGATTTGGACGAAAGCCGGATTGATCTGGGGTTAAGTAGTTCCAATATTGATAATAAGCACGTAATTGTGTGTAGACGCTTTTTCCAAAAATTTGGACATTACAGGGAGC
Source organism: Leptobrachium leishanense (assembly GCA_009667805.1). NCBI lineage: Eukaryota > Metazoa > Chordata > Amphibia > Anura > Megophryidae > Leptobrachium > Leptobrachium leishanense. Next base: position 11,008,221 of record CM019070.1, read on the forward strand.
AACGATATCGGACAGTAGTTGGATACCAAAGTACTGTCACCACTTTTATGGATAGGTACCACTCTCGCAGTCTTCCAGAGTTTGGCTATGTATCCAGTCGCCAGTGATTCATTGATTAGGGTTGCGACAGGATTTGCAATTTCTGGTGCACTGATTTTCAGCAGCATTGCTGGTATTTGATCAGGTCCAGACTGGTATTTCATCTTTTGCTTACGGAGAAGTTTAGTAACGACACTGACAGGCACTGGTCTAAAACTGAATTCCTGTCTGATACAGGGACTTTGCACAGTTGGAGGGGCCTGACCTGCATGAGGCCTCTCTGATTGCATGTCATTTCCTAGCTTGGCAATCAAAGTGGTGGCACATCCAACAAAATAATCATTAAAGGCATTTGCTACATCTAGGGGGTGTTGCAGGGTTTGGTTGATTACTTTGACAGCAGCTGGCTGGGAGTGGACTGGGGGTGCTTGTATGTAACTTATGGTTCTCAAAGTTTCTAGGGTTTGATATGTTATTGTTTAGATTTTCATTGAAGTATTGGGCTTTAGCCATTTTTGTTTGTTTTGTGCATTCATTCCGGCATTTTCGGTATTCGTAGTGATCGTCCATGGAACCAGTACTCTTGAAATTTGACCACAGTGAATCTCTATGCTGGTACATTTGTGTAAGATCAGCTGTAACCCAGGGCAGATGGGTCCCTTTTACTCGCACTTTACGCAGCGGGGCATGGGAATTCCATACTTGCAGGAGCTCAGACTGAAAGTATTCAATTGCACAGTCTAGGTCTGGGATTAGGTTTAGTCTGTACCAGGGGAGCTGTTTGAGATCACTTAGGAAGGATTCAAGAATAAATTTCCTCAAAGACCTGGTGGTTATTACCTTTGGGGGAGATTTCATGGCCTTTATTTTGCGCATGCAGTACACTAGACAATGGTCACTAAAGCTATTAGCAAGAATGCCTGCCTCCTGTATTCTATCAAGAGATGAGGAGAGAGTCCAGTCCAGCAAGGTATGGTTAGGGCTTTTCATATTAATGCGAGTGGGGGAGGAGATTAATTGAGTTAGCTGCAAAGTTTTAAACAGTGAGCAGTGTTTATTGTTTTTAGGATTTAGCCAATCTGTATTAAAATCGCCGAGGACCAGCAGTTCACTTTTTTGTTTTTGGGCAAGTAGGTTATTAAGGATTTGAGATATGTCAGAGAGGGAGTGCACTGGAGAGCTCGGTGGGCGATAGAATCCAGCAACAATGATTGATTTACTGAATGGGATCTCAATTAAACCAGAGAGGAAATCAAAGGTGACAGGGGAGCTAGAAGTCTGTAAGGGGGTGAACTTTATGGACTCCTCAACATAAATAACAATTCACCCTCCTCTCTATGCTCTGTCTTTTCTATAACATGAATACACCTGTATTGATATGGCAGAGTCTGGTACTTTTGGGGTTAACCATGACTCTGTGAGCACAATGATTTTGGGTTTGTAATAGCAACACCATGCCTGAAGCTCATCCAATTTAGGGAGTAAGCTGCGGATGTTACAGTGCACAAATGAGAGGCCTTTTTTTAGTGGGGAGACTAAAGGTTGTGTCAGCTATAGGACCAGGGTTAGTTTCCACATCGTTTGCCAGGGAAAGTAGCAGGATAAATAGGAATTTGGACAGAGTTTTCTTTTGGTAATAATGTGGTTGCAGAGTTTTAAATCTTTGTCTGGGGGTGGGAGGGCTGGATTTTAACACTCTCCACCAGCACTCAGCTGATAGGTTAAAAGAACTGAGCAGGCTGTGGTGTATTGGAACTTGTTGTCCATCCTGGGGCAATTGGAAAGGTGTATAGAAGGAGAGAATAGTTTTAGAGAGAAGGGATGATAAAGAAAAGAGAAGCAATAGTGGCATAAACATTATAGAGAAAGGTGTTGGAGGTGAGTAAACAGGAAATAGAGAGGTACCAGAGTAAATGGTGTAGGTTGCTGCGATATCACATGATCAATTAGTTGGGTATATATTAAATGAAAATTCTAGGTCAAAATAGCCAAACCAGAAAAATTCTCCCATTTATCTCACTTTCCAAATCAGCTACTTGGTCTAGATTGTTCTCTTCTCCTGCCAATTCTCTTGGTTTTCACCTTTCTCTGAATAACCCCGTTATTGTGCAGTGCAAAGTCTCTAACACTAATTGTAAAACAAGAAGAAATAGTCACTATGATCCTAATCCGAATCCAAATTCTTAAAGTAACCCTAAAAGGAATGCTAACTTTAATCCTAATCCTAACCCTGAAAGTGCCTCTAACTCTAATGCTAACCCTAACAAAGGAGGCTAACTCTAATCCTAACCCTAAAAGTGACTAACGCTAACACTGACTCTAATCCTAACCCTAAAAGTGACTCTAACTCTAATGCTAACCCTAACAAAAGGAGGCTAACTCTAATCCTAACCCTAACAATGACTAACTCTAATACTGACTCTAATCCTAACCCTAAAGCTGGGGTCAGACCAGCGCACTTTTAACGTGCGTTCTGGCGCAAATAATTACGGCCGCAGTAGCAGCAGATGACGGGCAATGACGGCCAATATACGATGTACGACCGCACAAAAGTCCGGCCGTGCAACGCAAGTGGAATTTGAACGCATTTTTTTGAGAACGCTGAACCGCTAGTACTGATGTACTGAGTGCGCTGCGTCCGCATAGCGGCGTGTTTGCGTGATTAGGAGATGTCAGACGCTGCTAATGTCCAGCCTACATAACGTCCAGACGCAAAAAGAGTTTTATTGACGATCCGTACAAAATCACGCCCGACAATGCGCGTCGTCTGACCGTTTTTGCGCATTCCGTGAAAAAATACGTCAATGCGTTCGGACGCACTTTTTCACGTTCGCGGGGAAAAATGCTTTCGTCTGACCCTAGAGTTAAAGTGACTAACTCTAATACTGACTCTAATCCTAACCCTAAAAGTGACTCTAACTCTAATGCTAACCCTAACAAAAGGAGGCTAACTCTAATCCTAACCCTAACAATGACTAACTCTAATACTGACTCTAATCCTAACCCTAAAGCTGGGGTCAGACCAGCGCACTTTTAACGTGCGTTCTGGCGCAAATAGTTACGCCGCAGTAGCAGCAGATGACGGGCAATGACGGCCAATATACGATGTACGACCGCACAAAAGTCCGGCCGTGCAACGCAAGTGGAATTTGAACGCATTTTTTTGAGAACGCTGAACCGCTAGTACTGATGTACTGAGTGCGCTGCGTCCGCATAGCGGCGTGTTTGCGTGATTAGGAGATGTCAGACGCTGCTAATGTCCAGCCTACATAACGTCCAGACGCAAAAAGAGTTTTATTGACGATCCGTACAAAATCACGCCCGACAATGCGCGTCGTCTGACCGTTTTTGCGCATTCCGTGAAAAAATACGTCAATGCGTTTGGACGCACTTTTTCACGTTCGCGGGGAAAAATGCTTTCGTCTGACCCTAGAGTTAAAGTGACTAACTCTAATACTGACTCTAATCCTAACCCTGAAAGTGACTCTAACCCTAAGGCTAGGGTCAGAGGAACGCATTTTTCACGTCTACCATCAAAAAGTGCGTTGATGCACCCGAACGCATTTTTTCACGGAAGACGCGATAGCGGTCATACGGTGCGCAATTTCGGCCGTGATTTTACAGATCCAAACCAGGAAACTTTGGGTGTCTGGACGTTATGTTGGCCGGACATGAGCAGCGTCTGACGTCTCCTAATCACGCACACACGCCGCTATGCCGACGCAGCGCACTCTGTACGTCAGTACTAGCAGTTCGACGTTCTTGCAAAAATGCGTTTGTTTGCCACTTGCGTTGTGCGGCCGAACTTTCGTGCGGCCGTACTTCGTGTGTGGGCCTGCGTTGGAACGTCATTTGCTGCTACCACGGCCGTAATAAAGTGCGGCTAAATGCACGTTCGCACTGCGTTCATCTGACCCCAGCCTAAAATGAATGCTAACCCTAATCTAACCCCTAAACCTAAGGCTAGGGTCAGACGAACGCATTTTCACGTTGTCTGTGAAAAAGTGCGTTCGAACGAATGGACGCATTTTTTCACGGAGTACGCGATAGCGGTCATACTATGCGCATTTGCGTCCGTGATTTTGTACGGATCATCAATAAAACACTTTTTGCATCTGGACGTTATGTTGGCCGGACATTAGCAGCGTCTGACGTCTCCTAATCACGCACACACACGCCGCTAGCGGACGCAGCGCACTCTGTACAACCGTACTAGCGGTTTTACGTTCTCTACAAAATGCGTTCGTTTGCCACTTGCGTTGCGCAGCCGGACTTTTGTGCGACTGTACTTCGTATATTGGCCGTCATTGCCCGGCATTTGCTGCTACTACGGCCGTGATTAAGTGCGCCTGCACGCGCGTTCGCACTGCCTCAGTCTGACCCCAGCCTTAAAGTAACACTAACCCTAATCTTATCCCTAACCCTCAAAATTAACTCTAACCCAAATCCTAACCCTAAAAGTGACAGTGACTCTGATGCTAATCCTACCCCTAACACTGACCTTAAAACTAACCCTCATCCTATCCCTAACCCTAAATGTAAAGGGGTTATTACTATAAGCAGTGTATGAATAATACATCAGGTCTAGTCACTAAAAGGTGAAACTCAGGAGAAGAGAACAATCTAGACTAAATAGCCAATTTAGAAAGTGAGATAAATGGGAGAATTTTTCTGGTTTGGCTATTTTGACCTAGAATTTTCACTTCTCCAGTCATTCTCCTGAGTTTCACCTTTAGTGCTTGACCTGTAAATAATAAACAAACAGTATATAAGGAAATAAATGTGAGTTTTATCAGCGTGCTCTTGATGTCAGTGTGGTTGCATCATAACAGGTCTTTAAAGCAACACTACCACTTCTATAAGCTGTAACTATAGATTGCTTGTGCTTTACAAACAAACACATTATAAAACACATCCTGTTTTTTTGTTTGAAGTTATTGCATGTAAAAAGGGAAAGTAAAGATAGCTTTTTTTTACGTCCTGTTTCCATATTGTGAACCCCCCCATGATGCAAAATTTGAAACCCCCCCCCATGATGCAATCTATGCAGAGGTTTTACTTAAATACTGTAGATTAAATAAACCACAGCAGTAAACAGTTAATGGAGGTGGAGAGGAGGGAATGTTTGGCAACTGATTGAGATGAGTGAGAAGCAAGTGATGGAAAGATACAACACAAAACACACAATGGATGCACCCAGTGACACATATAGAGGAAAATATCACACAATGGATGCACCCAGTGACACATATAGAGGAAAATATCACACAATGGATGCACCCAGTGACACATAGAGGAAATATCACACAATGGATGCACCCAGTGACACATATAGAGGAAAATATCACACAATGGATGCACCAGTGACACATATAGAGGAAAATATCACACAATAGATGCGCCCAGTGACACATATAGAGGAAAATATCACACAATAGATGCGCCCAGTGACACATATAGAGGAGATATCACACAATGGATGCACCCCGTGACACAGAGGAAAATATCACACAATGGATGCCCCAGTGACACATATAGGAAATATCACACAATGGATGCACCCAGTGACACAGAGGAAAATATCACACAATGGATGCACCCAGTGACACATATAGAGGAAATATCACACAATGGATGCACCCAGTGACACAGAGGAAAATATCACACAATGGTTGCACCCAGTGACACATATAGAGGAAAATATCACACCATGGATGCACCCAGTGACACAGAGGAAAATATCACACAATAGATGCACCCAGAGACACATATAGAGTTAAATATCACACAATGGATGCACCCAGTGACACATATAGAGGAAAATATCACACAATGGATACACCCAGTGACACATATAGAGGAAAATATCACACCATGGATGCACCCAGTGACACATATAGAGGAAAATATCACACCATGGATGCACCCAGTGACACATATTAGAGGAAAATATCACACATGGATGCACCCAGTGACACATATAGAGGAAAAATCACACAATGGATACACCCAGTGACACATATAGAGGAAATATCACACAATGGATGCGCCCAGTGACATATAGAGGAAAATATCACACCATGGATGCACCCAGTGACACATATAGAGGAAAATATCACACATGGATGCACCCAGTGACACATATAGAGGAAAATATCACACAATGGATACACCCAGTGACACATATAGAGGAAAATATCACACAATGGATGCGCCCAGTGACACATATAGAGGAAAATATCACACAATGGATGCACCCAGTGACACATAGAGGAAAATATTTTCTTAACTAAACATACAAGAGAAAAAACACATGTAAGATATCAGCAACATAAATAAACACAATAAGACCTTGCATTTCTAGGTGGTACTGGCCCTTTAAATTACACAAACATGGCAGGGAACGCACTGTGTGTGGCCTTGTCGTTTGATCTGGTCTCATTGAATTCTCATTTTACTTTATGTCGAAAAGTTGACGCCGTTTTGCGTGCATTCTGTTGGTTTGATCCCGCTTCAGAGTATTGTTCACATTTTTTTCCCGGGGCCGTGACATCCTGTATGACTATAAAAAAAAAAGTAGTAGAGCTTGTTCTATTGATTTGGAAAGCAGCAATAAAATAAAACACAACAGGTTGATATCTTGGCCTGGGGCAACAGACGAGAAGCAGAGTGATCAAGGCGGGATGTATATATATACATTGTAACAAGCGACTGTCAGCGGATTCAAAGCAGAAAAGACAAACAAACAACAGAATTATACTAAGCTGCTATTGATTGGACCAGATATTCTGCTGGATACAGTTATAACACCCTGGGTCAATGTCATCCAATGATAATGTCCTGCGCTACACATCAATGCAAAATATAGGAGGGGGGGGGTGCAAATTAACCTGTAGATTCTTGTGACGGAAACCGCTCTCTTCCGCCTGTCCTGTCCAGCAATGTTTCGCCAACGTCTGATAACTGCTTCGGTGACTACAAATTTAGCAAAATACGCTGATCATCTGATAAATAGGGAAAGCACCATCAGGGTTATTCAGGGAGACACCCCTTCATTGCGGTCAGCCCAGCTACTGGGAGTGCGGTCCGCAGCGCCTCGAGCAGCTTGACCCGCTTACTTCTGCCTGCTGGGAGACCTGGGCTGGATGGCAGGGATCTGTGCCAGTGCTGGGCCGCAGTTTGCAGCAGCTTCTGGGGACCTGCAGGCTGTTTACTCTCTCTGCCGATTCAATCTTCTGACCTGTAGCCCCGATGTTCGGTCAGATTTTCAGATGGCCGCTCGGTGCCTTCTGATGGTGAGTGTGTAGAGGAATAACACACCAGACAAGCTGCATGTATCAACCAGGAACTATCTGCTTTACTGAGAATCAGGGATCATTTACATATACCCCCCCCCCCGGAACAATAATTACATTAGGTCAATTATCACACACACCTCATTTACATAACCCATCGTTCCAATAGATCAGATTGCCTTGTCAGTCAAACACTGTCCCAGACTCATGACTCCTCAAACATGCAAACAGATAATCAGATAGACAAAGAGAAAAATGCTTCTTGCATAATCACTGATTACTCAAACCTAATTACATTCTACACAAAAGGTCCGCACCTGCAAAACACGTCTCTAAGTGCCCATTCACATACAGTAATAAAAATACATTTAAACTAAAACCAAGCAAGTTACAATACATTAAAATCACACCACGCAATATAAATGAACATAAACAGGGTTATTCAAAGAGATTCGAATGGCTGCCGAAAGGTAACCGAACGCTGAAAATCATTGTTCGGTTACCTTTCTTGGCCATCCGGCTATCCAGAGAGCAGGCAATTCGCCAAATCCTGGCGAATTGCCTGCGCATACGGTGCCTGTTCGGTGCCTGTACGAGGGCAGTGAAATCCCTATGAAAAAGCACTGCTTCGTCTATTCAGAGAACACAAACCAGCAGTGAAAGGTTCCCCTAATGCCCTGCCATTCAGTGGTTTCATTCGGCAGGTTTATTCAGGAGAATCCCATAGGCTTCAATGTTAAAAATATTCCCGTTTTAATCCAATATCTAATAAATCGTTCATTATAAAATTCTGCAGTAAAGCGTCTCTTTTAATTATAGTTTTTTTAGGACATTTTAAGCATTTTTCAGGATTTATATTTTTTATAAAAGAAATTTTCCGATTTTTATTTTTTATTACTTTACTTATTTTTTTTCTGTAACAGCCCTTTTTATTATCATTCATTATCATTCGTTTTTTATATGTAAATTTCAGACATTTTCGCTCAGTAGTTTCTTTGCAAACAGCGTTTCACTTTTCAAACATTCAAGCAAACTGTTTTTTTAAAATTTATTCACTCCATTCGTCTGCGGTGCCGGGTTTTTCCGGCGGCTGCGCTGCGTGGGATCGGCTCCTGCTCGGGTTTCAGGCATTTTCGGCGGGGCTAATCCAGATGTTTTTGCGGGTTTCGGCGTGTATTCGCTGGGTTTAGCGGTGAGTTTTCGTCAGGTTTGCGGCAGCTTTTCCCTGCACTTCGGGGACCCTGTGGTGCTTGCTGAATATGGCTAGGGTCAGACGAACGCATTTTTCACGTTGTCCGTTTCCCGGAATACGCGATAGCGGTCATACGATGCGCCTTTTTGTCCGTGATTTTGTACGGATCATCAATAAAACTCTTTTTGTGTCTGGACGTTATGTAGGCTGGACATTAGCAGCGTCTGACGTCTTCCAATCACACACACACGCCGCTAGCGGACGCAGCGCACTCTGTACGTCAGTACTAGCGGTTTGACGTTCTCGAAAAAATGCGTTCGTTTGCCACTTGCGTTGCCCGGACGAACTTTCGTGCGGCCGTTCGTCGTATGTTCCCCGGCATTGGACGTCATTTGCTGCTAGCACGGCCGTGATTTCGTGCGGCTAAACGCACGTGAAAAATGCGTTCGTCTGACCCTAGCCTTAGGCTAGGGTCAGACGAGCGCAGTGCCAACGCGCGTGCAGGCGCACTTAATCACGGCCGCACTAGCAGCAAGTGCCAGGCAATGACGGCCAATATACGAAGTACGGTCGCACAAAAGTCCGGCTGCGCAACGCAAGTGGAAAACGAACGCATTTTTTCGAGAACGTTAAACTGCTAGTACTGACGTACAGAGTGCGCTGCGTCCGCTAGAGGCGTGTGTGCGTGATTAGGAGACGTCAGACGCTGCTAATGTCCGGCTAACATAACGTCCAGACGCAAAAAGTGTTTTATTGATGATCCGTACAAAATCACGGATGCAAATGCGCATCGTATGACCACTATCGCGTACTCCGTGAAAAAATGGGTCCATTCGTTCGAACGCACTTTTTCACAGACAACGCGAAAATGCGTTCGTCTGACCCTAGCCTTAACCGCAGGGTCGCTGAAATGGGATCGGCAAAACAAACCGAATTGAAGAGAACGAAAAGTCACCGAACGTGCGGTGGCTTTTCGATTCTCTTTGAATTACCCTGAAAGTCTTTCCCAAAGCAGTTGTCGGTGTCTTTTGGGGTTTTTGCCAGGAAAATGAACAGTCATGGTGGTTGAAGCGGGGAGCGTTAGGTCAGTTCCATGACAATTCTGTAATACTGTGTGTCACCCTCAGGTTGACCGTGACATTACTCTACCCGGCTAAGTCCGTGGAATGTCCAGTGATATTTTGTTGCATGGTGCTTTAACTGAAGCCGTTGCATCATCTGAAAACGACACATCCCTTATGTGCTTTATTTATGTATCTACACCTGTGCTTCTGCACATTCTTAGTGGAGCATAATATGGCACGGCTGGGTTTGGCCTGTGCAGCCCATTAACTCCCGCGCATGGTGCTTTACAGCTGTCCTTGCACATGGTAACAGTTCCCTGTGATTCCCCGCTTCTGTATGATGACACGGCCTGAAGTCGCTTTGACTCACCTGACCTCTGACCTCTGCCCTGTGACACGCGGTAACATTGTATGATAATATTTATATGACAAATCTTGTGTCTTGCCTTGTTTTGCACCTGTTTCTATGTTATTAGTAGCAGTATTCAGGTGTCTGCATTTCTATACAAAAACTAGGGGTAACGCAATGGTAACCGCTGTGTTACCCCTAGTTTTAACATTGTGGGTTCAATCCCGTATTTGGGAAAACTCGGGTCGCTGTAATTTATTTCTTTGTTCGTCTGCATTTCCACCATTAAGGCTGGGGTCAGACTAACGCATTTTTAACGTGCGTTTAGGCGCACTTAATCACGGCCGCAGTAGCAGCAAATGACGCGCAATGACGGCCAATATACGAAGTACGGTCGCACGAAAGTACGGCCGCGCAACGCAAGTGGTAAAAAGAACGCATTTTTTGGAGAACGCAGAACCGCTAGTACTGACGTACAGAGTGCGCTGCGTCCACTAGCGGCGTGTGTGCGTGATTAGGAGACGTCAGACGCTGCTAATGTCCGGCCAACATAACGTCCAGACGCAAAAAGTGTTTTATTGATGATCCGTAAAAATCACGCACAAAAATGCGTGTCGTCTGACCGTTTTTGCGCATTCCGTGAATAAAAAATACGTCAATGCGTTCGGCCGCACCTTTTGACGGTCGCTGCGAATAATGTGTTCGTTTGACCCTAGCCTAAAAGGGACACTGTATTGAAAAGTATAGTTCCCTCTTTTTTACCATTTCGTAGTTGAGAAGGTTCTGCTGACAAGTGACAACCACTGCCTGATTATTATTTTCCATTTTTTTTTTCTGTTGTTGCTGATTTTACTCACCTTTTTCCCCTCGCCGCGCGCTGCTCCTCCTCTTTGGCTAAGGGACACCCAAACCCAGACGTCCCTGAAGCTTTTCTGTGCAATTTGTGCTCCTATACGTACACAAGTTGCGTAGCGCCTGCACAGAGCGATGGGTCGGAGCTGCACGCGCATGCACAGATCTGATCCATCGCTGCCTCTCTGAGAACGCTTGCTACAGTGATTGGTCTCACAGGGTGACGTCGGCCGCTCTCTGTGTGACATCACTAGTGACTGGCAGTCGGGAAAGTCAACATCCTGGCTGCTGGTAACGCTGCGTGGGGGAGGAAACTCCTCTGCTTCACCCAGTGTTTTCAACAGATCAGGGGAGCTAAGGGGTTAAGGGGGCACTCCTCACATCTTGACTACTTTAAAAAGATAAACCTGTAAGGAGGAGTAGAGATGGGCTGTGAAACTCACAACCCCCCCCCCAGATGTTGATGCCTACAAGTCCCAGAATTCCTTCAATACAACAGACAGCCAGGGAATCATGGGAGTTGTGTTTCAGAAACATCTGGGGAGGTTGGAGTTTGACAGCTATGGAGTAGAGCAGTGTTTCCCCAAACCTGTCCTCCTGACCCAGTAACAGGACAGGTTTTGCAGATAACTTTGGGGAAATGCAGACTGAATCCTGCAATCACTGAGCAGCAAATCATATCCCCTGTGCTGTGCTTCAGAAATCCTGCAAACCTGGCCTGTTAGTGGGTCCTGGGGACAGGTTTGGGAAACATTGGAGTAAAGTGTTCCTTTAAAAAAGATGTGGCTGGCGAATTGAGAGTGAAATATGGTGCAATTCGCCAGCATCGAAATTGTCCGATAGAGAACTATCGATTCGTCAAATTGCTCCGAAATTTCGTCGTAATGCCCTGATTTTCGGTGTTTCCAGTCGACAGGTTTGAACAGGTTAATCCCATAGGTTTCAATGTAAGAAATGGAATATCTTTGAGTTTTCTTGAAATTTTTTGCAAAACCCTTTCTTAGGTTTTAATTTAGTTTTAAAGGCTTTTTTGTATTTTTTTATAATTTTTTATTAGACGTTTCTATTATTTTTTAACGGACCTTTTTAAATATTTGGACACATTTTTTAATAATTTTTTATTGGTTTATTCTGCTTTTTAGGAGAATAGGAGACTTTTTTTTCTAATCAGTTCCGTGGAATTTGCAGAAGCCAATTCAGCGCTTTTCGCCGACGCTTCGGTGACTACAAATTTGGCAAAATACGGTGATCATCTGATAAATAGTGAAAGCACCATCAGGGTTATTCAGAGAGAGCCGAACTGGCCCCGAAATTGCAACGAATGGGGAGTTTCCCCATACGGTGACATTTCGGGGCTATTCAAAACCCGGCAATAAACCAAATTTTGGCTAATTGCCAGTGAAATACGGTGCCTGTTCGGCGGCAGTGAAATACGGTGCCTGTTCGGCGGCAGTGAAATACGGTGCCTGTTCGGCGGCAGTGAAATCCCCCATAGAGAAGCAATGGTTAATCTATTCACATTGAACAACAGAGAAATGTCAGTGAAATGCCCTGATGTTCGGTGGTTTCATTCGACAGGTTTAATCAGGCGAATCCCATAGGTTTCAATGTTAAAAATATTCCTGTTTTTATCCAATATCTAATAAACCGTTTATTCTTTTAATCTGCAGCAAAAAGTCTCTTTATTTTGTTTTAGGCATTTTTTGGCAATTTATATATATATTTTTAATAATAGTGTTTTCTCTGTAACGGCCCTTTTTATTAACATTCATAGGATCTTTATATGTTAATTCCAGACGTTTTCGTCCAGTAGTTTCTTTGCAAACAGCGTTTGAATTTTTTTGAGTTTCAAATTGTTTTTGTTTTTCTACCCCGTTCGTCGGCTTTTTCCGGCAGCTGGTTGGTGCTGTGTGGGTGGATGTTTGGCTTTTTTCAGACGCGTTTAGGTTCGGGTTTGCGGCGGATCGTCGGGAACGTTCCATGGGTTTTTTGCAGCATTTCTAAGTGATCTGATATTTTCGGATCATATTGTTGGGTTATTGGCTGAGTTTCAGCGATTTTATTTATTTATTTATTTTTCTCATCAGTTCAGTGGATTTTCGCTTCACTTCGGGGACCCTGTGTTGAATGCTGAATTCATCGCAGGGTCGGGGAATTTGATACTCCAAAATGCGGGGAACGAAAGATCACCGAAATGTTGGTGATATTTTGGTGCTTTCTGAATAACCCGTCATAGTTTCGGGGCAAAATGCAAAGCACCAAACGTGCGTCCAATTTGATAGGCTTGTGCACCGATTTTTTTTTTTCGGTTCGATTCGGTTCGATTTGTTCGGATGTTTAAACTTTTCGATTCGGCTCGTTTTGACCGATTTCTGTTTCGATTCGGTTCGGATCGTTTTTCGTGTACATTTTTTTTCGGCATATCGACCATTTTTCGTGTTTTCGGGTCACTTTGCTCGTTTTTTGTATCGACTTTTCGGAAATTTCAGAAATTTTCATTTTTTCGGAACGTCTGTTCTCCTCGTTTCAAAGTGTCTACGATAATTCTGGCGATTCTATCGTGTTTTTTTTTATTAAATAAAGATCCTTTTTTTCTTATGAATAATTGAATATACATTTCACAACTTTATTTAATCATATTAAAATGGTATGAAAGCCAAGGAATAAAAAAAATGAACAAAACGATTTAAAAAACGCTAAACTGACCCGAATGCCACAAGAAACAAGTGATACGCATTTACAAATACAAAATTTACAGAATCAGCGATATAACCGATAATAGTTAAATATACGATTTCCAGAATTACCGAAATGGAACCGAAATCACGAATGGAACCGAAATCATGAATAGAGCAAAAATAAATTTCGATTTGACACATTTCAAGTCCATTCGAAAATTCCGAAAATTTTTAGTTTCGGCTCGGAAAACTTTTCGGATCTATCGGTTTTCGGGTCCGACCCGATTTGGAAATTCGGCCGAATCCGAAGACACAAATCGGATAATTTCGTGAAAATTCCGAAACCCGAAACGCACATCCCTACAATTTGAGTGCCGTGTGAACAGGCCCCGGTGCGTTTGTTTATTAGGATACTGTGTCACAAATGTGTAAACTGCTGGAACTTTAGGTCAAAATAATCCATTTGAAGGAATGGCGGCTCTGGGAATGAATTCTAACTCCGCCGATTGGTCACCATTTCCATTTCCCTTGGGATTCTCCACCAGTTCACGGCTTGGAAAACCTGATGGAGATGGATGGAGGGAATAGGGCTCTGAGACATGGCTGTGACCTCTGCGTGACGGAGAGACACTTATTCGATACATCTGTGCGACTCCATTGAGTGGGACGGGACCAGTGGGCCGGCAAATACGTGAAACCCTCTCTTTCCTCCCGGTGATGTGGTCTCTTCTGAATGTCATGTGGCTAACAAAGGGAGAAATTGTTGGGTTGCCATTGAAACGTATGGGGCCAATTATTTGCAGAGTAAGAGAGAGATCACCCCTGGTGCTATTGAAGACCCATTAAGGTGATTAGGAAGTGACAATGGGAATGAATGAGATTGCTTTCAAATGACTGATTGCGAGACACAGAGCCGTGTACAGGTTTGCAGCCCAGGCCATTACAGCGAAGGCTAATGCACAGCCGGCCACGGGTGACATGGCAGCTTTCATTTACAGCAGATCATATATAAACATCAAGGAATTAACCCCTTCTAAACCAGGGGAAAACCACTGCAGTAAACAGGTGCACGGTCAAAAATTTTGGTGGTTTGGTTCGGCAACATTTCCGATATTGAATCCGGAGCATCAGGAAATTGCAGATTTGGGCTGATTGGAAAATATTGGACTCCAATCCTCCTTTATGGCAGTGAAGTATGGGGCCCCAACACCTACCCTGACTCACCCAAATGGGACACCAGCCCAACAAAAATGTTCCATCTGGAATTCTGCAAGCACCTCCTCCAAGTCCATCGGAGCACCTCTAACCTTGCTTGCCGGGCCGAGCTGGGCAGACTCCCCTTACTTCTTGCAGTACAGAAGAGGGTGCTATCATACTGGGACCATCTAAACATCAGCAGCCTCAACTCATACCACCATAAAGCCCTACTGGCCAACAAGGACCATCCAAAACCATGTGGGCTGCAACAACTCATATCCACCCTGATCATCCAAAGCCCCCATGAAGGCAACCTGACAAAATATCAAATAAAGGCCCTAATTAACGATTCCAGGGAAAACTATATCAGAGAATGGAGACATGATATAGCAAACTGCCAGAAACTCACCATTTACCAATCCTTACAGAGGGAATACAAACTGGCCCCATACCTGGAGGCAATACAAACTGGCCCCATACCTGGAGGGAATACAAACTGGCCCCATACCTGGAGGGAATACAAACTGGCCCCATACCTGGAGGGAATACAAACTGGCCCCATACCTGGAGGTACTATAAGACCCCAAGGACAGACAGATTCTGAGCCGGTACAGACTGAGCGCCCACAGCCTGGAGATCGAATCAGGGCGGCATAGACAGACCTACAAGCCCAGGGAGAATAGACTGTGCCAGCATTGTGACCAGGAGGCCCTGGAAGATGAGGTCCACTTCCTCCTACAGTGCCCCAAGTACTCAGCACTGAGGGAAACTCACTTCCAGAGACTCTCCGCTCTCATCCCAGACTTCACCTCTATAGAAGAGACGAGGAAACTCCACATATACTGGGAGAAGAGACGAGGAAACTCCACATCATACTGGGAGAAGAGACGAGGAAACTCCACATCATACTGGGAGAAGAGAGACGAGGAAACTCCACATCATACTGGAGAAGAGACGAGGAAACTCCACATCATACTGGGAGAGAGAAGAGGAAACTCCACATCATACTCTGGAGACGAAACTCCATCATACTGGGAGAAGAGACGAGGAAACTCCACATCATACTGGAAAGAGACGAGCACATCATACTGGGAGAAGAGACGAGGAAATCCACATCATACTGGGAGAAGAGACGAGGAAACTCCACATATACTGGGAGAAGAGACGAGGAAACTCCACATCATACTGAGACGAGAAACTCCACAATACTGGGAGAAGAGACGAGGAAACTCCACATTCATACTGGAGAAGAGACGAGGATCACTGGAGAAGAGACGAGGAACTCCACATCATACTGGGAGAAGAGGAGCCGGCGGTGAAAATATTTGCCCAATACATCGAGAATGTCACAGACTGAGAGGAACATGAGAGATCCTGGACTTATAAATCCCAAACACGGACTCGCCCCCATCCCACTTCACATTATCCCTTACCCCTGATAATGTCCATGGACTTGCCCATTCCCCCCCATATATGTCCCACTACCCCCCCATATGCTTTGGCAATGCTAAAATGTATTTGGTCCTGCCGATAAAGCTTATTTTGATTTGATTGATTGATTTGACTCGTCCGATACAG
The DNA here is from genome assembly GCA_009667805.1 of Leptobrachium leishanense. Taxonomy (NCBI): domain Eukaryota; kingdom Metazoa; phylum Chordata; class Amphibia; order Anura; family Megophryidae; genus Leptobrachium; species Leptobrachium leishanense. The sequence continues at coordinate 11,024,465 of CM019070.1, forward strand.
CAGGGATCTCATACTCTGCCCCCCCCAGATGTTTATTTCCTACAATTTCCAGAATCCTTCGAGTGCAATATATGGCCAGAGAATCATGGGAGATGTAGTTCAGAAACATTTGGGGGGGGGGCACGGATTTTGTGATCCCTGTGAAACAGGATTGGTTTGGAAAATTAGGCGATGCACATACTGCTGCCCTTGATACCCCTCTATACCTTCCCCCCTAGTTACCCCCTAGATAGGGTCTGCCTGCGGGCGGAGGACCCAGCAGATCACGCCACATTTTTTAAGCTAATTAAATTGACCTGTTAAGGGATTTTAACACTAGGGTTTTTACATTGAATTCTGAATAGTGTCTCGATGTGAGAAGTCCACGACGTTGGAATTGCTCATTCTCCACCGGCGACCTGAAAACCAACATCCCTCACTTACAAAGAACCTGAAAGACAGGATCTGTGTTACTTTGCATTACTGTATCAACAACAGTCTGATAGCATGAAAGCTACTGGGTGCTCTTGGCTAATCCCACTCAGTCCAGTGCACTTGTTTGGATCAGCTTCAGCCTCCTGGTACGTAGTGGGATGGCCTAAACTGTTTGGATCAGTGGCAGCCACCTGATAAGTTCTTTACCGATTAGGCCAGGGGGTTCTCAATCACTGATAATAACGTGGCGTACAGGGGGAAGTGGATGGGTGTACAAACCCTATTAGCTTTTATATCAAATACTAGGGCTTATTACAGGTTGGATCAGTGACAGCTGCCTGATAAGCCCTGTGCTGATGAGGCCATGGAGGTCTCAATCACTGAGAATAGAGTGGGTGGATGGAGGGGTGGGTGTAAAAACCCTATTAGCTTTTATATCAAATACTAGGGCTTATTACAGGTTGGATCAGTGGCAGCTGCCTGATAAGTCCTTTGCTGATGAGGCCATGGAGGTCTCACTCACTGAGAATAGAGTGGCCAGATGGGGGTAAGGGGGTGGGTGTGCAAACCCTATTACAGTTTGGATCAGTGGCAGCCACTTGTTGAGCCCTGTGTAGAGGAGGGTCCTCGATCCGCACGGACTGAGTATAGGAGACATGGGAAGTGGAATATTGACCCTAATAGCTTACCCTAAATACGTCACAATGTAGCGAAGTATCCAATATTAATATCTGCTCCAGGATATGGAATGTTCATTTCCAGCGACGCTTCGCTCATAGCGCTGACACATTCCCCATCGTGCGACGCACTCCCCACCATTAATCAGAAGGGTCTGCAAGACTTAAAGCGCGTCTTCCTCTTGTGCACTGACGGCTGAATTCAGCGCACCATATAATTATAATTATACACGGCGCTGATTTCCAGATGTGGCACTGACGCTCACCTAGCTCTAAAATGCATCGTTTGCCTGAAATCCATCACGGTGCGCAGCGTCCTCCTCCATCACTCCCCGGACACAGCTCGGCCAGGTATTAAATGTGCAATGGGTGCCCAGAAACCACGATTACGGACATCAAGATCCCAGAAAAAAATATGGAGCAAGACTGTCAAACTCCACACCCCCAGGTGTTTCTAAACTACAACTCCCATGACTCCCCAGGCATCTATTGCATTGAAGGAATTCTGGGTATTGTAGGCATCAACATCTGGGGGCCGTGAGTTCGAAAGCCCTGATATTATTTGAGGATATTATCCGCAGACTCTATGGAACAAAATTAGAAGCGCCTGCATGTTCACATGACTGTCTGAGAAATAGGGAACGAAAAAAATATGTGTTTTTATCTGGTTCATGCCTTAGGCTGACCTAAGGATCCTTAATGTCGGGATTCGAGGGACTATTTGTAGCCAATGGCTCACAATGTACCTGGCACTGAGAGCCATTTGATTGGCTGCATGATTGCTTAAACATTCAGCCTCCCTGCTGACCCAAGTCTGCTGCAGTGCACAATAATCAGACCAGGGCCGGATTTACAATCAGGCAAAGTAGGCATGTGCCCACAGGTGCTCTCTACAGGAGGACGCTTTGCTGTGTAAAAGTAAATAAATAAGATGTAATTATTTAATAAAATGCAGTTAATAATTTTTTAGACCCCTTTGTCTGTAAAAGTAAATAAAATGTATTTATTAAAAGTAAAACCTGTAAAAAGCAATATATTTTTTTTACAATTTTTTTTACAAATACGTAATGTGCCCCTAAAAGAAAATTTAAAAAAAAAAGTCAGGTAAAGTAGGCATGTGCCTACAGACGCCCACCACAGGGGACGCTTTGCTCTGTAAAAGTAAATAAAATTTAATTAAACAATTTTTTAGATCTCTTTCTCTGTAAAAAAATAAAATAAATAAAATGTATTAAAAACATTTTAACCCCCCTGTAAAAGTAAAAGCTATAAAAAATAAATAAAATGTATTAAAAATATTTTAACCCCCCCCTGTAAAAGAAAAAGCTGTAAAAAAATAGATATATGTCTTGCAAATTTTTAAAAAATGTGTAATGTACCCCTAAAAGAGAATTTTTTTTTAAATTTTTTTTTGTGTTTTTTGCCAAGGAGTGGGGGGGGGGGTTCTAAATTTTGAGACCTACAGGTTCCTCAGATGAAAATCTGGCCCTGAAGCCCGTAGCTCATCACGTCCACGTCCAGCCAGCGCCGAGGGAGCCTGATTCTGGATTCAAGTAAAGTTTGTAAACAATGTAAAGCGGGGCTGTCCAGCACACGGCCCCCCCTCCCCAGATGTGTTGATGGGTACAAATCTCAGAATTCTTCGAATGTAATAGATGGCCAGGGGATCATGGGAGTTGTAGTTCAGAAACATCTGGGTGCCAGATTTTGACAGCCCTGATCTAAAGGGTTAAACAATCTTTTATCCCATTTCCCCCTTTGAGTAGGGGTTAAAAGCCTTGGCCCTCTAGATATTGAGGATCTGCATTTCCCAGGAGAATTCCTAACCCCCAGTCTGACCTCCTGGAGATTATAATCGTCAACACGGGCCCCCGAGGGCATAGTCCATTGGTTTAAAGGGACACTATAATTTACATAAACTGTAACCAGATTACTTGTACATTACAATAAACACATTATAAAACACATGCTGCTGGTTTTTTCATTGTTTGAAGTAATTGCATGTAAAAAGGGAAAATAAAATTAGGTTCATTTTGTGGATTGTTCCCTATGATTTTTCCCTATGATACAGTAACCAATATCTGTGCAAAAGTTTTACTTTCCTGCCCAGGTTTATCCAATTTACATTATTTAACAGTTAATGAGCTGGAGGAGCGAATGTTAAAACAAGGCTGCGGGAGGTCTGTTGTTATCCAGGCTACCTGAGATAACAGCTGGCTGCTGAATGAGATAAAACGAGGAGCTTAAGGCTAGGGACAGATGAGCGCATTTTCTGCGGCCACCGTCAAAATGTACGTCGATGCGTGCGCACGCATTTTTTCACGGAATACGCTTAAGTGGTCAGACGATGCGCAATTCTGGACGTATTTCATGACGATGGGGTGAAAAGAAGTCTAGGGAAATCCGGCTGTTTGAACGTTATGTTGGCCGCACACTAGCAGCGTCTGACGTCTCCTAATCACGCACACACGCTGCTATGCGGCCGCAGCGCACTCTGTACGTCAGTAGCAGCGGTTTAACGTTCTCGAAAAAATGCGTTCATTTTCCACTTGCGTTGCGGCGGCGGACTTTTGTGCGACCGTACTTCGTATATTGGCTGTCATTGCCCGGCATCTGCTGCTAGTGCGGCCGTGATTATGTGCGCCAGAACGCGCGTTCGCACTGCCTCAGTCTGACCCTAGCCTAAAAGCTTTCTAATCTCAAAAAGATGATGTACTTTGAATATATGGCACACACACACACAATACAATGAAGTGAGTCGGTGACTGATCCATTCACTCCATTCTATGGCCAAAGCCACACAGTGAGAAGCAAGTGATGGAAAAATACAACACAAAATATCACACAATGGATGCACCCAGTGACACATATAGAGGAAAATATCACACAATGGATGCACCCAGTGACACATATAGAGAAAAATATCACACAATGGATGCACCCAGTGACACATATAGAGGAAAATATCACACAATGGATGCACCCAGTGACACATAGAGGAAAATATCACACAATGGATGCGCCCAGTGACACATATAGAGGAAAATATCACACAATGGATGCACCCAGTGACACATATAGAGGAAAATATCACACAATGGATGCGCCCAGTGACACATATAGAGGAAAATATCACACAATGGATGCATCCAGTGACACATATAGAGGGAAATATCACACAATGGATGCACCCAGTGACACATATAGGGTAATATAAATATTTTAACTAAACATACAAGAGAAAAACAAATCACATGTAACATATCAGCAACATCAAATACACACAATAAGGACATCGCATTTTTTGGTGGTACCGGCCCTTTAAGGTTGGGCCACGCTCACGGTTTGGGTGTTGCATACAAAGATAAATATTGATGCTAGCTACATTAAATAAAAGAGCAATCTCAATGGGATGTTCTTGTTCAATGCTCCACTTTTGGAACTTTGACCCAGAATTGCTCTCCCCCATGGATGTGGATGTGCCGCGCCCCGTCCAGGTGACATATCAGGGAATTGGGATAGACACCGCGCCATCATGCATGTTAAACAGGGGACAACGAGGGGGCGTGCAAAGCGAACATATATGTAAAATAATGCGAGTTTCATGTATAGGGTGAGATTCTATGAGTTTCTGGGTTCCTGTAAAGGAATGAGCTCAGCGACCAGACCTGACACACAAGTCAGAATTAGATAGTTTAGGCGCATCTCCAATAAGTGGTATCTGATTCTGAAGGTCATCCCGAGTCCTCCCAACGCTAAAGACCCCAAGTCATGTCCAAAGAGCTTCTGATTTGATGTGTTTGAGGCTCTTTCCTGAGCAATGATAAGATCTCATGTTGTAGCTGGTGATAAACCGGACAGAAACTTCTAGAATGATGTGATTGTAAAGCTGTACTTTATACAAGGTCAATATTGAATCATTTTTTGTATTTGTGCATTAGAGCAAATTAAATACAATTTCATATCTGTATTTGATATAAGTATGAAGAAAGGATTAAAAGTGCGGAACATTATCTACTTTGTAAATATTGATCAGTACAAATAAAATATATATATTCACAGACACATAAACACGATTTATTCTTTCCATTCTATTATTATTTCAGTTTATGTCAACTAGGTTCACCCACACACCCTGAATATATGGAGGAGCCCCTAAAAAGACACCCACACACCCTGAATATATGGAGGAGCCCCTAAAAACACACCCACACACCCTGAATATATGGAGGAACCCCTAAAAAGACACCCACACACCCTGAATATATGGAGGAACCCCTAAAAATACACCCACACACCCTGAATATATGGAGGAACCCCTAAAAATACACCCACACACCCTGAATATATGGAGGAGCCCCTAAAAATACACCCACACACCCTGAATATATGGAGGAGCCCCTAAAAATACACCCGCACACCCTGAATATATGGAGGAACGCCTAAAAAGACACCCGCACACCCTGAAATATGGAGGAGCCCCTAAAAATACACCCACACACCTGAATATATGGAGGAGCCCCTAAAAAGACACCCGCACACCCTGAATATATGGAGGAACCCCTAAAAAGACACCCGCACACCCTGAATATATGGAGGAACCCCTAAAAAGACACCCACACACCCTGAATATATGGAGGAACCCCTAAAAATACACCCACACACCCTGAATATATGGAGGAACCCCTAAAAATACACCCACACACCCTGAATATATGGAGGAGCCCCTAAAAATACACCCACACACCCTGAATATATGGAGGAGCCCCTAAAAATACACCCGCACACCCTGAATATATGGAGGAACGCCTAAAAAGACACCCGCACACCCTGAATATATGGAGGAGCCCCTAAAAATACACCCACACACCCTGAATATATGGAGGAGCCCCTAAAAAGACACCCGCACACCCTGAATATATGGAGGAACCCCTAAAAAGACACCCGCACACCCTGAATATATGGAGGAACCCCTAAAAAGACACCCGCACACCCTGAATATATGGAGGTGCTGCTAACAAGACAGTATCTCACTTTCTCTTTGTCATATTTTTTCATCTTTCTATAATATTTCAATCGTTTATTATTATTATTATATGTTTGTCGCTGGTGAGGCGCTGATATGTTACATATTCAGAATAATGTTTATATTCCGCTTTGCCCTTTAACCAGCATTGATAGGAGACAGGACAAGCCGGCGCGCAGAAAGTGGGCCCATCTTGCACGATTCTTGTGCCCCATGAACTTTTTTCACCTCTTTGATGAAAGCTGATCCGTCCTGGCAGCCTCAGAATTTGCAATGGGAAGAAAGAAGCTGAGATCACAGTGAAGGACTGAATAATTAATAATTAGTGTTTGCAGGAAAAGCCAGAAAAAGGTTTGAGATGGAGCATTGCAGAGATAAAGCCGCCCCCACCGGCAACTTCAACACCTCCATGAATACTGCAATTAAATGAACATTCCAGGAGCCGCGTCACTGACACGGACATTCCGCAAATTATTTACCATTTACACATTGTGCAGTGGGATAAATTATAATACTAATGCGATTTTGTCTGGTTTTACCGTAACGTTAATCTTATTATCATATTCCCAGGCACAATATGCGAAGAAGAACAGCTCTGGGTTATTATGGGTTTTGCTTTCAAGAAAAAACAAACAAACATTTTTCAGAAACTCTGTTTCTCTGTTCTCAGGCTAATGTCAGATGAACGCAGCCTGAGCGCACTCTGCGTGCACAAAGGACGTACTGACCGAAGATACTTAAGGCTGGGGTCAGACCAGCGCACTTTTAGGCTGGGGTCAGACCAGCGCACTTTTAACGTGCGTTCTGGCGCACTTAATCACGGCCGCACTAGCAGCAAATGACGGGCAATGACGGCCAATATACGAAATACGGTCGCACGAAAGTCCGGCTGCGCAACGCAAGTGGAAAATGAAAGCATTTTTTCGAGAACGCAGAACCGCTAGTACGGACGTACAGAGTGCGCTGCATCCGCTAGCAGTGTGTGTGTGTGATTTGGAGACGTCAGACGCTGCTCATGTCCGGCCAACATAACGTCCAGACACCCAAAGTTTCCTGGTTTGGATCCGTAAAAAATCACGCACGAAAATGCGCATCGTATGACCGTTTTCGCGAATTCCATGAAAAAATACGTCAATGCGTTCGGACGCACTTTTTTACGTTCGCGTGTAAAAATGCTTTCGTTTGACCCTAGCCTTAGACGCCACACGGTCGGTTTTTTTGACGGCCGTAGAAAAAAAAGAGAATTATGGGAAATAAAATTAATATGAAAAATGATAAAATCAGAAAAGGATATGAAAAGCCATTGTGTGCGTCAAGGTGCTGGACGTCGCAAATGCGCTGCGTCTGACGTCGTGGCATCACTCACACAGAACGCTACGCCGACGTGGCGCACTCTGCGCGTCCGTGGTAGCGGTTTTACGTTCTTGCCTAATTTGCGTCCGTTTGCCACGTGCGTTGTGTGTGCGCAGTTCGGTGCGCACGTACTTCGTGTGTGGGTCTCTATTGATCATGATTCTATGCTACGACGGAAATTAAACAGTGCAGCAACGCGGACGTGATCACTGCGTTCGTCTGACGCCGGCCTGAAAGTTTTAATATGTTTAAAGGATCTTCTATTTAAAAAAAAACAATGGTCCCTTTTTTCCACCCTTAAATAATTGGGCCGGTCCTGCTGACCGGTCTCTGCCCAGTTATTTTTTCATTTTATTTATTTAATTTTTTTTGGTGATTTCACTTACTCCCCATCCCCCACCCTCGCTGCTCCTCCTCTTCAGCTCCGGGACTCCCGAAACCGGAACTCCGTGAAGCTTTCTTGTACAGCTTATGCTCCTATACAACTTTCGTAGCATAGGAGCCGCAAATTGCGCAGCGCTACGGTAATCGCACACTTAACATACGCAAGTTCCGCAGCTCCTGCGCAGAGCGATGGATCGGAGCTGCACGCGCATTCACAGATCTGATTCATCACTGCCTCTCTGAGAACGCTCGTTGCAGTGATTAGTCTCAGAAGGTGACGTCGGCCGCTCTCTGTCTGTGTGTGACATCACTAGCGACCGAGTTAGAAATTCAAAATCCTGGCTGCTGGTGACACTGGGTGGGGTGGAGGAAACTCCTCCACTTCACCCAGCGATTTCACCAGATCAGGAGAGGCTGGCTGGGGTTGGGGGGGGGGCAGTCCTCCCATCCTGAGCACTTTATAACTGTAAAGTGGACAGGATGAGCAGAGCGTCCCTTTAAGATCTGGGTGCTGGAGGTGATGCAGGAGCAGATTGCTTCATGCAGACGCAGGTTATTGTTTCTTGTTGTGGAAACGTAAACATAGAAACATAGAAACATAGAAACATAGAAAAATGTGGGCAGATAAGAACCTTTCGGCCCATCTAGTCTGCCCAATTACATGGATACTTTACCTGGATTTATCTTTTGTTTAGGATAGCCTTATGCCTATCCCATGCTTGCTTAAATTCAATTACTGTTTTGGCCTCTACCACTTCTACTGGAAGACTGTTCCATGTATCCACCACCCTCTCAGTAAAATAATGCTTCCTGATGTTACTTTTAAACCTTTGCCCCTCTAATCTAAGATTATGTCCTCTTGTTTTGCTATTTTGTTTCCTTTTAAATATACTCCCTTCCTCTACCAACTCCCTTCCTCTACCGTACACCTGCATGAAGCAACGCTGTACACCAGCCAGCTGCCAGTGCCGTGTGGTGGGTGCAGAGGCAGGGCGAGTGATACAAGCGTCAGGGGAAATTGGGCAAAGTTTTAAACGGAATGATCTCCCTGGCGACACTAACCAAATGTGTTTATAGAAACATTACGCTGGTTTCCGTGGTGATTTTCCCGCTTTTTAACTTTTACCACCTTTATAACTTCCATACCACATAAAATCCAACCGCCTGAGGGTCGGCCAGGTTAGGTTTTGCATATTTTATGGTGCATTCTTTTCATATCTAAACATAGTTTACTTTTTTAGTTACAAAGCGAGCCTGTGTTACGCACTTCCTAAATTGTGAAGTTACACAGAATTGTGCAGAGAATTGACCTAGAAAAAAAAAAAAAGGAGATTTCACCTACAGCACAGAAAAGCTATAATAAGAATTCCCCACATAGAATGGTGCCTGATATTTCTGGAAAAAACTTAATTGGATATAATAGTTTCTATGGGATAACAGTTATATTCCGGATATAATAGTTACTAAGTGATAACAGAATATTCCGGATATAATAGTTACTATGGGATAACAGAATATTCCGGATATAATAGTTACTATGAGATAACAGAATATTCCGGATATAATAGTTACTAAGTGATAACAGAATATTCTAGATATAATAGTTACTAAATGATAACAGAATATTCCGGATATAATAGTTACTATGGGATAACAGAATATTCCGGATATAATAGTTACTATGTGATAACAGAATATTCCGGCTATAATAGTTACTATGGGATAACAGAATATTCCGGATATAATAGTTACTATGGGATAACAGAATATTCCGGATATAATAGTTACTATGAGATAACAGAATATTCCGGATATAATAGTTACTATGTGATAACAGAATATTCCAGATATAATAGTTACTTTGGGATAACAGAATATTCCAGATAAATAGTTACTTTGGATAACAGAATATTCCGGATATAATAGTTACTATGGGATAACAGAATATTCCGGATATAATAGTTACTATGGGATAACAGAATATTCCAGATATAATAGTTACTTGGGATAACAGAATATTCCAGATATAATATTACTTTGGATAACAGAATATTCCAGATATAATAGTTACTATGGATAACAGAATATTCCGGATATAATAGTTACTATGGGATAACAGAATATTCCAGATTATAATAGTTACTATGGATAACAGAATATTCCAGATATAATAGTTACTATGGGATTACAGAATATTCCGGATATAATAGTTACTATGGGATAACAGAATATTCCGGATATAATAGTTACTATGAGATAACAGAATATTCCGGATATAATAGTTACTATGGGAACAAAATATTCGGATATAATAGTTACTATGGGATAACAGAATATTCCAGATATAATAGTTACTATGGGATAACAGAATATTCCGGATATAATAGTTACTACGGGATACAGAAATATCCGGATATAATAGTTACTACGGGATAATTGAATATTCGGTATTTAATAGTTACTATGAGATAACAGAATATTCGGATATAATAGTTACTATGGATAACAGAATATTCCGGATATAATAGTTACTATGGATAACAGAATATTCCGGATATAATAGTTACTATGGGATAACAGAATATTCCGATATAATATTACTATGGGATAACAGAATATTCCGGATATAATAGTTACTATGGATAACAGAATATTCCGGATATAATAGTTACTATGGATAACAGAATATTCCGGATATAATAGTTATTATGAGATAACAGAATATTCCGGATATAATAGTTACTATGGGATAACAGAATATTCCGGATATAATAGTTACTTTGGGATAACAGAATATTCCAATATAATAGTTATTATGGGATAACAGAATATTCCGGATAAATATTACTATGGGATAACAGAATATTCCGGATATAATAGTTACTATGGGATAACAGAATATTCCGGATGTAATAGTTACTATGGGATAACAGAATATTCCGGATATAATAGTTACTATGAGATAACAGAATATTCCAGATATAATAGTTACTATGGGATAACAGAATATTCGGATATAATAGTTACTATGAGATAACAGAATATTCCAGATATAATAGTTACTATGGATAACAGAATATTCCGGTTATAATAGTTACTATGAGATAACAGAATATTCCAGATAAAATTACTATGGGATAACAGAATATTCCGGATATAATAGTTACTATGAGATAAAGAATATTCCAGATATAATAGTTCTATGATGATAACAGAATATTCGCATATAATAGTTACTATGGGATAAGAGAATATTCCGGATATAATAGTTACTATGGGATAAGAGAATATTCCGGATATAATAGTTACTATGGGATAAGAGAATATTCCGGATATAATAGTTACTATGGGATAAGAGAATATTCCGGATATAATAGTTACTATGGGATAAGAGAATATTCCGGATATAATAGTTACTATGGGATAAGAGAATATTCCGGATATAATAGTTACTATGGGATAACAGAATATTCTGTATTTAATAGTTACTACGAGATAACAGAATATTCTGTATTTAATAGTTACTATGAGATAACAGAATATTCCGGATATAATAGTTACTATGGGATAACAGAATATTCCGGATATAATAGTTACTATGGGATAACAGAATATTCCGGATATAATAGTTACTATGGGATAACAGAATATTCCGGATATAATAGTTACTATGAGATAACAGAATATTCCGGATATAATAGTTACTATGGGATAACAGAATATTCCGGATATATAAGTTACTATGGGATAACAGAATATTCCGGATATAATAGTTACTATGGGATAACAGAATATTCCGGATATAATAGTTACTATGAGATAACAGAATATTCCGGATATAATAGTTACTTTGGGATAACAGAATATTCCAGATATAATAGTTACTATGGGATAACAGAATATTCCGGATATAATAGTTACTATGAGATAACAGAATATTCCAGATATAATAGTTACTATGGGATACACAGAATATCCGGTTATAATAGTTACTATGAGATAACAGAATATTCCAGATATAATAATTACTATGAGATAACAGAATATTCCGGATATAATAGTTACTATGGGATAACAGAATATTCTGGATATAATAGTTACTATGGGATAACAGAATATTCCAGATATAATAGTTACTATGGGATAACAGAATATTCCAGATATATTAGTTACTATGGGATAACAGAATATTCCGGATATAATAGTTACTATGGGATAACAGAATATTCCAGATATATTAGTTACTATGAGATAACAGAATATTCCGGATATAATAGTTACTATGGGATAACAGAATATTCCGGATATAATAGTTACTATGGATAACAGAATATTCTGGATATAATAGTTACTATGAGATAACAGAATATTCTGGATATAATAGTTACTATGAGATAACAGAATATTCCGGATAAAATAGTTACTATGGGATAACAGAATATTCCAGATATAATAGTTACTATGAGATAACAGAATATTCCGGATATAATAGTTACTATGAGATAACAGACTATTCCAGATATAATAGTTACTATGGGATAACAGAATATTCCGGATATAATAGTTACTATGGGATAAGAGAATATTCCGGATATAATAGTTACTATGGGATGAATATTCTAGATATAATAGTTACTATGGGATAACAGAATATTCCGGATATAATAGTTACTACGGGATAACAGAATATTCTGTATTTAATAGTTACTATGAGATAACAGAATATTCCGGATATAATAGTTACTATGGGATAACAGAATATTCCGGATATAATAGTTACTATGGGATAACAGAATATTCCGGATATAATAGTTACTATGGGATAACAGAATATTACGGATATAATAGTTACTATGAGATAACAGAATATTACGGATATAATAGTTACTATGGGATAACAGAATATTCCGGATATAATAGTTACTATGGGATAACAGAATATTACGGATATAATAGTTACTATGGGATAACAGAATATTCCGGATATAATAGTTACTATGGGATAACAGAATATTCCGGATATAATAGTTACTATGAGATAACAGAATATTCCGGATATAATAGTTACTATGGGATAACAGAATATTCCGGATATAATAGTTACTTTGGGATAACAGAATATTCCAGATATAATAGTTACTATGGGATAACAGAATATTCCGGATATAATAGTTACTATGAGATAACAGAATATTCCAGATATAATAGTTACTATGGGATAACAGAATATTCCAGATATAATAGTTACTATGGGATAACAGAATATTCCGGATATAATAGTTACTATGAGATAACAGAATATTCCAGATATAATAGTTACTATGGGATAACAGAATATTCCAGATATAATAGTTACTATGGGATAACAGAATATTCCGGATATAATAGTTATTATGGGATAACAGAATATTTCGGATATAATAGTTACTATGGGATAACAGAATATTCCGGATATAATAGTTACTATGGGATAACAGAATATTCCGATATAATAGTTACTATGGGATAACAGAATATTCCGGATATAATAGTTACTATGGGATAACAGAATATTCCGATATAATAGTTACTATGGGATAACAGAATATTCCGGATATAATAGTTACTATGGGATAACAGAATATTCCGGATATAATAGTTACTATGGGATAACAGAATATTCCGATATAATAGTTACTATGGGATAACAGAATATTCCGGATATAATAGTTACTGTGGAATAACAGAATATTCTGGATATAATAGTTACTATGGGATAACAGAATATTCCAGATATAATAGTTACTACGGGATAACAGAATATTCCGGATATAATAGTTACTGTGGGATAACAGAATATTCCGGATATAATAGTTACTGTGGGATAACAGAATATTCCAGATATAATAGTTACTACGGGATAACAGAATATTCCGGATATAATAGTTACTATGGGATAACAGAATATTCCGGATATAATAGTTACTATGAGATAACAGAATATTCCAGATATAATAGTTACTATGAGATAACAGAATATTCCGGATATAATAGTTACTATGGGATAACAGAATATTCCGGATATAATAGTTACCATGAGATAACAGAATATTCCGGATATAATAGTTACTGTGGGATAACAGAATATTCCGGATATAATAGTTACCATGAGATAACAGAATATTCCGGATATAATAGTTACTATGGGATAACAGAATATTCCGGATATAATAGTTACTATGGGATAACAGAATATTCCGGATATAATAGTTACTGTGGAATAACAGAATATTCCGGATATAATAGTTACTATGGGATAACAGAACATTCCAGATATAATAGTTACTATGGGATAACAGAATATTCCGGATATAATAGTTATTATGGGATAACAGAATATTCCGGATATAATAGTTACTGTGGAATAACAGAATATTCTGGATATAATAGTTACTATGGGATAACAGAATATTCCGGAAGTTTTATTTTCAAACTGAGTAACAATATATCTGCTGAATAAATGCCAAAACCATATAGAATGATAAAGTATAAAGATATGGAACGTCAAATACAGTATTAAGAAGACAGTGCGCGTCTGACAGGTCTGGCTGCTGAAATCCCAGTCAGGAATGAAGTTGTTCCTGCAGGGTTACAGTATCAGGCTGTCAGTTTGTTGCCGCTTTGTCCATCACGAAGCTTTATTTTTGGGAATTCCCTCAGTAAATTTAGGCTGTGAAGCAAAGCATTAACTCTATACAAGAAAACCTTAAATCCAGACACACACTGCGCTCCTGTTTATGCAGGATCTGTCTACCCCCCCCCTGTTCCTACGCCCATGTCCCCCCTCATGGAGCCCTAGGAGTTCCTCTCGTGTTCCTGGCTCGGAGCTGCACAGGACGAGTTTTATTGTTTATTTATTTGGTTATTTCATCGGATTTTCAAGTTCATTCGGTACAGGGTGGCAGGTGCAGCCAGGAACTGGTTTGCCATGGGCGCAGGCTGGTGAGGAGATGGGTTTGGTGACCGAATCAGCAGAGAGGCCACGTTAACCCTTACCGTGACAGAAGAATGTATTACATTGCGTACACAGGAAATTCTAAACATGAAGAGTGAAAATATGAATAAAGGACTGGTTTTGTCTGGTTATGGCACTAAAACCTGGACAATAAAAAGGGACGGACACACCCGGGGGGGGGACAATAATGGAAGAGTGATATAGAAAGGGTAGTAGATACATGGAATAGCCTCCCAGTGGGAGCAGTAACAGTGATATAGAAAGGGTAGTAGATACATGGAATATCCTCCCAGTGGGGGCAGTAACAGTGATATAGAAAGGGTAGTAGATACATGGAATATCCTCCCAGTGGGAGCAGTAACAGTGATATAGAAAGGGTAGTAGATACATGGAATAGCCTCCCAGTGGGGGCAGTAACAGTGATATAGAAAGGGTAGTAGATACATGGAATAGCCTCCCAGTGGGGGCAGTAACAGTGATATAGAAAGGGTAGTAGATACATGGAATAGCCTCCCAGTGGGAGCAGTAACAGTGATATAGAAAGGGTAGTAGATACAAGGAATATCCTCCCAGTGGGAGCAGTAACAGTGATATAGAAAGGGTAGTAGATACATGGAATAGCCTCCCAGTGGGGGTAGTGAAAGTGATATAGAAAGGGTAGTAGATACATGGAATAGCCTCCCAGTGGGGGTAGTGAAAGTGATATAGAAAGGGTAGTAGATACATGGAATAGCCTCCCAGTGGGGGCAGTAACAGTGATATAGAAAGGGTAGTAGATACATGGAATAGCCTCCCAGTGGGAGCAGTAACAGTGATATAGAAAGGGTAGTAGATACATGGAATAGCCTCCCAGTGGGGGCAGTAACAGTGATATAGAAAGGGTAGTAGATACATGGAATAGCCTCCCAGTGGGTGCAGTAACAGTGATATAGAAAGGGTAGTAGATACATGGAATAGCCTCCCAGTGGGGGCAGTAACAGTGATATAGAAAGGGTAGTAGATACATGGAATATCCTCCCAGTGGGAGCAGTAACAGTGATATAGAAAGGGTAGTAGATACATGGAATATCTTCCCAGTGGAAGCAGTAACAGTGATATAGAAAGGGTAGTAGATACATGGAATAGCCTCCCAGTGGGGGCAGTAACAGTGATATAGAAAGGGTAGTAGATACATGGAATAGCCTCCCAGTGGGGGCAGTAACAGTGATATAGAAAAGGTAGTAGATACATGGAATAGCCTCCCAGTGGGAGCAGTAACAGTGATATAGAAGGGTAGTAGATACATGGAATAGCCTCCCAGTGGGAGCAGTAACAGTGATATAGAAAGGGTAGTAGATACAAGGAATATCCTCCCAGTGGGAGCAGTAACAGTGATATAGAAAAGGTAGTAGATACATGGAATAGCCTCCCAGTGGGGGTAGTGAAAGTGATATAGAAAGGGTAGTAGATACATGGAATAGCCTCCCAGTGGGGGTAGTGAAAGTGATATAGAAAGGGTAGTAGATACATGGAATAGCCTCCCAGTGGGGGCAGTAACAGTGATATAGAAAGGGTAGTAGATACATGGAATAGCCTCCCAGTGGGGGCAGTATCTACTATAAAGTTAACTTTTATGTAATTTCCTGACGAATTAGTTTTTTAGGCCAACATATTCCTGTTTTCCGGCTCAGTTATTAATTCCTAATATTTACATTTATATGAGATAAATCGCACGGTCTCCTCGGCGTCTGCCTTTACACTCTGCGCTTTGTTGACGCGTCAGGGGTTGACTCCTCGTCTTCCTGCGCCCAGGCTGCACCGTAAGGACGCGGCATAGCCCGTTTTATATCTACGGTGAAATCCACTTCACGCCGGGGTCAGAGTGATTCTGTCACACATTCCTGTACGTATTTACCCGCCGACCCGAGCTCCTGCGCCGCCATCTAACGCAGTGAATGAGCGATGCAGGAAATACAGGGCTCGCGGTAACGTTCTCCGCTCGTCTTCCTGGCGGGTGTACGGCTCTCGAAACTAAATCTCATCCAGCCCTCCGCTCCCCGCGGCTGATTCCACCTCTATTTAACCTTCATTGAATCTCCAGCCCCCCCAAACCCTCCGCGCCCCCCCTCCTTCCCTGACACCTCGGCGAAACTCGAAAATTGTGAATAAACTTGGAATAGAAGGCGAGGACGGAGCAGGTGGCCGCCGGACCGGCAGAGGCATCTGTATCATTTTTCTCCTGACTTGTTTTGCGAGGATGAAAAATGTATTTTATGGGCGAGGATTACAGCGCTCAATCTTCGCAGGAATAGGTAACGCCGTCATGCGCGCGCTCCATTAGCTCCGATACACTGTGGGGAATAGCAGCAGCGGCAGCCCGGCATCAATGTGATAGCAGGGAGGGCTATTTCGGTCCTCCAGCAAGCGGATGATGTCATCCCTAGCTGCAATGCGACCTCCCCTCCCGGCCTTTGCTAAAGTCCCTTAATGAGTCGTTCTCAGTCCTTGGCATCGATGCCGGAGCCGAGTAAACTGCACGCTGTGTAAACGCTGCTTTCAAACCCATTTCTGCGTTCATTTCTTTCTTCGCGTTATAAAGCTTTCTGCTGGGGGTGGGTCAGGTTTGCAGGGCGCAATTTGCACTCCTCATCCTCGCCGCCCCCCCCCCCCACTCGCCCCGCGCTGTATAGCTGTAATGCTTGTAAAATCGAGGGACTTTTGGGAAATTTAACGAAAGGATCGTAAAATGGAAATTCCGGATGGAAAGTTACCCAAATCATCAATAAATTTTAAAACTTTTTTTGAGTCGAAAATAAAGAAGGAAAAAATAATCAAAAACATAAAATATCGGATTTTATTCGTGGAATCTGTTTCTTTAATTCCTTTATACTCGATGCAGCTCGTCGTCTAGGCCTGTACGCCGACCGCCGTCTTCCAACTCCTTCAACCTTGAGCGTTTAATCTGGTTTCACGGTGATGTCATCATTTTTTGATTGTGTTTTAACCCTCGCTGCGCCGGTGGCTGTTTCGGCGCCCCAGCTCGCACCGGTTGGGCGGACGTCGTGCTGAAGCGAGACCCGTTCAGGTATCAGATATGATCTCCAGCCCGTGATGCGCTGCCTGCGCCGCTTCGTTGATCTGCAGCAGGCGGATGATAGGGGGTCCCTGATATTATTGCGCTGTAGATCGGGGCTCGACAAGAGGGCAGGACCCCAGCTGCTGCAGAACAACAACTCCCATGAGCCATGACTCTGTACCAGCCCCATGACACCTCTGGCCACCAGGGTTCCTGATCATTGTGGAATCTCTGGGTAACAAGGTGTCTTGTTGCCTCAGAACCTTCCATTGTTTTTGTTACCTCTCCATTGTCAGTACGTTTATAAACAATGTGTATCCCTCGTCATGTTACTACCTGTCCCCCACAAGCAGGCCTGCGCCGCAGTAAGGAGGACCCTCAGGGTACCCCTTGTATTTGGGGGTAACCTGTGACTTCTCTATCTGCAAATGATGCCACTGAGCCACCAGCTGCCATGCTACAAAGTGTCTTCACTCCCACCCAGCTACAAACACGCACTATCACTGGAGTGCCGAGAATTAATATTCGCTTTCAGAGTGCTGGGCATTCAAAGGTGATATTATTAGAGAGCTGTTCATTAGAGTGTTGGCCATTAGACAGCGCTATCAGAGTGCTGGCAATTAGAGTGTACTAACATTAGAGGGTGCTATATATCATTAGAGTGCTGGTCAATAGTGGGTGCTATAATTAAATTGCTGAACATTAAAGGTTGCTCTCATTATCAAGCTGGTCATGGAGTGTACTGTCATGATGAGTGTGCTATCATTAGAAGCTGGTCCCTGGGTGCTGAACATTAGAGTTTGCTATTATTAGTGAGTTAGTCATCAGAGTGCTGGTCAGTTATTAGAGGGTGCTATCATTAGAGTGCTGGTCAGTCATTCGAGGGTACTATCATTAAAGTGCTGGCCATTAGAGGGTGCTATTATTAGAGTAATGTTGGTCATTAGCGGGTGCTATCATTAGAGTGCTGGTCAGTCATTAGAGGGTACTATCATTAAAGTGCTGGCCATTAGAGGGTGCTATTATTAGAGTAATTTTGGTCATTAGAGGGTGCTATCATTAGAGAGCTGGTCAGTCATTAGAGGGTACTATCATTAAAGTGCTGGCCATTAGAGGGTGCTATACTGCTATTATTAGAGAGCTGGTCATTAGAGGGTGCTATCATTAGAGTGCTGGTCATTAGAGGGTGAGATTATTAGAGAGCTGGTCATTAGAGTGTACTATCATTAGAGTGCTGGTCAATAGATGGTGCTATCATTAAAAGTTGGTCCTTAGGGTGCTGAACAAGAGTGTGCTATCATTGGTGAGTTAGTCATCAGAGTGCGGGTCATTAGAGGGTGCTATCCTTAGAGTGCTGGATATTAGGGGGTGCCCTCATTAGCGAGCTGGTCATTAGAGTGCTGGACATAGAGCATGCTATCAAAACACTACCATTAGAAAACTGATCATTAAAGTACACAGTCATTAGAGTGCACTGTTACCATTATAATTTATTTATATAGCGCCGGCAGATTCCGTGGGGCTGTACTGAACAAGGGGATGATACATTGTAACACAAGTACATTTAAACAACACAAAACCTGACAGAGATGATACAGTAAGACTGGAGTCGCTGATCCCGAGGGAGCATAGAATATCATTAGAGTGCTGCTTGTCCTAAAAGTCACACAGTCATTACAGCGTGCCATCCTTAGAGTGTTTATAAAACGTACACCATCATTACAGTTGGAGCGTTCTAATTAGACAACCCCATAATTACTGAGCACTGGCACATTAGAGACGATCATTAAAATGCCATCATTGATTATCGTGCATTATCAGTGTCATCCTTTACGGTGAAAATTTATTAGACTGTCAGTCATTAGAAAGTGCGTAGTAATATTATGGCACCACGCTGTGCTCTGTCATTACTATTAGACTGAGGATCATTAGAGTGCAGATATTAAAGTTTATCCCCAGATTAGTGCTCCAACGTTAGAGGACCAAACATTAGCGGCTGGACATTAGAGTGCTGTATTGTTAAAGGAATTCTATATCAATGGAGTGTTGGTCATTACAGTGCAGTATCAGAGGAATAATTCTGTATTATGAGACCGCAGGAAACAAGTGTTTCACTATACTAGCGCTCATGAGAATGCTGGTCATTAGTCTGTATAGTGCTGGTTATTAGACTGCTCTATCATTAGAGTGTTGAACATTAGAGTGCAGTATTAGAGGAATTCTTGCCACTAGGACCCTTTTTCTTCTTAGAGGAATTCTGTATTATGAAAGTACAGGTAGTAAGAGTTTATCAGCATTCTAGTGCTGGTCATTTAGAGTGCACTATCATTAGAGAGCTGATTAATGTTTAACTCTCTAATGAGAGTGAAATTAATAGAGTGCAGATTAAGTAGCGGAATGCTTTGTTTTTGGATTGTTGGTCATTAGAAATGTTCTGTATTATTAGAGTGTTGGTAAAGAGAGCATCACCATGATAGTGCTGTGTTATTTGGACCCTGG
This sequence comes from Leptobrachium leishanense, assembly GCA_009667805.1. Lineage (NCBI taxonomy): Eukaryota > Metazoa > Chordata > Amphibia > Anura > Megophryidae > Leptobrachium > Leptobrachium leishanense. The sequence goes on from CM019070.1 coordinate 11,044,867, forward strand.
AATTAAAGGGGATTACCATTAGAGTGCTGGAGATTAGAGTGCAGTATTGCTAGAGTAAATTGTTAAAGTGCAGTATCAGAGGAATTCTCTATAATTAGAGTGCGGATAATGAGAGTCAGTGTACCAGCATGCTAGTGCTGTGTTTTTTGGATGCAGGACATTAAAGGGACTGTCTGCCATTAGAGTGCTGGACATTAAAGTGCAATATCAAAAGGCATTCTCTGTTGTTAGAGTGCAGGTAATGAGAGTGTATCACCATGCTAGTGTGGTGTCGTTTGGACAATGGAAATTAAAAGGGGACTGTCATTAGAGTGCAGTATCAGAGGAATTCTCTGTTTTCGGATCATTAAAGAGGTTCTGTATTGTTAGAGTGTGGGTAGTGAGAGTGTAACACCATGCTACCATGCTATTGCTGTGTTATTTGGATTCTAGATATTAAAAAGGGTCTATCAGAGTGCTAGACATTAATCAGTGGCGTGTTGTTCGTTAAAGTGCAGTATCATAGGAATTCTCTATTATTTGAGTGTGGGTAATGAGAGAGTATCAGCATTCTAATGCTGTGTTATTTGAATGCTGGCCATTAAAGGGGTCTATCATTAGAGTGCTGGACATTAGAGTGCCAGACATTATAGAAGAAGTCTATCAGAGTGCTGCGCATTAGAATGCAGTGCCAGTATCAGAGGAATTTTGTATAATTAGAGTGTGGGTAATGAGAGTGTATCACCATTCTAGTGCTGCGTCAATTGGCGCTAGACATTAAATGGGGCCATCATTAGAGTGCAGTATTGCTAGAGGAAGTCTATCATTAGAGTGCTGGACATTAGAGTGCTGGACATTAGAGTGCAGGATCAGAGGAATTCTGTATAATTAGAGTGTGTTTAATGAGAGTGTATCACCATTCTAGTGCCGCGTCATTTGGCGCTGGACATTAAATGTGGCTGTCATTAGAGTGCAGTATCGCTAGAGGAAGTCTATCATTAGAGTGCTGGACATTAGAGTGCTGTCTCATTATAGGAGCGTTTTATCATGAGACTATATTAGGTTTCATGTGACGGGTGGGTGGAGAGGATGCTGATGATCTCCAGCTCCTGCTCGGCGACTCCAGGCTGATGGGAAATTCTCTTTTTCCTCGATGCAAAGCTTTCAGAATTCTTTCAGAACATTCTGATCCCAAAACCTCTGACGCTGCTTTAATAAAGCACGTTAGATACAATTTTGTAACATTTTTTTTGTCGCCTGATTCCATCACTGACACCTTCACGGATAAGGAGCTTCGTTGCCCAAAGTGGAATGTCCTGCTCCAGCTCGGTAACATACGTGTAGAGGTTGCGGGGGGGCCTGGGAGACCTGTGCGGTTTACCTGCAGCCTCTCCTGATCACGCACTAAGCACCAGGGTCTTTTATCTCTCGCCGCCTGAACAGGAGGACGACACGCGTGTGCCTGAACAGGACGACACGCGTGTGCCTGAACAGGAGGACGACACGCGTGTGCCTGAACAGGAGGACGACACGTGTGTGCCTGAACAGGAGGGCGACATGCGTGTGCCTGCACGTACGCAACGTATGTAGTGTATATGTCTGGGGTTCCGCGTTTTGCGACCTGCAATATTTACATAGAGTGCGGAGATCGGAGGAGACGACGGGAACAGATGGACGCAGCCTGGAGATGGTTATACCAGGGATGATTATTATCCAGGAGCGAGCGCTCCCCAGGTGTCGGTGCGATAACACAATCCATACGTGTCGCTGATAAGGCCCGAGGGAGGGGGGGGCTGATATTATGTATATAGGGGTCGTAGACAGGTGCACAGAGGCGGCTCTGGAGTTATTGGGGGGTCACAGGAAAAGTGCAAACACGTTAAATATTTATTAACCCTTTAAATGCCCCCAAAAATACAGCCATTAACCCTTTATTGTCATTAAGAGCCCTCACACGACCCCTTAGTAGACAGGAGTGTGTGACTGTTGTGGTGTGTTTGTGTAGAGCGCCACTGTCAGTATGAATGTCGTGCGTGCTGATGTTGCACTCTAGTTCCACCATGCGCGGCCCCTGTGCGAGCGACACCGTAATCAGCCGCCTATTATACCTAACCACAGCGCCGCCTCTGCACGTGCATTTAGATTTCTGACAAATTTGCTCAAATGTCACAAGATTTTGTCAATTTGTCGGAAACACAAATCACGGAAACGTCATCCCGTGGAATGAGCAGAAAAAGCGCACAGCCGATGTTTGAGGGTTTAATGAAGTAGCAACAAAATTAAAGGGGTTATTCAATGCGCGCCGGTGTTTGCCAAAGTTGCACCAGTGAGAATCGCAGTGAAGCGGCTTTCGCTGATGTTTGTGAAATGCCGGTGTTTGACGCCTGCGACTTCCACTAATAATCCATACGCTGCAGGAAAGGAATCCCAGGTGACCTGCCTTGATTTCCTTCCTGCAGGGTATGAATTATACATGTTGCAGGGCAGCACTTTTCCCTGTGCTCCCCCTCTGCATGAAATAGTAATATGTGTCCAGGAAAACATGGCCGACCTGGTGACCCTAATTTATACCGATCTGAAAGCACGCGGGATGGTCTTTCTCCTCTTATCGGATGATGTGTCGCATTCGGTTTTCCTTTTGGAATTCGGGCTTCACCTTGGAGTTGCCACAATCCACTCAAGGGACCGGCTTGGAATCTGGTGCCGCCAGCAGCCTGGACCCCGTCCCCCACCTTGTGCCGCGTGTCCGCAATGCGCTGCGCCCCGTGAAAACCATGCGAAGTGAAAATTCTCCTGGCGCACACGCGGTGCGGAGGCCTCGGTGACTCATCGTGAGAGCGTCTGAGGACATCGCGGAGACAGTTACTATTTCTGTCACATGGCGAAGCCGTCACAAACGTCATGAGACATCTGTGACATGACTGCGAGGACGGGCGATAACCCGAGCAGGATTCTTAAAGGCGCCGGCGTCACCTGGAAACACCGTATCGAAATGTAACCGCGTGCGACGTGCAGCCATTCTGACTCCCAGTAACGAGCGTCGCTGCATGAAACATATCCAGCTACCGATACGGAACACATTCTACATAAATATACAGAATATTCACCCATTTAATACATAAAGACGGGATCGGATCCGGCCTTCACGATGGCGCAGCCCGATAAAATTCCAATCTCTCCTCCATGGAGTGAAGCGCTGTACATATTAACTCTTAAAGGGTTGTCAGATCGACCATGTTTTCCTCGACACATGTAATTTATTCCTGTTGATGGGCAGTGCATGAAAAATGCCACCCCGCAGCATGTATAATCCATACGTGGAGGAAAGGAATCTCATGTGACCCGCCTCGATTTCCTTCTTGCAGCATATGAATTATACATGTTGCAGAGCAGACCTTTCCCCGTGTTCCCCCTCTGCATGAAATGGGTATAGGTGTCTCCAGGAAGTGCTGCCCTGCAGCATGTATAGTTGATATGCTGTAGACGGGATGGACCCCTTGGTTGCGGACATTCTTTTTGAGTTTCTTCATGATCAGGAGATTTTATTTTTAAACCTTTACATCAAAATAATTTTAGCTCTTCTCCTCAATTCCTGGTTTAGTGAAGTATCCTGCCCCTCCCCCGCCCTCTCTCTGATGGATTAATGGGTTATTATTATTATTATACTCCACAGGTGCCGGGACAGGTGAGCAAACACACCTGAGGTGACAGATCCTTGCCGAGGCCTTTGCCGAGGTGAGGGGCGACTCTGTGCGAGGACCCGGGCGAACATCCGCACAATACTGATTGATTATGACGAGGCCGGGCCGGTGCTGCACTATATAGAGCACTAGGCAAGACCAGCTACTTGCGCCCCCCCCTGATAAAATTGTTAACTGTTAAAATGCAGGGGAGCATACACACTGTGCGCATGGGGGGGGGGACACACACAGTCTTTTGATGCCCATCTTACCAATACGCTGGTCAGACCCAGGATCGGTTGGGGCTTCTTTCTTTCTTTCCTCTGCCTTTTTCTTTCTTTCCTCTGCCTCTTTCTTTCTTTCCTCTTTCTTGCTTGCTTTCTTTCTTCCGCCTCTTTCTTTCTTTCTCCTCTTTCATTTCTTTCTTCTGCCTCTTTCTTTCTTTCTTTCTTTCTTTTCTTTCCTCTGCCTCTGTCTTTCTTTCCTCTGCCTCTTTCTTTCTTTCTTTCTTTCTTTCTTTCTTTCTTTCTTTCTTTCTTTCTTTCTTTCTTTCTTTCTTTCCTCTTTCTTGCTTTCTTTCTTTCTTTCCTCTGCCTCTTTCTTTCTTTCTTTCCTCTTTCTTGCTTGCTTTCTTTCTTTCCTCTGCCTCTTTCTTTCTTTCTTTCCTCTTTCTTGCTTGCTTTCTTTCTTTCCTCTGCCTCTTTCTTTCTTTCTTTCCTCTTTCTTGCTTGCTTTCTTTCTTTCCTCTGCCTCTTTCTTTCTTTCTTTCTTTCCTCTTTCTTGCTTGCTTGCTTTCTTTCTCCTCTTTCTTTTCTTTCTTCTGCCTCTTTCATTCTTTCTCCTCTTTCTTTTCTTTCCTCTGCCTCTGTCTTCCTTTCCTCTGTCTCTTTCTCTCTTTCATGCCGTTCTTCTGTGCCTTTCTCTCTTTCCTCTGCCTCTTTTTTTCTTTCATCTGCCTCTGGTTGCGGCCGCACGTCATCTGATGGTGCTTACGCGTCACCATAAGACACCCACCTTCTGTGCCACTAGCGGGGGTCCGCAGGCTGCCACTGCTCGCTACACAACCCGCACAATGAGGAACGGGTACAATAATGGAACCCTGGTTGGTGTCGGCTGCGCCCCTAGGGGCAGTGCGCGCTAGGCGGTTGCCTAGCTTGCCTAGTGGGGGCACCGGCCCTGTGAAGAGGAATGGGGTTACTGGCATGCAGGTGTATATGCGGGGGTTCCTCCACATATTCAGTGTGCGGGTGTCTTTTTAGGGTCTGCTCCATATATTCAGGATGTGCGGGTGTCTTTTTAGTGGTCCTCCATATATCCAGGGTGTGCGGGTGTGTTTTTAGGGGTTCCTCCATATATTCAGGGTGTGCGGGTGTCTTTTTAGGGGTTCCTCCATATATTCAGGGTGTGCGGGTGTCTTTTTAGGGGCTCCTCCATATATTCAGGGTGTGCGGGTGTAGTTTTTAGGGGCTCCTTCATATATTCAGGGTGTGCGGGTGTGTTTTTAGGGGTTCCTCCATATATTCAGGGTGTGCGGGTGTGTTTTTAGGGGTTCCTCCATATATTCAGGGTGTGCGGGTGTGTTTTTAGGGGCTCCTTCATATATTCAGGGTGTGCGGGTGTGTTTTTAGGGGTTCCTCCATATATTCAGGGTGTGCGGGTGTTTTTTAGGGGTTCCTCCATATATTCAGGGTGTGCGGGTGTGTTTTTAGGGGCTCCTCCATATATTCAGGGTGTGCGGTGTAGTTTTTAGGGGTCCCTCCATATATTCAGGGTGTGCGGGTGTAGTTTTTAGGGTTTCCTTCATATATTCAGGGTGTGCGGGTGTGTTTTTAGGGGTTCCTCCATATATTCAGGGTGTGCGGGTGTGTTTTTAGGGGTTCCTCCATATATTCAGGGTGTGCGGGTGTAGTTTTTAGGGGTTCCTCCATATATTCAGGGTGTGCGGGTGTGTTTTTAGGGGCTCCTCCATATATTCAGGGTGTGCGGGTGTAGTTTTTAGGGGTCCCTCCATATATTCAGGGTGTGCGGGTGTAGTTTTTAGGGTTTCCTTCATATATTCAGGGTGTGCGGGTGTGTTTTTAGGGGTTCCTCCATATATTCAGGTGTGCGGGTGTGTTTTTAGGGGTTCCTCCATATATTCAGGGTGTGCGGGTGTAGTTTTTAGGGTTCCTCCATATATTCAGGGTGTGCGGGTGTGTTTTTAGGGGCTCCTCCATATATTCAGGGTGTGCGGGTGTAGTTTTTAGGGGTCCCTCCATATATTCAGGGTGTGCGGGTGTAGTTTTTAGGGTTTCCTTCATATATTCAGGGTGTGCGGGTGTGTTTTTAGGGGCTCCTCCATATATTCAGGGTGTGTGGGTGTCTTTTTAGGGGCTCCTTCATATATTCAGGGTGTGCGGGTGTGTTTTTTAGGGGCTCCTCCATATATTCAGGGTGTGCGGTGTGTTTTTAGGGGCTCCTCCATATATTCAGGGTGTGCGGGTGTGTTTTTAGGGGCTCCTCCATATATTCAGGGTGTGTGGGTGTCTTTTTAGGGGCTCCTCCATATATTCAGGGTGTGTGGGTGTCTGTTTAGGGGCTCCTCCATATATTCAGGGTGTGTGGGTGTGTTTTTAGGGGTTCCTCCATATATTCAGGGTGTGCGGGTGTAGTTTTTAGGGTTTCCTTCATATATTCAGGGTGTGCGGGTGTCTTTTTAGGGGTTCCTCTATATATTCAGGATGTGTGGGTGTCTGTTTAGGGGCTCCTCCATATATGCGGGTGTATAACAGAGCTGCACAGCAATAAATCGATGTAATCTGTAATAAATGCTGTTAGAAATCGCTCGCTGTAAATAAGACTCTTTGCTCTTGACATTTTGACATAAACGGCTCTTCATGATGGTCGTCACCTCATCCAAAATGTCTGGCACCAGCCTGGTCTCTGGCTCCGCCTCCAGCGCCATTCCATGAACCCGACTCATTCGTATTTGGCCAAAGTCTGATAAACACAATCTTCATGTAAATATTTATATTTATGACTTTCCTCCTGTTTGCCGTTAAGGAGATGGACGGCATTTCTGGCATTTCCCGCAGCGTTTCCTCGGGACACCAACGCGTTCCTGGGCGATCCTGGACTGTTTAAACCTCTCGAACCTGACTGAAAATCAGGTCATTTCGGTGCTGTTCGGCGTCTCTGAATATTTTAACCATTACTTTTCTATGGGACAATTTTGCTGCTGCCGAAGGTCACAGAAGTGAGCTGCACTGTATTTTGCTGTCAGTTCGCCAGTATTTTGCGAATTGTCAGTTTAGAAAATAGACGATCACGGTGACAATTCTGAGACCAGTTCGCCGCATAGTGAAAAACCCCTTTAAGTAGCGATAGCCGTTCACCAGCAATGGCCGACCCTGGCATTTTCCCAAGATCTGAGCCGTCCCAGAGGTGATTGGCATCGATGGTCAAGCTTGGTCCCGTAGGTGACTACGTTTCCCAGAAGTCTTGTCACAGGATGCGTTGCGCGTGGCGCCCGCGCGGGTCAGGCTCTGCGTTAAAATATTTAGGCGTCTGTGGGAAAAGTGATTGCAGTAAATCTGTCTCCAGCGCGGAATTTTAATCTCACAAATATGACACCGGGTGACAGGAGCGACGAGACGGAGTCACGGGCTGAATGATTAACCCCGTATTGACACGACAGCTCTGAAACCTGCGACTGGCGACGTCTAGGAAATCATTCCCAGAGACAGAACCTTTTCCCAACGAGAGAGTCGGAACATTCCGTGCTGATATACGGAGAAACAGAACTTTGTATTGTGTCAACAGTGACTTCACAGTATTATCTTAAAGCATTGCCTATAGATTGTAAGCTCCTGTGCGCCGGACCCTCTGCTCCTCTAGATTGTAAGCTCCTGTGAGCCGGACCCTCTGCTCCTCTAGATTGTAAGCTCCTGTGAGCCGGACCCTCTGCTCCTCTAGATTGTAAACTCCTGTGAGCCGGACCCTCTGCTCTCCTCTTAGATTGTAAGCTCCTGTGAGCCGGACCTCTGCTCCTCTAGATTGTAAACTCCTGTGAGCGGACCCTCTGCTTCTCTAGATTGTAAGCTCCTGTGAGCCGGACCCTCTGCTCCTCTAGATTGTAAGCTCCTGTGAGCCGGACCCTCTGCTCCTCTAGATTGTAAACTCCTGTGAGCCGGGCCCTCTGCTCCTCTAGATTGTAAGCTCCTGTGAGCCGGACCCTCTGCTCCTCTAGATTGTAAACTCCTGTGAGCCGGACCCTCTGCTCCTCTAGATTGTAAGCTCCTGTGAGCCGGACCCTCTGCTCCTCTAGATTGTAAGCTCCTGTGAGCTGGGCCCTCTGCTCCTCTAGATTGTAAGCTCCTGTGAGCCGGACCCTCTGCTCCTCTAGATTGTAAGCTCCTGTGAGCCGGATCCTCTGCTCCTCTAGATTGTAAACTCCTGTGAGCCGGACCCTCTGCTCCTCTAAATTGTAAGCTCCTGTGAGCCGGACCCTCTGCTCCTCTAGATTGTAAGCTCCTGTGAGCCGGACCCTCTGCTCCTCGAGATTGTAAACTCCTGTGAGCCGGGCCCTCTGCTCCTCTAAATTGTAAGCTCCTGTGAGCCGGACCCTCTGCTCCTCTAGATTGTAAACTCCTGTGAGCCGGGCCCTCCGCTCCTCTAGATTGTAAGCTCCTGTGAGCCGGACCCTCTTCTCCTCTAGATTGTAAGCTCCTGTGAGCCGGACCCTCTGCTCCTCTAGATTGTAAACTCCTGTGAGCCGGACCCTCTGCTCCTCTAGATTGTAAGCTCCTGTGAGCCGGACCCTCTGCTCCTCTAGATTGTAAACTCCTGTGAGCCGGACCCTCTGCTCCTCTAGATTGTAAACTCCCGTGAGCCGGACCCTCTGCTCCTCTAGATTGTAAGCTCCTGTGAGCCGGACCCTCTGCTCCTCTAGATTGTAAACTCCTGTGAGCCGGACCCTCTGCTCCTCTAGATTGTAAGCTCCTGTGAGCCGGACCCTCTGCTCCTCTAGATTGTAAGCTCCTGTAAGCTGGACCCTCTGCTCCTCTAGATTGTAAACTCCTGTGAGCCGGGCCCTCTGCTCCTCTAGATTGTAAGCTCCTGTGAGCCGGACCCTCTGCTCCTCTAGATTGTAAACTCCTGTGAGCCGAGCCCTCTGCTCCTCTAGATTGTAAGCTCCTGTAAGCTGGACCCTCTGCTCCTCTAGATTGTAAACTCCTGTGAGCCGGGCCCTCTGCTCCTCTAGATTGTAAGCTCCTGTGAGCCGGACCCTCTGCTCCTCTAGATTGTAAACTCCTGTGAGCCGGACCCTCTGCTCCTCTAGATTGTAAACTCCTGTGAGCCGGGCCCTCTGCTCCTCTAGATTGTAAACTCCTGTGAGCCGGGCCCTCTGCTCCTCTAGATTGTAAACTCCTGTGAGCGGACCCTCTGCTCCTCTAGATTGTAAAATCCTGTGAGCCGGACCCTCTGCTCCTCTAGATTGTAAGCTCCTGTGAGCCGGGCCCTCTGCTCCTCTAGATTGTAAGCTCCTGTGAGCCGGGCCTCTGCTCCTCTAGATTGTAAACTCCTGTGAGCCGAGCCCTCTGCTCCTCTAGATTGTAAACTCCTGTGAGCCGGCCCTCTGCTCCTCTAGATTGTAAACTCCTGTGAGCCGGACCTCTGCTCCTCTAGATTGTAAGCTCCTGTGAGCCGGACCCTCTGCTTCTCTAGATTGTAAGCTCCTGTGAGCCGGACCCTCTGCTCCTCTAGATTGTAAGCTCCTGTGAGCCGGACCCTCTGCTCCTCTAGATTGTAAGCTCCTGTGAGCCGGGCCCTCTGCTCCTCTAGATTGTAAGCTCCTGTGAGCCGGACCCTCTGCTCCTCTCAGGGCCGCCATCAGGGCATTACGCCCAATACTGCCGTAAGGGGCCCGGGCCCGGTGGGGGCCCGGGCCGCTGGGGCCTGGGGGGAGGATCCCGGGCCCCCGACGGCAGCGGCGTCGCCCTTTAACAGCTCCGGTATCGGACTCGATGAGTCCGAATCCGGAGCTGTGTCCCTGCTGCTGCTGCAGGAGCCGGAGGAGACTGAGACACTGTCTCCTCCGGCTCCTGGCAGCTTCACTTGGCTGGGCGGGGCCAAGCAGCGTGTGAGGGGCCTCCCAAGCACGTTGCTTTGGCTCCGCCCCTCCACTCAGTGAAGCTGCGCACCGGAGCTGGAGGGACCAGGAAGAAGACAGAAGAAAAGAAGATAAGAAAATGAAAGAAAAGGTGAAGAAAAGAAGAGCTGAAGACAGAAGAAAAGAAGATAGAAGACAGCGAGTGGTGAGCCAGGGCACAGACCCTAAGACCCAGGGCCCAGACCCAGGGCCCAGACCCCAAGGCCCAGACCCCTAGGCCCAGACCCAGGGCCCAGACCCCCTAGACCCACACCCAGGGCCCAGACCCCAAGACCCAGGGCCCAGACCCCAAGGCCCAGACCCCTAAGCCCAAACCCCAGACCCCAAGGCCCAGGACCCAGACCCAAGGCCCAGACCCAGACAGTAGGGCCCAGGGCCAGACCCTGGGCCCAGACCCCTAGGCCCAAACCCAGGCCCAGACCCAGGGCCCAGACCCCTAGGCCCAAACCCAGGACCCAAGGCCCAGACCCCAAGGCCCAAACCCAGGGCCCAGACCCAAGGCCCAGACCCCTAGGCCCAGACCTCTAGGCTCAGACCCAGGCCAGACCCAGACCTCTAGGCCCAGACCCAAGCCCAGACCCAGGGCCCAGACCCCAAGCCCAACCCTAGGGCCAGGGTCCAGACCCTAGGCCCAGGGCCAAGGCCCAGACCCAGGGCCCAGACCAAGGCAAATGCCCAGGGCCCAGACCCCAAGACCCAAACCCAGGGCCAGACCCAGGGCCCAGAACCCTATGGCCAGACCCAGGCAAAGGCCCAGGCCCCTAGCCAAACCCATGGCCCAGACCCCAAGGTCCAGGACCCAGACCCAGGGCCCAGACACTAGGGCCCTGGCCCAGCCCCCTAGGCCCAAACCCAGGGCCCAGACCCAGGGCCCAGACCCCTAGGCCCAAACCCAGGACCCAAGGCCCAGACCCAGGGCCCAGACCCAAGGCCCAGACCCAGGGCCCAGACCCTAAGGCCCAGACCCCTAGGCCCAAACCCAGGCCCAGACCCTAGGGCCCAGACCCTAAGACCCAGGGCCCAGACCCCTAGGCCCAGACCCTGGGCCCAGACCCCGGCCAGACCCCTAGGCCAAACCCAGGGCCCAGACCCAGGCCCAGACCCCCAAGGCCCAGACCCCAAAGCCCAAATACATACCCAGGCCCAGACCCCCTAGGCCCAGACCCTAAGGCCCAGACCCCTAGGCCCAAACCCAGGGCCCAGACCTAAGGCCAGACCCAGGGCCCAGACCCTATGACCCAGACCCTAAGGCCCAGACCCAGGGCCCAGACCCCCTAGGCCCAAACCCAGGCCCGACCCTAGGCCCAGACCCTAAGACCCTGGCCCAGACCCCTAGCCAAACCCAGGGCCCGACCCAGGGCCCAGACCCAAGGCCCAGACCCCAAAGCCCAAATACAGACCCAGGCCCAGACCCTAGGGTCCAGACCCCATACCCAGGGCCCAGACCCCAAGGCCCAGACCCAGGGCCCCCAGACCCCAAGGCCCAGACCAGGCCCAGCCCTAGGACCCAGACCCCAAGGCCCAGGACCAGACCCAGAGACCAGGGCCCAGGCTAGACCCCAGGGACCAGACTCAGGGCCCAGACCTCAGGACCAGACCCCAAGCCCCAGTCCCAGGGACCAGACCCAGGGCCCAGACCCAGACCCAAAGGCCATCATACACAGCCCGTTTCTGTGAGATTTATTGCTGTGGATTCTATGATATGTTCAGACACACCGCTCATTACTGTGAGTTTTATTGCTGTGGATACTGTGATAAGCTAATACACACTGCACATTACTGGGAGTTTAATTGCTGTGGTGTTATGTTATGTCCTTTTTTTTTTTGAAGGGGAGAAAAGCTGTTAGAGTTGAGGGGGGCCTCTGGGCCCCATCGTGGGTTTAGTAAGGGGCCCATCATTTTCTAATGGCTGCCCTGGCTCCTCTAGATTGTAAGCTCCTGTGCGCCGGACCCTCTGCTCCTCTAGATTGTAAGCTCCTGTGAGCCGGACCCTCTGCTCCTCTAGATTGTAAACTCCTGTGAGCCGGACCCTCTGCTCCTCTAGATTGTAAGCTCCTGTGAGCCGGACCCTCTGCTCCTCTAGATTGTAAGCTCCTGTGAGCCGGGCCCTCTGCTCCTCTAGATTGTAAGCTCCTGTGAGCCGGACCCTCTGCTCCTCTAGATTGTAAACTCCTGTGAGCCGGACCCTCTGCTCCTCTAGATTGTTGTAAACTCCTGTGAGCCGGACCCTCTGCTCCTCTAGATTGTAAGCTCCTGTGAGCCGGACCCTCTGCTCCTCTAGATTGTAAACTCCTGTGAGCCGGACCCTCTGCTCCTCTAGATTGTAAACTCCTGTGAGCCGGACCCTCTGCTCCTCTAGATTGTAAGCTCCTGTGAGCCGGACCCTCTGCTCCTCTAGATTGTAAGCTCCTGTGAGCCGGACCCTCTGCTTCTCTAGATTGTAAGCTCCTGTGAGCCGGACCCTCTGCTCCTCTAGATTGTAAACTCCTGTGAGCCGGACCCTCTGCTCCTCTAGATTGTAAACTCCTGTGAGCCGGACCCTCTGCTCCTCTAGATTGTAAGCTCCCGTGAGCCGGACCCTCTGCTCCTCTAGACTGTAAACTCCTGTGAGCCGAGCCCTCTGCTCCTCTAGATTGTAAACTCCTGTGAGCCGGACCCTCTGCTCCTCTAGATTGTAAACTCCTGTGAGCCGGACCCTCTGCTCCTCTAGATTGTAAGCTCCTGTGAGCCGGACCCTCTGCTCCTCTAGATTGTAAGCTCCTGTGAGCCGGACCCTCTGCTCCTCTAGATTGTAAGCTCCTGTGAGCCGGACCCTCTGCTCCTCTAGATTGTAAGCTCCTGTGAGCCGGACCCTCTGCTCCTCTAGATTGTAAGCTCCTGTGAGCCGGACCCTCTGCTCCTCTAGATTGTAAACTCCTGTGAGCCGGACCCTCTGCTCCTCTAGATTGTAAGCTCCTGTGAGCCGGACCCTCTGCTCCTCTAGATTGTAAACTCCTGTGAGCCGGACCCTCTGCTCCTCTAGATTGTAAGCTCCTGTGAGCCGGACCCTCTGCTCCTCTAGATTGTAAACTCCTGTGAGCCGGACCCTCTGCTCCTCTAGATTGTCAACTCCTGTGAGCCGGACCCTCTGCTCCTCTAGATTGTAAGCTCCTGTGAGCCGGGCCCTCTGCTCCTCTAGATTGTAAGCTCCTGTGAGCCGGACCCTCTGCTCCCCTAGATTGTAAGCTCCTGTGAGCCGGACCCTCTGCTCCTCTAGATTGTAAGCTCCTGTGAGCCGGACCCTCTGCTCCTCTAGATTGTAAGCTCCTGTGAGCCGGACCCTCTGCTCCTCTAGATTGTAAGCTCCTGTGAGCCGGACCCTCTGCTCCTCTAGATTGTAAACTCCTGTGAGCCGGGCCCTCTGCTCCTCTAGATTGTAAGCTCCTGGGTGCCGGGCCCTCTGCTCCTCTAGATTGTAAGCTCCTGTGAGCCGGACCCTCTGCTCCTCTAGATTGTAAGCTCCTGTGAGCCGGACCCTCTGCTCCTCTAGATTGTAAACTCCTGTGAGCCGGACCCTCTGCTCCTCTAGATTGTAAGCTCCTGGGTGCCCCTCTGTCGGATGTCGTCCCCTCCGGCTTGTGCCGCCGTCTGATGGCAGAGCGCTCTGTCTCAATGCGCCGACTTGCGGCATTAGCCTTGGAAAAGCAATATTGTTTTGTTTCAGTGAACTTCTAACAAGCCTCTGTGCGCCGCGAGCCGTGACATCATTTAGCAGGAATATTACCAATTACTGGCCGCTCTATCAGATAGCAGTGAAATCTACTTTGCTTTTAATCTCTGCTCTCTTCATGCGTCGCGCGGCGTGCGCTCTGCGTCCTGCCTCCCTGTAAATGCTCTGCACGCGCTGATATCTGATCAATGCTGGATAAAACGGCCGCCCTTACATATCTGTCCCGCACACCTTTCCTCTTTATGGCGGCTAATGGGAATGTCGGTCGGGACGCGCCGGCGTTAACCCCTCCGGTGCCAGAAGGGCTAGTGAGGCTAAAGGAGGCAGAAACTCCATGTGAGCTGAAAAACCGGGTCAGACGGGAGATTTGGGCTGAATGAATACATTTTATTAAGCAATGCATGTTTTAAGGATCTCAGAGGCCGCAAAACCACGAACACTGACTGCAACATATAGAGATACTCTATTTTAATCATAGCAACTATCTTATAGAGTTAAAGGGAATTTAGGATTTGCTCTGCATATTCAGGGTGTGTGGGTGTCTTTAGGGGTTCCTCCATATATTCAGGGTGTCTTTTTAGGGGTTCCTCCATATATTCAGGGTGTGTGGGTGTCTTTTTAGGGGCTCCTCCATATATTCAGGGTGTGCGGGTGTCTTTTTAGGGGTTTCTCCATATATTCAGGGTGTGCGGGTGTCTTTTTAGGGGCTCCTCTATATATTCAGGGTGTGCGGGTGTCTTTTTAGGGGCTCCTCTATATATTCAGGGTGTGCGGGTGTCTTTTTAGGGGCTCCTCCATATATTCAGGGTGTGTGGGTGTATTTTTAGGGGTTCCTCCATATATTCAGAGTGTGGGTGTCTTTTTAGGGGTTCCTCCATATATTCAGGGTGTGTGGGTGTGTTTCTAGGGGTTTCTCCATATATTCAGGGTGTGCAGGTGTCTTTAGGGGTTCCTCCATATATTCAGGGTGTGCGGGTGTATTTTTAGGGGCTCCTCCATATAATCAGGGTGTGTGGTGTCTTTTTTAGGGGCTCCTCCATATATTCAGGGTGTGCGGGTGTCTTTTTAGGGTTTTCCCATATATTCAGGGTGTGCAGGTGTCTTTTTAGGGGCTCCTCCATATATTCAGGGTGTGCGGGTGTCTTTTTAGGGGCTCCTCCATATATTCAGGGTGTGCGGGTGTCTTTTTAGGGGCTCCTCCATATATTCAGGGTGTGCGGGTGTCTTTTTAGGGGCTCCTCCATATATTCAGGGTGTGTGGTGTCTTTTTAGGGGCTCCTCCATATATTCAGGGTGTGGCGGTGTCTTTTTAGGGGCTCCTCCATATATTCAGGGTGTGCGGGTGTGTTTTTAGGGGCTCCTCCATATATTCAGGGTGTGTGGTGTGTTTTTAGGGGCTCCTCCATATATTCAGGGTGTGCGGTGTCTTTTTAGGGGCTCCTCCATATATTCAGGGTGTGCGGGTGTCTTTTTAGGGGCTCCTCCATATATTCAGTGTGTGCGGGTGTCTTTTTAGGGGCTCCTCCATATATTCAGGGTGTGCGGGTGTCTTTTTAGGGGTTCCTCCATATATTCAGTGTGTGCGGGTGTCTTTTTAGAGGCTCCTCCATATATTCAGGGTGTGCGGGTGTCTTTTTAGGGGCTCCTCCATATATTCAGGGTGTGCGGGTGTCTTTTTTAGGGGCTCCTCCATATAGTCAGGGTGTGCGGGTGTGTTTTTAGGGGCTCCTCCATATATTCAGGGTGTGTGGTGTTTTTAGGGGCTCCTCCATATATTCAGGTGTGTGGCGTGTCTTTTGGGCTCCTCCATATATTCAGGGTGTGGCGGTGTCTTTTTAGGGGCTCCTCCATATATTCAGGGTGTGCGGGTGTCTTTTTAGAGGCTCCTCCATATATTCAGGGTGTGCGGGTGTAGTAGGGGCTCCTCCATATATTCAGGATGTGCGGGTGTCTTTTTAGGGGCTCCTCCATATAGTCAGGGTGTGCGGGTGTGTTTTTAGGGGTTCCTCCAGGGGTCAAATCCTGGGAAAAAAAGTGAGGGAACTCACCCACGAATTCCACAACCCCCATTACCTGAAGAAAATATATTATATATATTACGAGTATAGCAGCGCGTGCCGGTGATACCATTTTTATTGGGTTAACTTTACATTTAAAAGACAAGCTTTCAAGAGTGTAAACTGGAAACTATACTGATCAGTGAAAGGTATCACTACGTACAGGTATACTCGGGATTGTGGCAACTGGACTAACGCGTTATATATATATATATATATATATATATATATCGAGGCACAGACCCCCCAGAATAATATACACAGCACTGAGCCCCAATAATAAGATACACGGCACTGAGCCCCAAGAATAATATGCACAGCACTAGTTATATGGATATATTTTCCCCAGTTCACATGGATATAATTGCCCCCAGCTCATATGGGTATATATTGTCCCAGCTCTCATGGATATGCCCCCCAGCTCTCATGGACAATGCCCCAGCTCTCATGGATATGCCCCCAGCTCTCATGGATAATGCCCCAGGTCTCATGGATAATGCCCCAGCTCTCATGGATATGCCCCCAGCTCTCATGGATAATGCCCCAGCTCTCATGGATAATGCCCCAGGTCTCATGGATAATGCCCCCCCCAGCTCTCATGGATAATGCCCCAGCTCTCATGGATATGCCCCCAGGTCTCATGGATAATGCCCCCAGGTCTCATGGATAATGCCCCCAGGTCTCATGGATAATGCCCCAGCTCTCATGGATAATGCCCCCAGGTCTCATGGAGACTGACCCCAGGTCTCATGGATACTGCCCCCAGGTCTCATGGATACTGCCCCCAGGTCTCATGGATAGTGCCCCCAGGTCTCATGGATATGCCCCAGCTCTCATGGATAATGCCCCAGCTCTCATGGATATGCCCCAGGGTCTCATGGATAATGCCCCCAGGTCTCATGGATAATGCCCCCAGGTCCCATGGATAATGCCCCCAGGTCTCATGGAGATTATTGCCGCCAGCTCACCTCTGCCGCACATGGCCGGCAGCCGCGTGCTTCCTGCTAGAACGGCCGCTGACCGGAAGTGCAGCCGCTCGCCTGGGATCGATGAAACAGCCAGGCGAGCGGCTGCACTTCCGGTCAACGGCGTTCTAGCAGGAAGCACGCGGCTGCCGGCAATGTGCGGCGGCGGCCTGCTCAAGCGTTTTGGGCTTGGGCCACAGCGGGAACGCTGCGTTCTCGCAGTGTTCCCGCTGTGGGAGAAGTGCAGGGTCGCCGTTCCCGCTCGACTCGAGCCTTGGGCTCCTCCATATATTTAGGGTGTGCGGGTGTCTTTTTAGGGGCTCCTCCATATATTCAGGGTGTGCGGGTGTCTGTTTAGGGGGTTCCTCCATATATTCAGGGTGTGCGGGTGTCTTTTTAGGGGCTCCTCCATATATTCAGGGTATGCGGGTGTCTTTTTGGGCGTTCATTATTATAGGAAGAGGGTTTCTTATAGGTTTAAGGATGTGTTTTTAGATCTCCCGGCAGCTTTTCCACATACAAGGTGTTGAAGTCATCTGATGCTATATTTGATATACACTGTTTAATCACTATATTTATTTATTATAGGGATATTTTATTTAGGGTTGGGGATATGAATGTTTTATGGATATTATTTTGGGGTTCGCGGGTGGTTCGGGCAAGTCACAGTTTCCAGTGTTGTTTTTTTAGGGTTAAAATTAGAATTGGGGTTTGGAGTTCGAGGTGGGAATTCGGGGTCTGCATCATTGTAACCAGACAATTTAAAACAACTTAACCCCTTCACTGCTGAGCCATTTCACATCTTAAAAAAAACTAATTTTTCTTTTTTTTATTATTATTGTTATTGTTTTCTTTACTTTAAACATGGTCATGTTTGGTATCATTGGAAAGGCCATGCTCTGGCCTTTCTAATGATACCAAACATGACCCTACTAGCTGATAACAGGGGTTCCTTTGAACCTCAATATCTCCCAACTATCTTTCCATAGGAGTCAATGAGGACGTTCCCCACACATCCTCGGCAGTGAAAGGGTTAAAGGTAAATCCTGGTCATTTATCTGTCGCTTGGTTTAGGTAGAGCCACAGAGGCCAGCGCTGATTCTGCCGGTGCCGAGATGTCCGAGTCCAGGTTGAGATCCCTCTCCTGATTATCTCACTTTTTGATAAACGTCTCCATTATAGTTTTGCAGATTTCGTCGGTAATCGATTTCATCGTAGAGATTGGAGCGACGGCCAGCGCCCTCCCCCCCCGTATTATACGTCTGAGAAGCCTCGGCCGGTAATGTAATAAAAAAGATCGAAACACAAAGTAAAACAACTCAATTCTGATACTTTTTGTGGCGACAGGATTTTCTTTTTCACAAACCTAATGTTTTTCCCAAATGGAAGCAAGAAAACTCGAGACGTAGCGGAGAAAATTCCAAAATATCTCTGCGCGCTTACGTGCGGCTCCGCGGAGTCCTCTGAGGTTTACGCAGCCCCAGTGCACGGCCCGCGGACCCCCACGTCTTCCCATTCCTTTCTCGTACGTGCGCCTTTCTCTGGACTTTCAGAATATCACGGGATTCTGACTCCAAATTCCAAAACTACCGAGCAGAAAGAATCCCTGCGTTCCTCCGACCACAAACATTCGCCCTCATCAAAAACACATTTACTTTTTTGCTGTGGGAATTTTTTAAAAAACATCCTACCTGACTCATCCGCTATTTCGGGCCCCTCGTAGCCGTCAGGGAGGCGCTTCGGGGTGTAGGGAGCTCGTAGAAATACTTTGTAGCCACATAAGTCCATTACAATAGGAAATGAATCAGCTGATGGGTGATGGAGCGCGCAGGGGCCGGAGGAGCGCGCAGGGGCCGGGGGAGCGCGCAGGGGCCGGAGGAGCGCGCAGGGGCCGGGGGAGCGCGCAGGGGCCGGGGGGAGCGCGCAGGGGCCGGGGGAGCGCGCAGGGGCCGGGGGGGAGCGCGCAGGGGCCGGGGGAGCACGCAGGGGCCGGAGGAGCGCGCAGGGACCGGGGGAGCGCGCAGGGGCCGGGGGAGCGCGCAGGGACCGGGGGAGCGCGCAGGGACCGGGGGAGCGCGCAGGGGCCGGGTGTTTTGTAATGGAACCAGGTTTCAATGTCAATGAATTGTATTTACCTCATTACGGGATACAGTAATTATTTACCAAGATAAAGAAACTACACAACACAAAGCAAACTGAGGCCACGCACGGCATCCCTAACGCCTGACACCAGCATTGATCACTTAAAGGGCCGGTACCACCAAAAAATGACATATCCTTAATGTGTTTATTTATGTTGCTGATATCTTACATGTGATTTGATTTGACTTCCTCTTTTATGAATAGATAAGAAAATATTTTCCTCTATATGTGTCACTGGGCGCATCCATTGTGTGATATTCTCCTCTGTGTGTCACTGGGTGCATCTATTGTGTGATATTTTCCTCTATATGTCACTGCTGGGTGCATCCATTGTGTGATATTTTCCTCTATATGTGTCACTGGGTGCATCCATTGTGTGATATTTTCCTCTATATGTCACTGGGTGCATCCATTGTGTGATATTTTCCTCTATATGTGTCACTGGGTGCATCCATTGTGTGATATTTTCCTCTATATGTGTCACTGGATGCATCCATTGTGTGATATTTACATCCATTGTGTGATATTTACATCCATTGTGTGATATTTTCCTCTATATGCGCCACTGGGTGCATCCATTGTGTGATATTTTCCTCTATATGTATCACTGGGTTCATCCATTGTGTGATATTTTCCTTTATATGCGCCACTGGGTGCATCCATTGTGTGATATTTCCTCTATATGTGTCACTGGGTGCATCCATTGTGTGATATTTCCTCTATATGTGTCACTGGGTGCATCCATTGTGTGATATTTTCCTCTATACGTGTCACTGGGTGCATCCATTGTGTGATATTTTCCTCTATATGTGTCACTGGGTGCATCCATTGTGTGATATTTTCCTCTATATGTGTCACTGGGTGCATCCATTGTGTGATATTTTCCTCTATATGTGTCACTGGGTGCATCCATTGTGTGATATTTTGTATCTTTCCATCACTTGCTCCTCACTGTGTGGCTTTGGCCATAGAATGGAGTGAATGGGTCAGTCACCGACTCACATCATTGAATTGTGTGGGACTGTGCCGAACGTGGAGTCGCCGATTATGTTGCCGAAGGCTGCTGAACGTTGCCAAACGCTGCCGAACTGCAGGAAAAAAATAGAATCTGCTATTCTTTGAAAGGCGTTTAACACAATAAAAATGCATGATAAAGTGTGGAAATAATAAAAAATGTCTGTTACATAATAAAGGTAAAACTCCATTACTAAAGGTGGGAATCAAAATATTTCTTTACATTGAATCCTATGGGATTCGCCTGATTAAACCTGTCAAACTGAATCACTGAAAATCAGGGAATTTCACTGACGTTTCGGTTCAGTGAACTGATTAACCATTACTTCTCGATGGGACACTTTCGCTGCGGTGAAGATGCTGAATTGTGGCGCACTGCACTGTGTTTCACTGTCGATTCGCCAATATTTGGTAAATTGCCAACTCTCTGAATAGACGAACTGCTACGAAATTGCACCGTACGGGGAAACTCACTGCTCGGTGCAATTCGGTGGCAAGTTCGGCGCTCTTTGAATAACCCTTTAAATCCACTGGTCTTTGAGTGAAATAATGGTGTTTAGTGAATGACCCCTGTGGCGTGCTTTATCCTGTGTGTCGGAGTTTATCCAGAGTTGGGGAATTTTCTCATCACATGTAACTGAACACAACACTTTGTATTCCTGATACAAACCCCTTGGTCTCAGGCTTTGTTTCTTGCTACAGGAGGTTTTCTGGTCGCTTTGCATTGTACCCGGCATGTAACAACAATAGATACATTGTACGACTTCACAAAGGCCCCAACATGTCAGGACATGAGTCTATGAGACACCCAGACACCTGCAGGTACCAGCGGAAAGTGTAATGAGGGATGCGACTTGTATAACGTGTTACAGAAAAGAGCTCGTTTCATGAACATGAATTCAGCTAATCTTCCCCCAAAACTGTGTCCTGGAGCTTTCACAGTCGCTTCTCTGGGACCACTGGTAGCTTCATGTTACTTTATACACAGCTGATGGTGAAAGTCCACCTGCATAGACCTATAGCAGAAGCCTATGGGGAATATTCAGAGATCCATCTCCTTGGCACCAGCCTCCCAAAATTCACGGCCATCACTGGCATTGCAGAAAAAGACGTGGACGTTCCGTGCTGTCAACTCTACTGTCCTACCAACGCATTCCACTGAAATAAGACTCAATTTTACGATGACTATCTGCCCTATAACATTCCAAGTGCTCCAGGTCCCATCCGAGTGTACCCGCAATCCGCGAGGACCCCAACGACCGAGACTGACTGTGTCATCTCCTGCCAGGGCAGGTCTTCAAAGACACCGACAAGGTATTGACAAGAGTCTACAAGATAGTGATGAGAAACGATCCGCCATGCTCGGTCTCCCACTAGGGAACTATGGAACAAAAACATCATGTGGCAATGCTTTGTCTCCACCAGTCTGGGAAATGATCCAAACCAAGAACCATGGACAGAAGGTCCCCCTAGATGAGACACACGGACCCGTCTATCGGTGATGGAGATCCCAATATGATCTTATGTGACCATGTGGATCACGTTGCTTGGTATATGTAATGAGACTAAAAGGGTTGGAGAGTTATAACACATCGTTTCACACAAAAGGAATACAAAGTATCCAACATCTCTTAATTCATCACGTCCTTTGTGTCATCTTTCTCTCTCTGCGCGGGCGCCTCCGTTGTGTGGGACACTCTTGACCCATTCTATTTGTGTTCACCGATTGAATCGTTCAGTCCCGGAGCCTGTCCTCATCCCCCAGACTTTTGGATGGGAGGCGGGTGCTGAATGTCACATCATATTAGAGACGAATGTAGGAGTCAGGAGGTCAGAAGTTCAGGACCCGAGACCGCATGTGACCTCTTCTAATCCCATAATGGGAAGATCTTTAGGGTTGAAGATTGAATTATTCTTCGCAGGAGCAGATTGTGTAACTCAGCCTTACTGGACCAATCCGGAGATCGTGCAGAGCTAAAATGATGTCACAGCATTGATTCTCACCCCCTGTGCCAGGGCAGACTGTGCCGCAAATGGCCAACAGGAGCAGTGGGAATATGCTGTGCAATGGCAGAATGCGGCGTGTAACAGCACAGTGACACAATGTGTGTAATGGCAGAATGAGGTGTGTGCGCAACAGGACAGTGACACAATGTGTTCAATGGCAGAATGCTGTGTGTGTGTAATAGGACAGTGACACATTGTGTGCTATGGCAGAATGCGGTGTGTGTAACAGCACAGTGACACAATGTGTGCAATGGCAGAATGAGGTGTGTGCGCTGCATGTGCAACAGGACAGTGACACAATGTGTTCAATGCTGTGTGTGTGTAATAGGACAGTGACACATTGTGTGCTATGGCAGAATGCGGTGTGTAACAGCACAGTGACACAATGTGTGCAATGGCAGAATGAGGTGTGTGCGCAACAGGACAGTGACACAATGTGTTCAATGGCAGAATGCTGTGTGTGTGTAATAGGACAGTGACACATTGTGTGCTATGGCAGAATGCGGTGTGTGTAACAGCACAGTGACACAATGTGTGCAATGGCAGAATGAGGTGTGTGCGCTGCATGCGCAACAGGACAGTGACATAATATGTTCAATGCTGTGTGTGTGTAATAGGACAGTGACACATTGTGTGCTATGGCAGAATGTGGTGTGTAACAGCACAGTGACACAATGTGTGCAATGGCAGAATGAGGTGTGTGCGCAACAGGACAGTGACGCAATGTGTTCAATACTGTGTGTGTGTAACAGCACAGTGACACATTGTGTGCTATGGCAGAATGCAGTGTGTGTAACAGCACACTGACACATTGTGTGCTGTGGCAGAAAAGCGGTGTGTGTAACAGCACAGTGACACATTGTGTGCTGTGGCAGAATGCGGTGTGTGTAACAGCACAGTGACACATTGTGGGCTGTGGCAGAATGCGGTGTGTGTAACAGCACAGTGACACATTGTGTGCTGTGGCAGAATGCGGTGTGTGTAACAGCACAGTGACTCATTGTGGGCTGTGGCAGAATGCGGTGTGTGTAACAGCACAGTGACACCATGTGTACACAACAGAGCAAGGGCATAAATGGGAGATGGAATATTGAATAAAACATAAAATGAATCCTATCATTATAATATGTTTATTAAATGATAAAATACGCTGAAATTGGTTGTTTCTTTGCTCCTTATCATTGTGCCACGAGATAAAGTGGTTGAATATCACTGATCTAAAGAGACACTTGCCCCCAGACCCGCTTCATGTCGTCCATGGACAGAGGAGATGTCGTTGATTCCCTCTTATTGGCACGACTTGATTTAGACTTTAATTCATTTTAAAGTTGGGCCAGAAGCCTCTACGTGCAGCAGCAGCTGTATTGATCGCAACATCAACCACTGGAGCCAAGAAGGGATCAGCTTCCATCGCTTATATGAGATCATCTTCACTGTCTACATAACGCTCGAAACATCTCATTACAGAGTATCCTGAGAGCGAACTGGGATGGAATCCAGACAGATCTGATCCTTAAAGGGACAGGATACATAGGAATCTGATCATTAAAGGGGACAGTATACTGTATATAGGGATCTGATCATTAAAGGGACAGGATACATAGGAATCTGATCATTAAAGGGACAGGATACATAGGGATCTGATCATTAAAGGGACAGTATATGTAGGGATCTGATCATTAAAGGGACAGGATACATAGGAATCTGATCATTAAAGGACAGTATACTGTATATAGGGATCTGATCATTAAAGGGACAGTATATATAGGGATCTGATCATTAAAGGGACAGGATACATAGGAATCTGATCATTAAAGGGACAGTATATATAGGGATCTGATCATTAAAGGGACAGTATACTGTATATAGGGATCTGATCATTAAAGGGACAGGATACATAGGAATCTGATCATTAAAGGGATAGTATATATAGGGATCTGATCATTAAAGGGACAGTATACTGTATATAGGGATCTGATCATTAAAGGGACAGGATACATAGGAATCTGATCATTAAAGGGACAGTATATATAGGGATCTGATCATTAAAGGGACAGTATATATAGGGATCTGATCATTAAAGGGACAGTATACTGTATATAGGGATCTGATCATTAAAGGGACAGGATACATAGGAATCTGATCATTAAAGGACAGGATACATAGGGATCTGATCATTAAAGGGACAGTATATATAGGGATCTGATCATTAAAGGGACAGTATATATAGGGATCTGATCATTAAAGGGACAGGATACATAGGCATCTGATCATTAAAGGGACAGTATACTGTATATAGGGATCTGATCATTAAAGGGACAGTATATATAGGAATCTGATCATTAAAGGGACAGGATACATAGGAATCTGATCATTAAAGGGACAGTATATATAGGAATCTGATCATTAAAGGGACAGGATACATAGGAATCTGATCATTAAAGGGACAGTATATATAGGAATCTGATCATTAAAGGGACAGGATACATAGGAATCTGATCATTAAAGGGACAGTATATATAGGGATCTGATCATTAAAGGGACAGGATACATAGGGATCTGATCATTAAAGGGACAGTATACTGTATATAGGGATCTGATCATTAAAGGGACAGTATATATAGGGATCTGATCATTAAAGGGACAGGATACATAGGAATCTGATCATTAAAGGGACAGGATACATAGGAATCTGATCATTAAAGGGACAGTATATATAGGAATCTGATCATTAAAGGGACAGGATACATAGGAATCTGATCATTAAAGGGACAGGATACATAGGGATCTGATCATTAAAGGGACAGTATATATAGGGATCTGATCATTAAAGGGACAGGATACATAGGAATCTGATCATTAAAGGGACAGGATACATAGGAATCTGATCATTAAAGGGACAGGATACATAGGGATCTGATCATTAAAGGGACAGGATGTAGATGGATCTGATACTCAGAGGATCGGGATGCCGAAGGATGGGATATCTGGTTGGACTGGATGCAGGGGAATGTGGTGATTATAGGGATGGGACACATAAAAATGGAAAACATGGTAGCATTAAATATAGAGGGATGGGATAATCGGGAGGATTGGATGCAGGCGTATATGATAATTGGGAGGACTGGATAAGGAGAAGGATTGAATGCAGAGGATAATGATGGTTTGGATAGGGAGGGATAGGATAACCGAGAGGACTAGATGTGGAGGGAGGAAATAATCGGGAAAATCAGATGGGGAGGGATGGGATAATCGGGAGGATTGGATGAGGTAGATGGGATAATCGGGAGGATTGGATGAGGTAGATGGGATAATCGGGAGGATTGGATGAGGTAGATGGGATAATCGGGAGGATTGGATGAGGTGGATGGGATAATCGGGAGGATTGATGAGGTGGATGGGATAATCGGGAGGATTAGATGAGGTGGATGGGATAATCGGGAGGATTGGATGAGGTAGATGGGATAATCGGGAGGATTGGATGAGGTGGATGGGATAATCGGGAGGATTGGATGAGGTGGATGGGATAATCGGGAGGATTGGATGAGGTAGATGGGATAATCGGGAGGATTGGATGAGGTAGATGGGATAATCGGGAGGATTGGATGAGGTGGATGGGATAATCGGGAGGATTGGATGAGGTGGATGGGATAATCGGGAGGATTGGATGAGGTAGATGGGATAATCGGGAGGATTGGATGAGGTAGATGGGATAATCGAGAGGATTGGATGAGGTAGATGGGATAATCGAGAGGATTGGATGAGGTAGATGGGATAATCGGGAGGATTGGATGAGGTAGATGGGATAATCGGGAGGATTGGATGAGGTAGATGGGATAATCGAGAGGATTGGATGAGGTAGATGGGATAATCGGGAGGATTGGATGAAGAGGGATGGGATAATCGAGAGGATTGGATGAGGTAGATGGGATAATCGGGAGGATTGGATGAAGAGGGATGGGAGGATAATCGGGAGGATTGGATGAAGAGGGATGGGATAATCGGGAGGATTGGATGAGGTAGATGGGATAATCGGGAGGATTGGATGAGGTAGATGGGATAATCGGGAGGATTGGATGAGGTGGATGGGATAATCGGGAGGATTGGATGAGGTAGAGAGACTGGGGGTACTGGTAAAACGTGGGGTACTTGGAGAGAGTGACTGGGGTACTTGGAGAGAGAGTGACTGGGGGTATTTGGAGAAATTGGGGGTACTGAGAGTGACTGGGGTACTTGGAGGGAGAGGGTGACTGGGGGTACTGGGAGAGAGTGACTGGGTTTAGTGTGAGAGTGGAACTATGATAGGGTATACTGGGACAGGGTGACTGGTAGCAGTGGTGTAGTGTGGGGGCATGTGTGTTTCATTTTTTTATTATATCAGTATTTTGTTAATATACAATACATGTGCTTGTGGGGTAATTGGGTCAATAATCTACTGGTGTCAGGGAATCATGGTGTGTTAACGTGTCCACAGGTTGGCGGGCGCACAATTCTTGCCCTGCCCCGGGCGCTGACAACCCACGCTACGCCGCTGATCGGGAGGATTGGATGAAGAGGGATATGATAATCGGGAGGATTGGATGAGGTGGATGGGATAATCGGGAGGATTGGATGAGGTAGATGGGATAATCGGGAGGATTGGATGAGGTGGATGGGATAATCGGGAGGATTGGATGAGGTGGATGGGATAATCGGGAGGATTGGATGAAGAGGGATGGGATAATTGGGAGGATTGGATGAAGAGGATGGGATAATCGGAGGATTAGATGAGGTGGATGGGAATAATCGGGAGGATTGGATGAGGTGGATGGGATAATCGGGAGGATTGGATGAAGAGGGATGGGATAATTGGGAGGATTGGATGAAGAGGGATGGGATAATCGGGAGGATTGGATGAGGTGGATGGGAGGATAATCGGGAGGATTGGATGAAGAGGGATGGGTTAATCGGGAGGATTGGATGAAGAGGGATGGGATAATCGGGAGGATTGGATGAGGTGGAGGAGATATTTAGGTCCTCTCTATATTAGGCCCTGGCTTCTTGTCCTGTATAAGAGCCTCCACACGCCGCAGCACCTGAGGGAGCAGCACATCATGAGACGTTATTCCTCTCGGTTACTCTCGGGTTCGGCAGCAAAGTGTTAAGAGATTTTCGGCATTTCGAGCCGTATCTTCTCAGAGCAGTCGCCTGATTTGAAAACAGAGGAGCTGTCATGATATCACCGGGCGAGATAAGCGATTATGTAACTTGGAAGCTCTGCCAGGCACCTTCACAGCAGCGGCGGCGTAATGATATTACACAACGTCTCGGTAATTACTTGGAGCCGCTTTAATTGCTCCTGAGGGAAGCGTTCACTTACTATTCTCTTCAAGGACCCAATAAAAGCCGTCTTTGGGGACCGAGACAAGGACAGCGGGATCAGACCTCCCTATCGCAGAGTCAGGATGTGCAGCCCTTTCACCATGGATTAACTCCCAGTGCTCTCAGCCACAGGACCTGACAGCGACATCTGATATTCTACTAGGCTTCTACATCTCAGCGATTTCCCATGATGTCCCACCCCAACACCTGCCGCCAGGGACCAGGCCTGAGAGATCCACGCTCCCAAAATCACCCAAACTCCCATCCTGCTCAGCAAACTCACACACTGCAGCATTCCCGCAGCGTTCCCGCTGTGGGAAAAGTGCGGGAACGCCGTTCCAGGTGGACTCGAGCCCTGGAGGAGCCCCTAAAAAGACACCCGCACACCCTGAATATATGGAGGAACCCCTAAAAACACACCCGCACACCCTGAATATATGGAGGAGCCCCTAAAAAGACACCCGCACACCCTGAATATATGGAGGAGCCCCTAAAAAGACACCCGCACACCCTGAATATATGGAGGAACCCCTAAACACACACCCGCACACCCTGAATATATGGAGGAACCCCTAAAAACACACCCGCACACCCTGAATATATGGAGGAACCCCTAAAAACACACCCGCACACCCTGAATATATGGAGGAGCCCCTAAAAACACACCCACACACCCTGAATATATGGAGGAACCCCTAAAAACACACCCGCACACCCTGAATATATGGAGGAGCCCCTAAAAACACACCCGCACACCCTGACTATATGGAGGAGCCCCTAAAAAGACACCCGCACACCCTGAATATATGGAGGAGCCCCTAAAAAGACACCCACACACCCTGAATATATGGAGGAGCCCCTAAAAACACATCCGCACACCCTGAATATATGGAGGAGCCCCTAAAAAGACACCCGCACACCCTGAATATATGGAGGAGCCCCTAAAAACACATCCGCACACCCTGAATATATGGAGGAGCCCCTAAAAAGACACCCGCACACCCTGAATATATGGAGGAGCCCCTAAAAAGACACCCACACACCCTGAATATATGGAGGAGCCCCTAAAAACACATCCGCACACCCTGAATATATGGAGGAGCCCCTAAAAAGACACCCGCACACCCTGAATATATGGAGGAGCCCCTAAAAAGACACCCGCACACCCTGAATATATAGAGGAGCCCCTAAAAACACATCCACACTATATGGAGGAGACCAGGGGTCAAGTCCTGGGAAAAAAGTGAGGGAACTCACCCCCGAATTCCACAACCCCTATTACCTGAAGAAAATATATATATATCACGAGTATAGCAGTACGTGGTGATACCATTTTATTGGGTTAACATTACATTTAAAAGACAAGCTTTCGAGAGTGTAACCTCTCCCCTTCAGGTCTGGAAACTATACTGATCGGTGAAAGGTATCACTACGTACAGGTATACTCGTGATTTTGGCAACTGGACTAACACGTTATATATAATATATATATCACATACATATATATATATCCAGGCACAGACCCCCCACCCAGAATTATATACACAGGCATTGGACCCCCAGAATAATATGCACAGCACTGAGCCCCCAGAATAATATACCCAGCACTGAGCCCCCAGAATAATATGCACAGCACTGGTTATATGGATATATTTGCCCCCAGCTCACGTGAATATATTTGCCCCAGCTCACGTGAATATATTTGCCCCCAGCTCACATGGATATATTTGCCCCAGCTCACGTGAATATATTTGCCCCAGCTCACATGGATATATTTGCCCCAGCTCACATGGATATACTGCCCCCAGCTTGTATGGATATACTGTCCCCAGCTCACATGGATATACTGCCCCAGCTCATATGGATATACTGCCCCCAGCTCATATGGATATATTGCCCCCAAACACATGGATATATTGCCCCCAAACACATGGTTGGATAAATTGCCCCAGCTCATATGGATATGTTTGCCCCAGCTCATATGGATGTATTTGCCCCCAGCTCACCTCTCCTTCGCCTGGCGGGCGGGCACGTGTTCTCCCTCCTATGATGAGCGGCAGCTGGTATGAAGTGTGGCCGCTCGCCTGGGATCCAACAGTCATCCGCGATCTTGCGAGATTGCGGAGTCCACGTGCCCTTCAGAGCTCGGGCCACAGCGGGAACCTGCGTTCCCGCAGCGTTCCCGCTGTGGGAAAAGTGCGGGAACGCCGTTCCCACTGGACTCGAGCCCTGGAGGAGCCCCTAAAAAGACACCCACACACCCTGAATATATGGAGGAACCCCTAAAAGACACCCGCACACCCTGAATATATGGAGGAACCCCTAAAAACACACCCGCACACCCTGAATATATGGAGGAGCCCCTAAAAAGACACCCGCACACCCTGAATATATGGAGGAACCCCTAAAAAAACACTGCACACCCTGAATATATGAAGGAACCCCTAAAAAGACACCCGCACACCCTTAATATATAGAGGAGCAAAATTATTTGGGCACAAAAATAAAGTCTGTTTTTAATATAATATCCTTTTAATGTTGCACAAACACACGTTACGGTTTCATTTCTTCAAAATCAACTTTACCCAAAACAACAGAATATTATTTTATTTATTTAAATCCCTCTGAAAATGTATTAACCTGCGAGTTGCGCTGAATTGCCGCCCAGAGTCTCTCGAGGCCTGATGTCAGTACGACGGTAACTTTATGAGCTGCAATATGGCAAGTGGCCACCGGGGGTTCCTGCGCTCTGACACCTTCCTCCTATAGTGACCCCCAGCTTCATGGGAAACTTTTCATGTCAGTCACACCCTAGTGCTCGATTTAACTCTATCAGCTGATTTTTCGAGATAGACACGGGCTGATTGCGGCTGATTCAGTTAAAAAAAATCTGGACCGTCAATATCTGATTCTGCCTCTGATATCAGATTATTATTATTATGTTTTATGATTATTGTTGCTATTATTATCATTGTAATTTTTGTTATCGTGGTTATTATTATTAATATTAGTATAAGTAATATCATTATTATTGTTATTATCATTTTATTAATATAGTGTTTTTTATTATTATCAATAGGGATGAGCTGTTCGGTTCGGACGGTTCGGAGTTCGACCCGAACTTGGCCTGTTCGACTAGATCGCGAACACCGAACATTTCCGGGTGTTTGCCGCATGTTCGACCACAATGGACCACAATGCATTTTCCCACTGGCCTGAAGCTCGTCGTAATTGGCTACAGCCTTGCACCTGACCACCTTGCACCTGTGCCTCTGGTCATGGTGGACATGGTGCATCCTCTGCAGGGGCACGCTTGTCCTTTCTAACTGGTGCTGGCCGTCTTAAGCAGCAGCAACATACAGAGGACTTGGTGGATTGGCTAACCAGGCCATCCTCATCCTCCGAGTCCTCTGCCAGCCAGGCTTCTAGTGCTTTACAGTCCACCTCAGCTGCCAAAGCATCTAATGCAGCCTCCATGTCCACAGCTACTCCTGCCGTAGCCTCGCTATCACACACGGAGGAGTCAGCTGAATTGTTTGACTACAATGAGAGTGACATGCTGCTTGAGGATGCGCAGCAAGTACAGTGCTCTGATTCAATCTCTGAGGTTGAGCAAGGGAGTATAATCAACCTAGAGGAAGGGGGTGCCAGTGATGACACACAAATAACTGGCAATCATGTTGCCCCAGCAGCTGCAGCATACTGCCAAGTTGGCTCCAGTGACGAGGAGATAGGGGGTGAAGATGACATTGATGATGAGGTCACTGACTCCACCTGGGTGCCAGATCAAACAGAGGAATTAAGTGAGGAAGAGGGGGAGGAGGAGGCACAGCAAACACGAGGCACAACATCCTCTGTGACAAACCGTAGCACTAGCCAGTCCAAGGCATCACATGTCAGAGCTGCTCCGGTGCAGAGCGCTGTTGTCTCAAAGAACACATGCAGGAACTCTGTTGTCTGGGAGTTCTTTAAGAAATGTGCAGTAGAGCGCAGCGTTGCTATTTGTAATCTATGTCAGATGAGGCTTAAGCGTGGGAAAGATACTGGACACTTGGGTACCACGTGCTTGAGGCGACATATGAGCAAGTGCCACATATCCCGTTGGCGCAAAACTTTGCGTAGGTCCTCCTCCTCCTCATCTGTCTCTACCCCCACTGTATGTCCTGCCATGTCATTGCCTACAACCTCCACCGACAGGGATGATGCTACAGTAATGGATGTACCAGGTCCTTCCTCACAATGTGACATCATCCCAGTAGTTGAAGATTTACACAGTCAGATTACGTTGCCGCAGCTGCTGCAGCGAAAGAAAAAATATAGTCCCAACCATCCCCAAGCACAGCGTCTAAATGCCAGCTTAGCAAAATTACTCGCATTGCAGCTGCTGCCTTTCCAGCTGGTGGACTCTGCTCCCTTCCGTGAATTTGCTGAATGTGCTGTACCACCGTGGCAGGTTCCAAAACGCCATTACTTTTCACGCAAGGCCATTCCAGCACTATACCAGCACGTGGAAGACAATGTTATCCAGTCATTGGGAAAGGCAGTCAGCAGCAAGGTGCATGTGACTTTAGACACGTGGTCCAGCAAGCATAGACAGGGTCGTTACATTTCCTTCACGGCACACTGGGTAACTCTGATTGCAGCTGGGAGGGATCCAAGACGGGGCTCTGTGCTGGAGCTTGTTCATCCACCACGCCTCCAGAAAGCTGCTTGTATGAGGTCTGTCTGCTCCACCACCACCTCTCCCTCTTCCTCCTTCTGTGTCTCTGGCGAAGTGGCAGTTAAACCGATGCCTGACAGGGTCTACGCAATGGCTGAAGCAAAAAGATGCCATACTGTCCTTGAGCTGGTTTGTTTAGGGGACAGGAGCCACACCGGGTCATAAATTTTGTCAGCTCTGCAGGGGCAGGTGCAGAGATGGTTAACACCACGCCAGCTTGAGCTGGGAATGATCGTCTGCGATAATGGCAGCAACCTTCTCTCCGCCCTATGCAAGGGTAAATTGACGCATATACCATGCCTAGCACACGTCCTAAATCTGGTGGTACAGCGTTTCCTAACCAAGTACCCAGGACTGCCAGAGCTTCTCATCCAGGCCAGAAAAGTCTGCAGCCACTTCAGACAGTCATTCCCAGCAAGAGTTCGCCTGGCAGAAATTCAAAGAGAATTCCACCTTCCCACAAACCGTCTGGTCTGTGACATGCCCACCAGGTGGAATTCGACATTAGCAATGCTGCAGCGTCTGCACAAGCTGCACAGGGCCATCAACGAGTACCTGTGTGAGTATGGCACAAGGACAGGTTCAGGTCAACTTGGTTTTTTTTCCCCCCCGCAGTGGCTGATGATCAAGGATGCATGCACTGTACTGTCACCATTTGAGGAGGCAACGAGGATGGTGAGCAGGGACAGTGCATGCATCAGTGACACAATTCCTTTAGTGTTCCTGCTGGAGCACACTCTGCGGGGAATTATAGATGTGGCTCTAGAGGCAGAGCAGCGGGAGGAAGAGGAGGCCTTCCCTAGCTCTCAAGGCCCCAGTCTTTCCGCAGACAGCATTCCAGCGGGTCCTACTCAGATCAGACAGGAGGAGGATGAGGAAGAGGAGGAATATTTAAGTAGTGGGGGCATTGAAGGTGGGGATTCCTCAAGGGAGGGTTTTGTGTGCCCAGAAACAGAAGGGCTAGTGCGTGGCTGGGAGGAGGAAGTGCACGATACGGTCATCCTCATTGACCAGGAAGACTCGGAAGCTAATGCCACCTCCAACCTATGCTGCATGGGCTCCCTAATGATGCAAAACCTGCTAAAAGACCCCAGGATTCATGCTATCTAGGAGAGGGATCATTACTGGTTGGCAACCCTTCTTGATCCCCTTGATCCACGAAGGGGAAAGTTGCAGAGCTCATCCTGCCCGCACAGAGGGAGCACAGGATGACAAAACTTGAGGACGCTCTAAAGCGACACTTGTGTAACACCTTTCCAGGCACTGGTAGATTACCAAGTGCTGACACACGTGCTTCTGAGGCAGCGGGTGATCAGAGAAATAGCGGTGAAGGCCAGGGCCGCTTGACTGTTGCCTTTTTTAATTTTTTTAGTCCTCGACGCCCAGGGACGTCAAATGTAGGCACCCATTGCCAGCGTCTTCACCATAGAAACATAGAAACATAGAAAAATGTCGGCAGATAAGAACCTTTTGGCCCATCTAGTCTGCCCAATTACATGGATACTTTACCTGGATTTATCTTTTGTTTAGGATAGCCTTATGCCTATCCCATGCCTGCTTAAATTCAATTACTGTTTTGGCCTCTACCACTTCAACTGGAAGACTGTTCCATGTATCCACCACCCTCTCAGTAAAATAATGCTTTCTGATGACCATATGGTGCAGGACTACCTAGGGGCAAGGGCAGACCTGGATACCTTTCCAGCAGATGATCCACTGGCTTACTGGGTGTTGAGATTGGATCACTGGCCAGAATTTAGCCAATATGCTATGCAGCTACTAGGTTGCCCTTCATCTAGCGTGCTTTCTGAAAGGACGTTCAGTGCCGCTGGAGGTTTTGTCACAGACAAAAGAGTGCGTCTGTCCACCGACTCTGTAGACCGGCTGACATTTCTAAAAATGAATCAATCCTGGATCAGCAGCTATCAATCCCCTGATACTGAAGTAATGGAATAGATCGGGTATGTCTTCTGCATTCACAAAACCTCCAGCACTTAACTCTTCCACAATACCACAAAAGGGTTACGGTGTGAAGGCACTTGCTGCCATGAAAGGCCCAATATTTGGCTGCACTGACGCCTGTGCCAGATTTATATCATTTTAATTTTTTGAACCGCAGGGTCCACCCCTGCACTCTTCCACAATACCACAGAGTGGTTACTGTATGATGATACTTGCTGGCCTGGCATTAAAGGCACAATATTTGGGTGCACTGACGCCCATTACCAGATCAAAAAAATTTCAATAAAGGACCACATGGTCCACCCCTGCATTCTTCCACAATATTACAGAGGGGTTACTGTATGATGATACTTGCTGGCCTGGCAGTCTTGCACCAAAGGCAGAATATCTGGGTGCACTGACGGCTTGACCAGAATCATATCTTTTCAATATAGGACCACATGGTCCATCCCTGCATTCTTCCACAATACCACAGAGGGGTTACTGTATGATGATACTTGCTGGCCTGGCATTAAAGGCACAATATCTGGGTGCTCTGACGCCCATTACCAGATCAAAAACTTTTCAATATAGGACCACATGGTCCACCCCTGCATTCTTCCACAATACCACAAAGGGGTTACTGTATGATCGTACTTGCAGGCCTGGCACCAAAAGCACAATATTTGGGTGCACTGTCACTGACGCCTGTATCAGATTCATATCCTCAGAGGGGTTACGGTGTGACGGCACTGTTGGGGATGCTAAAGGACCAATTTTAAAGCACCTATTGTTACTTTCATCCAAAGCCTGCATATATTTCACAATAATTTAGCCCAAAAAATCAGTAAACTTTTTCTGCGTGTACGAAAATGTCTCCTCTTTTCATACAGACTGCCGCCCCAAGCAGTTGTTTATGGATAGATTAAAGGAAAAGCATTTACCGTCATATGAAACGTCATTTTTTTGTTTTTAAGTGTTTCTATACATCCTAGAAATCCGCCACTTCACAGGCAGGTTATGGGGACCTCCTAGGCACGATATTTGAAGGAATTTTTCGTTTTTATTTTTATCCCTTATTTCATGGAAATCTCACTGTCCCTTTAAAAACTTTTTTTAAACTTTTTGTCCTTGTTTCCTGTCCCCCAGGGCACTACCCGGACCCCCATACACCTTTTATGGCAAATATCTAGCATATATGCCCTCTTGGAGGGCACTCTAAAAACCGAATTTTCAGCCCCATTGATTTGCATTGGGTTCGAGTTCGGGTTCGGGTTCGGACCCGAACAAATGGGAAGTTCGTGTTAGGGCTCGAACCGAACTCGGGGGGTGTTCGGCTCATCCCTAATCAATAACAATGTTGTTATAATTATCATCATTTTTATTACAGTTATTAATATCGTGTTTTATAATTTTTTTATGTTGTTGTTATTATTGTTGCTGTTAGTGTTCTTATTATGTTTTATGATTATTATTGTTCTTATTATTATCATGATAATTATTATTGTTGTTGTTACTATTAGTATTATTATTAATGTTAGTATTGCTATTAATTATTATAAATTGTTATTAATATACAGGGTTATTAAAAGAAAATCGAAAAAGTCACCGCACGTTCAGTGACTTTTCGTTCTCTTCAATTCGGTGCGATTCGGCGATCCTATTTCGGGGACCCTGCGGTGTATTCAGCAAGCATCACAGAGCCGCAGTAGTGCAGGGAAAAGCCCCGCAAACCTAACGAAAACGCACCGCAAAACCTGGCAAACGCTCACTGAAACCCGCAAAAACATCTGGATTAACCCCGCCGAACACGCCAGAGAAACCCGAGCAGCCGCTGATCACAGCGCAGAGCAGCTGCCGGAAAAAGCCGACACCGCAGCCGAATGGAGTGAAAAAACAAAAAACAGTATGTTTTGAAAAGTGAAAAGCTGTTTGCAAAGAAACTACAGAATGAAAATGTCTGAAAGTTACATATAACATCCAATGAATGATAATAAAAAGGGCTGTTACAGAAAAAAGAAAAAACGGAAAAATCTTTTTGCAAACAAATCCCGAAAAATGCCTAAAAGGTCCTAAAATAATCTATAAATAAAGCTTTTTGCTGCAGAATAAAATAATAAACAGTTTATTAGATATTGAATTAAAACGGGAATATTTTTAACATTGAAGCCTATGGGATTCGCCTGAATAAACCTGCCGAATGAAACCACCGAATGGCAGGGCATTCCGGGAACCTTTCACTGCTGGTTTGTGTTCTCTTAATAGCCAAAGCATTGCTTCTCTATGGGGATTCACTGCCCTCGAACAGGCACTGAACAGGCACCATATGTGCAGGCAATTCGCCAACATTTGGCGAACTGCCTGCTCTCTGAATAGCCGAATGGTCAGGAAATGTAACCTGAATTTCAGTGTTCGCTTACCTTTCGGACACAATTCAGAGCTCTTTGAATAACCCTGATAGTGTATTATTATTGTTATTATCATTATATTTATTATTGTTGTTATTATTAATATAGGCCCATATTACATTCTCTGCGCAAATGCGCTCGCGCAGCGCACTTTTTTTGTGGCACGCAAAAAAACATTATTGCACGCAAATTAACGTGGTATTCCGATCCGAGCGCATTTTTTCTTCCTTCAAGATTTTTCGAGCGCAAATCCAACGCGCAAAGCTGTTTGCAAATGAATGTTGCGTGCAGGAATCGGTGGGCAGACTGTTTTGTCACGGGATTTGTCACTGGATTCAGCCAACATCAATCACCCATCCTATACTATAATAGAGTAAGGCTTGGCGTGTCCGTCGCCAAGCCTTCTCTGCGCATGCGCGCGCAACCAGTGGCGGTTGGCTGCGCGCGCATGCAACCGCCGCGGCACGAGCCGGCTGTGCTCTCGCCGCGGCGGTTACGAGATGCACACGCAGCAGCCGGGTAGAGGCTGCGCTCGCAGCCTCTACCCGGCTGCCGCGCGCATCCAATCCCTTAGCGGCGAAGGGAAAGTTTCCTCGCTTCCACTCTTTGAAGGACCCAAGCCGCGGTCACATGGGAGTCCCACGTGACCGCGGCTTGGGTCCTTCAACGAGCGGAAGCGAGGAAACTTTCCCTGCGCCGCTCAGGCAGGTAAGTATGCCGATAGAGCATTCGAACAGCCGCCCCATGTCTGGTCTGGGTCTGAGCTTGGGGGCAAATATCCATGAGAGCGTGGGGACAAATATCCATGAGAGCTTGGGGGCAAATATCCATGAGAGCTTGGGGGCAAATATCCACGAGAGCTTGGGGGCAAATATCCACGAGAGCTTGGTGGCAAATATCCATGAGTGCGTGGGGGCAAATATCCAGGAGAGCGTGGGGACAAATATCCAGGAGAGCGTGGGGGCAAATATCCACGAGAGCGTGGGGGCAAATATCCACGAGAGCGTGGGGGCAAATATCCATGAGAGCTTGGGGGCAAATATCCATGAGAGCATGGGGGCAAATATCCATGAGAGCTTGGAGGCAAATATCCATGAGAGCTTGGAGGCAAATATCCACGAGAGCGTGGGGGCAAATATCCACGAGAGCGTGGGGGCAAATATCCATGAGAGCTTGGAGGCAAATATCCATGAGTGCTTGGAGGCAAATATCCACGAGAGCGTGGGGGCAAATATCCACGAGAGCGTGGGGGCAAATATCCACGAGAGCTTGGGGGCAAATATCCATGAGAGCGTGGGGGCAAATATCCATGAGAGCGTGGGGGCAAATATCCAGGAGAGCTTGGAGGCAAATATCCATGAGAGCTTGGAGGCAAATATCCACGAGAGCGTGGGGGCAAATATCCACGAGAGCTTGGGGGCAAATATCCATGAGAGCGTGGGGGCAAATATCCACGAGAGCTTGGGGGCAAATATCCATGAGAGCGTGGGGGCAAATATCCATGAGAGCTTGGAGGCAAATATCCATGAGAGCTTGGAGGCAAATATCCACGAGAGCGTGGGGGCAAATATCCACGAGAGCTTGGGGGCAAATATCCATGAGAGCGTGGGGGCAAATATCCATGAGAGCGTGGGGGCAAATATCCATGAGAGCGTGGGGGCAAATATCCACGAGAGCTTGGGGGCAAATATCCACGAGAGCTTGGGGGCAAATATCCATGAGAGCTTGGGGGCAAATATCCACGAGAGCTTGGGGGCAAATATCCATGAGAGCGTGGGGGCAAATATCCATGAGAGCTTGGAGGCAAATATCCATAAAAAAGCGTGGGGGCAAATATCCACGAGCTGGGGCAATATTAAGAATAGACTGCCCTCTGGGTAGGCTTTCCAACTAGTTTCCAATAAAATATTTACAAACTAATAAAAAGGAGAAAAATAAAAATTAACAACCACCAGCCAAAAATAGAAAAAATTAACAATGACACAATTTATTAATTTTAATGTTTGGGTATGTGTAGAATGTGTAACTGTA
The DNA here is from genome assembly GCA_009667805.1 of Leptobrachium leishanense. Lineage (NCBI taxonomy): Eukaryota > Metazoa > Chordata > Amphibia > Anura > Megophryidae > Leptobrachium > Leptobrachium leishanense. Next base: position 11,083,032 of record CM019070.1, read on the forward strand.
CTGTGCTGTATTTTTTTTTTTCCCTGCCGGTGTATTTCGTTTCGGCCAGAACGTTCACATTTACAGTTACCACCTGCTTTTCAAAGACGTTACGAAAATGCGTGCAAACTTTCGTTGCACGAAAATTGTAATACCATCCGCGTACCAGCGCACGAACGCATTGGCACTCACAATGTTAAGTATAGGATGCGTGCACGGACTTGCGCTCGCGCTGGGTTCGCGCAGGGTCAATCGCGGTAGATGATTACGCGCATCGTTTGCGCGAACGTCGAAATACGACGTTCTGCGCAAAAGGTTTTGTCCTCGCGCAAAACCGATGCGCGAGGAGTGCAATAGAGCCCATAGTGTTTTATTATTAATGTTGTTATTATCATTATTATTATTTTTATTATTAATATATTTATTATCAACGCATCAAAAAGGTGTGCACTCATGGAGTCTTTAATTTTTTTTATTGTTTTTGTATTGTGGTAGTACAAAAATCAACGTTTCAGTCCCACAGAGGACTTTTTTCAAGCACCGGAGCAATTAGAAGCGGATATCCTGGCTGTGAGTCCCCTGTTGAAAACATTTATTATTAATACAGTATTGTACTAGTATTATCATTATTGTTATTTTATTATTGTTGTTACTATTATTTTTATTACTATTGTTATTTATTTATTTAAATTTATTTAACCAATCCTTGTTAACGGGAGTCGTCCCAGAAGACTGGAAATTAGCAAATGTTGTGCCCATTTACAAGAAGGGTAGTAGGGAGGAATCGGGGAACTATAGGCCAGTTAGTCTTACGTCAGTAGTGGGGAAATTAATGGAAACGATTGTTGAACATCTAAAAACACATAGATTACAGGATCAGAAACAACATGGGTTTACCTCAGGGAGATCATGCCAAACTAATCTTATTGATTTTTTTGATTGGGTAACAAAAATAATAGACACAGGTGGTGCAGTAGACATTGCTTATTTAGATTTCAGTAAGGCTTTTGATACTGTTCCGCATAGAAGCTTATCAATAAATTGCAATCTTTGAGTTTGGATTCCAATATTGTTGAATGGATTAGGCAGTGGCTGAGTGACAGACAACAGAGGGTTGTGGTAAATGGAGTTTATTCGGCGCAAGGTCTTGTTACCAGCGGGGTACCTCAGGGGTCAGTACTTGGACCCATTCTATTTAATATTTTTATTAGTGATATTGCAGAAGGTATTAATGGAAAAGTATGTCTTTTTGCTGATGACACAAAGATTTGCAACAGGGTTGACGTTCCTGGAGGGATCAGCCAAATGACAAATGATTTAGGTAAACTAAAAAAAATGGTGGGAGCTGTGGCAATTGAGTTTTAATGTTGATAAGTGCAAGATAATGCACCTGGGACGTAAAAACCCAAGGGCTGAATATAGAATATTTGATACATCTGAGGAAAGGGATTTAGGGGTCATTATTTCAGAGGATCTAAGGGTAAGTAGTCAATGTAATAGAGCAGCAGGAAATGCTGGCAGAATGCTTGGAAATGCTGGCAGAATGCTTGGTTGTGTAAGGAGAGCCTGTATTAGCAGTAGGAAAAGGGAAGTGCTCATGCCACTGTACAGAGCACTGGTGAGACCTCACTTGGAGTACTGTGTGCAGTACTGGAGACCGTATCTCCAGAAGGATATAGACATCTTAGAGAGAGTTCAGAGAAGGGCTACTAAAATGGTGTATGGCTTGAAGGAGAAAAGTTACCAGGAAAGGGTTAATGATCTTAACATGTACAGCTTGGAATAAAGACGAGACAGAGGAGATATGATAGAAACATTTAAATACGTAAAGGGAATCCACAAGGTAGAGGAAGGGAGTATATTTAAAAGGAAACAAAGTAGCAAAACAAGAGGACATAGTCTTAGATTAGAGGGGCAAAGGTTTAAAAGTAACATCAGGAAGCATTATTTTACTGAGAGGGTGGTGGATACATGGAACAGTCTTCCAGTTGAAGTGGTAGAGGCCAAAACAGTGATTGAATTTAAGCAAGCATGGGATAGGCATAAGGCTATCCTAAACAAAAGATAAATCCAGGTAAAGTATCCATGTAATTGGGCGACTAGATGGGCCGAAAGGTTCTTATCTGCCGACATTTTCTATGTTTCTATTGTTATTATGAATATATAGTGTTTTATTATTATTATTACTGTTATTATCGTCATTATTATTTTTATTATTAATGTTGTTGTTATTATCATTATTATTATATTATTATAGATATTATTGTTATCGTTATTATAGTTATTATGAATACAGTGTTTTATTATTATTAATGCTGTTATTATTATTTTTATTATTAATAATGTTGTTGTTATCATTATTATTATTTTATTATTGATATTATTGTTGTTATAATTATTATGAATAGTGTTTTATTATTTATTATTGCTGTTAACATCACTATTATTTTTATTATTAATATTGTTGTTATTATAGTTATTATGAATACAGTGTTTTATTTTTACTAATGCTGTTATTATTATTTTTTTATTATTAATAATAATGTTGTGGTTATTATAGATATTATTGTTGATAAAAACTGTTGATTATCTGAGGTTTCCTTCTTTCTGGCTCTGCTGCTGTTGTTTCTTCCCCTGTCTTGCAGAAATCGCCGTTTAGAAGATTTGGCCCCTCTGAGCTATTCCATGTTAATGCTTCTTGTTAATTCTTGAACTTTTACCCTGAAAGTTAGAAATATTCCCCGTACCAGACGTTTTTCTTTAATGTTGTCCCGGGGCATTCCTTGCTGCAGGAATGTGGTGTTTTGCGGCGTGCGTGGGTTTGGCGAGATGCGGCGGGCGCTCCAAGAAGTTAATGTTTTATTCAGACGAGCCCATTGTTCTTTTTTTTTTTTATTAGTATTATTTTTGGTGGAGGTGGACGTGCCAGCTGAACCTCCGAGTGATGATGATGAACCTCGGCTGCACAGCCGGGAAGTGGAAACTCGTTTAAAGTACAACGAGCTGACTGCGGCCAGATCCGCTCGCATTTCCGGGAACGCCGGGGCAGCCAGGCGCTCGACTCGGACTCGCCGTCCCCCTGGTCAAACTGGTTTCGGGAGGTCCTGGTCTGATTTTAAGTTCAGAATGGTTTGTCCCCAAACCGCCAGCGAGTGGTGACGTGTGGGCCTGCAGTGCCGAGGAGCTTCCACCACATTGAAGCGACACTCAGGATTCTCAGCCATCCTTTTCCTTCCAGTGACTTTCAAGCGGCTGCTGAAGCTCAGGGTTTGGTGGTGCTCAGGGTGGACGGCTTAGGGTGAGGGTTATCAGATTTTGGGACCCACCACCCCACCAGGGTGAAGAATAACATAAAATCTTTCTGTATCTCTGATTCCAACCTGTTATTTCTGATAAAAATGTGAATTTTGGGCGAAATCTTTTAAGCGTATGTTTTTCAATTAATAAATGTTCCCTGGGTGAACACCCTAATCTAACGGGCTGCGCACGACAGTGCAACATGCGCATAACCAACACATGCGCACACATTGACACACGACACACACAACACATGCACACACATTGACACACGACACACACAACACATGCACACACATTGACACACGACACACACAACACATGCACACTATGTGCGTTTCGTTCTGAATCTGAATTTGGGCAAAGTTTTCCCGATTCGTATTTCGGAAGTGCTTCACAAAAATACGAATCGGTTGCAACTGAAACGGTCATAAAACGGAATGAAAACGAATCGATTCGGACCAAAACGAAAACTAAACGGTATGAAACAAATTGATTTAGTTTTTACTGATCAATTCGTTATACCGTTTCACTTACATTCAGTGCCGCGTCCCTGTCCGCCGGCTGTGGTGTGGAATCTGTTATATTGGCGCCAACGGTCGGTGCAATTCGGCGGCAGTGAAATTCCCCATGGAGAAGTAGCTGTTAATCTATTCAGAGAACGCCGAACAGCACCGAAGTGTCAGTGAAACTCCTTGATTTTCGGTGATTCAGTTCGACAGCTTTAACCCTTTCCACTTCGCTGCGGAGGACGCGCTGAGCGGCGGCCCCCCGGTGTGGGCTGACATCCTCGATGTCAGCCCAGCCTCCGGGACCCAGGCAGGCGCGATGACGTCTATTACAGGCACCCCCCCTCGCCATTGCGGGGAAGGTGCCTGTAGGAGAGGGGGGAGGTCCTTCGGACCTCTCTCCCTCCCCATCTGTGCGGCCCACGAGTTAAAGGCAGGCACCGTTTGGAAGGGCACAGCCTGCCCTTCCAAGTGGCAGCTGTCTTTAACCCCTAGAGGGCTGGATCATGATTCAGCTCCAAAAGGCGCTGTATCATGATCCCCTCCCGGAGCTGGCCGACATCTTGGATGTTGGCCAAGCTTCCGGGATATCCCCCTGACAGCTGGCGTCATCGTGCATAGCGCAATGATGTCAGTTCCGGAATTAACCCTTAGCTGCCACCTATTGTGGAGATAGGGGGTTCCAATGAACCCCCTATCTCCCGATCCTTGGCAGCTAGGGGTTAATGTTTAGTATCCTTGGAACGGCCAGAGCATGGCCTTTCCAATGAACCAAACATGACCGTGTAAAATATAAAAACAAAATTTTAAAAATAAAATTTTAAAAAAATTTAAATAATTTTTTTTAAAAAACTGGGGTTTTTTGGGGTTTATTAAAGCAGCAATATTTTTCTCATTCCATTTATGATGTGAACAATGATGCTGCACTAACGATTTTTTCTATGGGGGCGTTTGCTAAAAAACACGTCTTTTCCCCCCAAAAAAATTTAACGACTCCCCATTTCTAATGTTTTTTAACAAGCGCACCCCATAGAAAATATAACCGCATGATAAAATGTGAAAAAAAAACACTTTACACAATGTAGATGATTGAAAATTAAATTTCAATTTGTTATAATTTTCAGGCAGGACATGACGTATACATATAATAATGATATATTATGAATCTGACGGAAAGAACGATATATAATACGTATGTCTGGGTTGTATAATAAAACGTGGCTTCAAATCGCGTTTAAACATGATGAGTGAAACCGGTAAAAATGAGCTCAGCACAGAGGTGGGAAATGGCTCAGCAGCGAAAGGGTTAAACAGGCGAATCCCATAGGCTTCAATGTAAAAAATATTCCCCGTTTTATTAACTATTTATTCAACTGTTTATTCTTTTCACTTGCAGCAAAAAGTCTCTTTATTTATTTGTTCTTTTATTATTTTTTAGGCACTTTTTGGTTTTTTTTTGGTGAAATTTTTGGATTCCTAATTAATTTTAAAACGGGGCTTTATTTCTATGCCTGTCAGGCTCCCCGCCGATGACTGCACCGGGCCTGCAGGCTCACTCATGGATATATTTGCCCCAGGCTCACTCACGGATATATTTGCCCCCAGGCTCACCTCTGCCAGGCCCCTCCGACGGGCAGATCCTGTGGCCGCCGCGTTCCTTCCTTCAACGAGCGGCAGCCTCATGAGTATCTGCCGCTCGCCTGGGATCCACCCTCCAGCCTGCTGCGATCTCGCTTGATCATGTGATCTCGATCGCAGCAGGCTGGAGGATGGATCTCAAGCGAGCGGCAGATACTCATGCAGCTGCCTCTCGTTGAAGGAACGAATGCTGCGGCCGCACGATCTGCCGTCACCGCATAAAAAAATAGTGCAGAGCGCGGCGCCGGGGGCTGAAATTTGCCGCCCCCGAATTTCTGCCACCTGGCGCCGCTGCTTCGCTCTGCACCATTGTCGGGCCAGCCCTACCCTCAGCATACCATTGACCTGCCTGATCTCTCCTGCTTTATTGACCACGGCTTACCACAGACCACGCTCCTGGATTCTCCCCTGGACACCTTGCCTTACCACGGTACCAAGACTCCTGCGGTGCCAAGATCCCCAGCGGTGCCAGATAGGGATGAGCTGTTCGGTTCGATGTGTTCGGAGTTCGATTCGAACATCGCCAGTTCGTATGTTCGCGAACTTCGAACATTTCCCTGTGTTCGCAGCATGTTCGCCCACAATGCACCACAATGGACCACAATGTACTTTTCCACTGGCCTGAAGCTTGTAATAGGCTACAGCCTTGCACCTGACCACAGTTTAGGTGCAAGACAGGTGCAAGACTTTGCCAATCACGGCTCAGAGTCCTGATTGGGCAAATTTTGCCCAATCATGGGCTCACAGAGCTAAGTCCCGCAGCACACTATATAAGGCTTCACACAGCGCTTCAGCACGTGTTTTTTGAGAGGAGATTGTTAGTGTGTGTTCTCACTGCCAGCAACTATTGGGGGGGGGTCTCATTTCTACAAAATATCTGGGAATTGTTCTAATCTTTGTGTTCTCCCTGCACTCTTCCACAATACCACAAAAGGGTTACGGTGTGAAGGCACTTGCTGCCACCAAAGGCACAATATTTGGGTGCACTGACACTGACGCCTATATTACCAGATTTATATAATTTTAATTTTTTGGACCGCAGGGTCCAACCCTGCACTCTTTCACAATAAAACAGAGGGGTTGTGTAGGGAGAGGTATTAGCAGTAGGAAAAGGGAAGTGCTCATGCCACTGTACAGAGCACTGGTGAGACCTCACTTGGAGTACTGTGTGCAGTACTGGAGACCGTATCTCCAGAAGGATATAGACATCTTAGAGAGAGTTCAGAGAAGGGCTACTAAAATGGTGTACGGCTTGAAGGAGAAAAGTTACCAGGAAAGGCTTAATGATCTTAACATGTACAGCTTGGAAAAAAGACGAGACAGAGGAGATTTGATAGAAACATTTAAATACGTAAAGGGAATCCACAAGGTAGAGGAAGGGAGTATATTTAAAAGGAAACAAAGTAGCAAAACAAGAGGACATAGTCTTAGATTAGAGGGGCAAAGGTTTAAAAGTAACATCAGGAAGCATTATTTTACTGAGAGGGTGGTGGATACATGGAACAGTCTTCCAGTAGAAGTGGTAGAGGCCAAAACAGTAATTGAATTTAAGCAAGCATGGGATAGGCATAAGGCTATCCTAAACAAAAGATAAATCCAGGTAAAGTATCCATGTAATTGGGCAGACTAGATGGGCCGAAAGGTTCTTATCTGCCGACATTTTTCTATGTTTCTATGTTTCTATGTTACAGTGTGACGGCACTGTTGACGAGACTAAAGGCCCAATTTTAAAGCACCTATTGTTACTTTCATCCAAAGCCTGCATAAGTTTCACCATAATTTAGCCAAAAAATCACTAAACTTGTTCTGCGTGTCCTAAAATGTCTCCTCTTTTCATACAGGCTGCCGCCCCAAGCAGTTGTTTATGACTAGATTAACCCCTTAAGGACGCAGGGGTGGCGTCCTAAAGGGGTCGATTTCGCCGGCGAGGCGTACAGGTATGCCTCGCCAACAGGCACCGTTGCGCGGCACTGATTCGGAGCCCTCCCCGCAGCCTGCGCGCAGGGCGCGTCATTGGCTGCAGGGGACGGCTTGATTTCAGGCCGTCCCCGTGCAGCCAATGACGCGCGCCACGAGTCAGCGCGTGCAGGCTGCGGGGAGGGGCCGAGGCGGCCCCATTGAAGACAGCGGGGCGTACCTGTACGCCCCGTGTCTTCTAAACGCGTGCCCGCCGCCAGGACGTCATGGAACGTCCTGCGGCGTTAAAGGGTTATAGGAAAACCATTTACCGTCATTTGAAATGTCATTTTTTAGTTTTTAAATGTTTCTATACATCCTACAAATCCGCCACTTCACGGGCAGGTTATGGGGACCTCCTAGGCACGATATTTGAAGGAATTTTTCATTTTTATTTTTAACCCTTATTTCATGGAAAACTCACTGTTCCTTCAAAAATGTTTTTTTTTTTAACTCTTTGTCCTTGTTTCCTGTCCCCCAGGGCACTACCCGGACCCCCATACACCTTTTATGGCAAATATCTAGCATATATGCCCTCTTGCAGGGCACTCTAAAAACCGGACTTTTGAGTCCCATTGACTTGCCGAGTTCGGCTCGTGTTCGCATTCGAACTCGAACTTTTGAAATTGTTCGAGTTCGAATGCGAACCGAACACGGTGGTGTTCGGCTCATCCCTAGTGCCAGATCCCCAGCGGTGCCAGATCCCCAGCGGTGCCAAAGTCCACCACGGTGCCAAGTCTCCCAGCGGTACCAAGTCTCCCAGCTGTGCCAAACCCTCTACAGTGCCAAGATCCCCTGCGGTGCCAAACCTCCTATGGTGCCAAGACCTGTCCCATCTGTTTCGTGTCTTGTGTAAGTGTTGTCTCCTTGTATCAGTGTCCAGTATTTCCCCTGTCCTCTGTATTCAGTATTCAATCCACAGTATCAGCCAGTCCTGTTTCCTGCATTACTTGTTATTCTTGCTGTTTGTGTATCTCTAATAAACCCCCAGTTTATGCACCATATCTTGGCTTCCTCCAATATATCACTGCATCCTGGGCTCGTCCCCTAGCAGACCCCTGACAACGCCGAACGCAGCGTTTTTTTTCTTTCTTTCAGTCTGGCTGCGTTCGGTGGAGGCTGTCTATCGTGCGGAAACCTATTCAGTACCAAGGACAGAAGCCCTGCAGGGCTACAGAGCACTGTAAAGCTGCTATCCATGGTGCTGAATAGGTTTCAGCACCAAACACAAGGGGATTAGGTATCTTTTTATTCTTTTACCATAATCTGTTTCACATTCCCAAATAACTAATAAAAACGAAATACGAATTGATCCGAAAAACAAATTACCAATAAAATGAAATAACTAAATCGATCCAAAAAACAAAATAATGAATAGATCCGAAAAACAAATTACCAATAAAAATGAAATAACGAATCGATCCGAAATATCAATCATGGCAACATAATGAATGCACCGAAACAAATTGAAAAATGGAATGAATCAATTCGAAACGGATACAAATTTTATCGTTGCGCACACATAACACACAAAACGTGCACACAGAACACTCACACAACCAACACACGCACACACAGCATATGCACAACCAACACACCCAACACAAGCTCAACCAACACATGCAAACACTAGACACGCACGCACACGCACACACACTACATGCACACCCAACACATAACAACGTGCAAAGTAACCAAGTAAATAATGTGTTTTAAAACAAATTCATCCCTTTTCTATTTCTCACCTAAAAAGGTAATAAATGTCATTATTCGAGGAATTTTGTCCGGGTTTTAGGCTTGAGCACCGATTTTTTTTTCGGTTCGATTCGGTTCGATTTTTCGGATTTCTAAACTTTTCAATTCGGCTCGTTTCGAGCAATTTCTGTTTCGATTCGGTTCGGCTCGATTCGTTTTTCGTGTACTTTTTTTTCGGAATATCGACCATTTTTCGGATTTTCGTGTCACTTAGCTCGTTTTTGTATCGACTTTTCGTAAGTTCGGAAATTTTCGTTTTTTCGGAAAGTCTGTTCTCGTTTCAAAGCAATAAATTTCGATTTGACACATTTCAAGTACATTCGAAAATTCCGAAAATATTTCGTTTCGGCTCGGAAAACTTTTCGGATCTGGCATTTTCGGATCTAAAAATTTTCGGAAATTCGGCCGCATCCGAAAACACGAATCGGGAAATTTCGTGAAAATTCCGAAATTCCGAAACCCGAAACGCACATCCCTACCGGGTTTATAGAGATGCTCTGGCTGTGGACACTGGGTATTTCAGGGTTAACTGAACACAACATCAATTATCCACTTAAATTCCAGGTAAAAGAGTAAATGTGCAGCTCCGGTCACATGACCACAATCGGGGGTTTATTTCAGAATTTACCTATTCCGGTGTTTTCTGCAGTTTTATTCGGACCCTGGATTGAATTATCAGAGAAGTTTCTGAAAAGTTTTGTGCTGGGAAGTGTGACAGATTGCTTCTCCTGGTGCCATGATGATGTACATCGCCGCTGCGTATGATGGATGTGGTGACATAAAGCCGGGCCGTGCGCGTTAATAGAGACTCGCGCTCTGTTTTATGAGGCCGGAGACCATCAGGCTCGAAAATCCGAGGAAAGCAGGAGAATGTACAGAGGCGCGTCGTAATATGATTTCTAAATACGCGTCCAGGGGATCGTAGCGGCGTCCACCGCGGAGATACAAGCCGGACGATGCTTCCCAAAGCCCTGATAGACTCGGCTCTCCAGCTCGCCGGCCATTCAGCGCGCCGACATTAAAGACACAAATGGCGACACTTTGTTATGGGTTAATGCCAGGGCGGCCGGCGAGCTCGCGTGAAATGCTCTGCACAGCTTTATCTGTAAACGCAGAACAGTTCTGGCCGAACCTACAACTTTTTTATTTTATGTTCCCACCAGCCGCATGGCCGAGGCTCGGTCTTAAAGCCTGGACTTGATCCCCTCCTGTGAGCTGCAGAGGACCCCTTATTTTATAGGGTCTATTCACAAAGCACTGAAATCGCATGGTGTGTGTGTGTGTGTGTGTGTGTGTGTGTGTGTGTGTGTGTGTGTGTGTGTGTGTATACCTTGAAAACGGCATGTGTTCTGTTTCGTTACAAAAATCTAAAAAAACTAATGTGGAACCAAAGAAATCGTTGGAGAATATTTTTCCAGGAAAGCAGTAAAATCAGTGTGTGTGTGTGTGTGTGTGTGTGTGTGTGTGTGTGTGTGTGTGTGTGTGTGTGTGTGTGTGTGTGTGTGTATGTGTGTGTGTGGGTGTGGGTGTGTGTAGGGGGGGGACCCTCCAGGTTGGGAAGTGCATTTTACCCTGTGAAAAGTATCCACCACCGATACAGACCCTAGACTAGAGGGGTTATTCACAGAGAGCACCGAAATTTCAGCAAAAATTACAGTGCTCTCTCATTCGGCGCAGGGTCCTTGAAGTGCAGCGAACAAGATCTGGCAAACGTTGCTATCTGATAAGCCCGCCGAACTCTGCCGCCAGGGCCGCCATCAGGGCATTACGCCCAATGTTGCAGTAAGGGGCCCGTCGGCGGCGGCACCATAACAGTTTTTCAGCTTTGGTATCGGACTCAAGGAGTCCGAATCCGGAGCTGTACTGGCCGGCAGCTTCCTGGGTGAGCGGGCCCCTCCAGTCACGTGTGTGCAACTCACACACAAAGGAGAAGCTGGCTGCGACGGCTGGAAGGAGAAGAAGCAGGAGAAGAAAGAAGAGGAAAAGAAGAGAAGATACAAGAGGAGAAGATGGAGCAGAGGACAAGGACAGAAGACGGCAGAGCGGTGAGCCAGTGCCCAGCCCGACCCCAAGGCCCAGCCAGACCCCAAGGCCCAGCCAGACCCCAGCCAGACCCCAGGTCCCAGCCAGACCCCAGGGCCCAGCCAGACCCCAGGGCCCAGCCAGACCCCAGCCAGACCTCAGGTCCCAGCCAGACCCCAGGGCCCAGCCAGACCCCAGGTCCCAGCCAAGGCCCAGCCAGATCCCAGACCCCAGCCAAGGCCCAGCCAGATCCCAGACCCCAGCCAAGGCTCAGCCAGAGCCCAGGTCCTAGCCAAACCCCAGGGCCCAGCCAGACCCAGGCCCAGACCCCAGGGCCCAACCAGACCCCTGGGCCCAGCCAGACCCAGGCCCAGACCCCAGGCCCAGCCAGACCCCAGGGAAATGTTTTACCAACAGCGAGTGGGGAATATTTTACCAACACACAGGACAGGGTATACATGAAATAGGCCAGACGGTATACAAGGATGTATTCACATGCCCAAATGGATCAGTGTTAGAGTGGTCAGGGACATCCAAAACGGTGCACAAGGGGTATCTATCATATAAGCCAAAATCAGAGTTAGAGCGGTCAAGGAATAGCCAAGGACTGGTACACGGGGGGGGGGGTTCTCATACAAGCCAGGTAACAACGGAGACTGAAAAATCAACCAAGTCGTGAATCGCCAGGAGACGCTCAGCACTGAGGGAAGCAAACTCCACGACAGGGCGATGAGCCGGATCGCACTGTCTGTATTTAAACCCGGCGAGCCCATGTCATCATGCCGCGCCCCACCTCCTGACCAGCCTGCGAGCTCCAGAAGCCGGCACAACTCCTGGCACCCAGCTTTATGATGGTGCCGCTGGGTGCCGGGGCCCCCTCTGAGCCTTAGACGTGACAGATACGCTCATACACACCACACATTACTGTGAGTTTTATTCCTGTGGAAATGTGTTATGTCCTTTTTTTGTTTTGGAAGGGGGCGAAAAGCTGTTACAGGTTGAGGAAGTTAACGGGGGGCCCCATCATGAGGTTCAGTAAGGGACCCCATAATTTCTGATGGCTGCTCTGGCTGCCGCCAAACGGTGAACAGGCCGCCGAAGACAGCCGACGATCCGCCAAACGGACCCCCGAATGCCGCCGAACTGCTGAACAGCGCCAAACTGACTGCCGCACGCAGCCGAATGCCACCAAACATTGCTGAACTGGTTGAAAAAAGAAAAAAAAAAAGGAACGCTGCTATTTTAAAAAAAGGTGTTTAAAACAGTGAAAATGCATGGAAATAATAATAAAAAAGGTCCTGTAAAAAATAATATAACGGTCTGTTACAACATAAAAAAAATAACGTCATTAAAAAAATGGGTATCAAAAATTTCAAACAAAAAAAATTCAGAAAAATGCTCAAAAAATTCTAAGATTTTTTTGCTGCAAATGAAAAGAATAAACAGTCGAATAAAAAAATAATAAAAGCAATAATTTTTTTTTACACCTGTTCAAACTGAATCACTGAACATCAGGACATTTCACTGCTGTTTGGTGTCTCTGAACACATTAACCATTGCTTCTCAATTTAACGGTCGCCAAATTGCCTTGATCTGTGACAAACTGCGCAGCGTTTGTCACAGAATTGCACCATACAATGAAATTCACTGCTCGGTAGACATGTGCATTCGTTTTAGTACTAAAACGATTTAGTCCGAATTTTGGGATAATTTAGTTTTTGTATGACTCAAGAGATACGAAACTGCTCAGTACAAAAATGAAAGAAACTAAAATAAAATGCACTACATTTTAGTTTCAGTCCTTTTTGTGATATTACATTGATGAGTGAAGGAGACCAGCAATGAAGAGCGCAACATCCGAAGTTCTGCACCGTCCACATGCCAATGCAGTAGGATGTTCTATACAGAGAAGGGCATTAATTAATGCAGTAGGATGTTCAATACATTATACATAGAGGGGTATTAATGCAGGAGGATGTTATATACATTATACAGAGCAAGGTATAAATTGAGGAGGATGTTCTATACAGAGAGGGACATTGATTAATTCAGGAGGATGTTCTATACATTATACAGAGAGGAGCCTTTTTTCTTTTTAGCCCTTTAAATCCAGTGGCTGTGAGCACTGAGATCGGCTACTTGTATATTATCTCTCAGTACAATGTATCAGTCTCAGCTGTAACAGTAACTGACTGCTGCTCATCACAGTGCTCAGAGTTTCAGTAAAACAAGGAAATAATATTGTATACCTCTTATATATAAAAATATTATTTACTAGTTTTACTGAAACTCTGAGCGCTGTGATGAGCAGCAGTCAGTTACTGTAACAGCTTGGCCTGACACGGGGCAGTATTACAATGTTGGTGCTAACTTAACCAGAGCTGTTGTAAATTGAAAACCTCCATAGGCTATAATGGCTCTTCGAAGTTTACAACAGCTCTGGTTAAGTTAGCACCAACTATGTAATATGGCCCACATTGTGCTGAGAGTGAGAGATACTGTAACGAGCAGCGATCTCAGTCCTCTGAGGAGCCACTACAATAGTAATTGTATCCGCTGGTTTTCGGATGAATGAAATTAGTTTTCATACTAAAGAACTAAAAACGAATTTCTTTAGCAACTAAATAAATTGCATTTTAGGACTAATCCATTAGTTCAAAACGAAATTTTGTGCTGTGCACATGTCTACTGCTCGGTGCAATTCGGCTTTTCTTTTGAGAAAGTATTTTTCCAGGAAGGATACATTGAGATTTCTCTGGTTTTCAAGTATGTCCTGGGTGGCGAGTGTGTACCGTTAGGTGTCTTGTCCAAGGACACTTACTGGAGAGGTGCTCTTGCTGGGATTGAACCTGTGTCTCCACGGTTATAGAGCAGTAATGTTACCTCTACTCCATCCAGCTGGTACTTACTCTTTATGAATAACCCCTTAAGGTGATACTTAAAGGCCGCACATATGTATCATTTTAACTTCGGAAGGACAGGAACTAACACTCTAATATAAGTAACGTCATGTCAGTCTCATCCCTTTGGTCTAAAATGAGAATATCTCAAATCAAAATGGATTTTTCTTAAAAAGTAATTCTATTCGGGATATTGTGAGGCTGCGCTGGTCCCTGTTACAGCAGGATAATATTTAAAACATACATCCGGATGGCCCCGGGTTATAAATCTCTGTGGTTTGCATTTTTTTCCAATATTTTGTGAATAAATCCGTAGAGCAGGTAACGCGGGTCTTTGTGTATCCCGCCACGCTCATCGCCATCATTAGTCCAGAAAGTCTCCTTAACGTCAGTCCTCGCACATACAGCAAAGAACAGACACTGTATTCGCTTCGGCTGTGAGATGGGACTTGGACCATCCACTGGAAATGAATGAAGCAGGTCCTTCATGGGATGGATAACCGTGGGGGTAAGAGGAAGCTGTTGCCCCCGGGCAGTAAAGAGAGGGGTAAATCTCTTTTAATGAAGCGTCAGGACTTAAACCCTCTTAGACGTTTTCCTTATTGATGAGCCGTTGGAGTAATTACACTTTTTTTTTTGTTCCCGATCTTACAAGCATCCAAAAAAGTGTTTATTTCACTTGCTAAGTAATTCCCGCGGCTGCCGGCTCGATGTCGGCTGAAGGAGATGAGTGACAGACACGGCTAATTAGCTCTAATGATGCCCCTGCAACATGCAATAGGCAGCGCGGGAGTTTTCCTTGCCACGGGCGTTCATGATTTAACTAGGAGGTAAAATGTTCTCAATCTTTCAACTTGGGGATAAAAAAAAAAAATAAGGAAATGGACAGAATGTTTAAAATTTTCAAGAGTTTGCCCAGAAATCGTAAATCCCACCTAAAAAACGTGCACTTCTGTAAAGAAGTTCACGCCGGGATGTGAACGAGAGGACGCGGTACAAAGGCCAACGCGTTTTACCGAGCTCCTTCAGCCAGGCTGATGTCCCCCGACATCCCTGGTGGTCCGGGTGGACGTGGGAGTGCAAGGCGATCTGTGCTTCATTCGAGCACAGCCTGCAAAGTATCTCACGTGCTGGACTCTAGTGCTCATGGAGTCAGAGTGCCGGTGCTCTACTGTCATGTCTTCAGAGCACTGGTACAAAGACTCACTGAGCGTCAGAGTACAGCGAAGAGATGCTAACTGGAAGCATAGATTGCACTGCATGGCCACCCAGACCACCAGGGATTCGGGGGAACATCCGCCCAGCCTACATGACTGGCAGCTGTATCACTGCACCACCAGGGATGTGGGGGGATGCCAGCTCAGCTGAAGGGCCCAACGGCTGTGTCACTGGACCATCAGGGATTTGGTGGAACACCAGCCCAGCTGACGGGCCCAACGGCTGTGTCTCTGGATCATCAGGGATGTGGTGGAACATCAGTCCAGCTGAAGGGCCCAACGGCTGTATCACTGCACCGTGAGGGATGTGGGGGGATGCCAGCTCAGCTGAAGGGCCCAACGGCTGTGTCACTGGACCATCAGGGATGTGGTGGCTCATCAGCCCGGCTGAAGGGCCCAGCAGCTGTATCACTGGATAACTATGGATGTGGGGGGCCAGCAGCCTGGCTGAAAGACCTGGTGTCTGTTTCGCTGGACCATCAGGGATGTGGTGGTACATCAGTCCAGCTGAAAGGCCAGGCGGCTGTGTCACTGGGCCAACAGGGATGTGAAATCACCCCAGCTGAAGGGCCCGGTGGCTGTGTCACTGGACCACCAGGGATGTGGTGGGGACATCAGCCTGGCTGAATGGTCCTGGTGGCTCTCCTAAAAGGATGTGGCCAGCTAGACCCCAGAGAGTGCCATCGCTGTATCACTGGACCAGATACGGGCTTCCACGCGACCGCCTAGGGCTCGCGGAACACTTGGGGGACCGGCTCACCAAATAGGACAGCTGCCTGGCCTCTTAAGCCTTTCCCTCTCTAGAAAAATAGGTGACCGTCAATGCTTAGTGAATTACCCAAATTAGACTTTTTTCCGATGGACCTGGCGGTGAGCGCTGGTTGATTGTGGTTGTGGATCACAGGAGACCTGCCTTATAGCAGGGCTGTCAAACTCCCAGTCCCAATATGTTAGTGCCTACAATTCCCAGAATTCTTTGAATGCAATAGATGGTCAGGGAATCGTGGAAGTTGTAGTCCAGAAACACCTGGGGAGCCAGAGTTTGACAGCCCTGCATTATATTATAAATCAACTTAGAAAATATCACAAGAAAATAAAGGGGAAAAAAAGTAGGGATGTGCGTTTCGGGTTTCGGAATTTCGGAATTTTCACGAAATTTCCCGATTCGTGTTTTCGGATGCGGCCGAATTTCCGAAAATTTTTAGATCCGAAAATGTCAGATCCGAAAAGTTTTCTGAGCCGAAACGAAATATTTTCGGATTTTTCGAATGGACTTGAAATGTGTCAAACGAGGAGAACAGACGTTCTGAAAAAACGAAAATTTTCCGAAAAACGAAAATTTTCTGAAAACGAAACTTTTCTGAAAAAACGAAAAGTCGATACAAAAAATGAGCAAAGTGACACGAAAAATATGAAAAATGGTCGATATTCCGAAAAAGGTACAATTCCGAAAAATGAAAATTTCCGAAATCACGAAAAGTCGATACAGAAACCGAGCACAGTGACACGAAAATACGAAAAATGGTCGATATTCCGAAAAAAAATGTACCCGAAAAATGAGCCGAACCGAATCGAATCGAAACCGAAATCGGTCGAAACGAGCCGAATCGAAAAGTTAAAAAATCCGAAAAATCGAACCGAATCGAACCAAAAAAAAAATCGGTGCACAAGCCTAAAAAAAAGCAGAAAAAGTGAATGAAGGGCCACAATGCTTGTTGATAAATGGAATATTTGATGACGCAAAAAACCCTCTTTATAGAAATACCTTAAAATGTGTGTGATTTATCTGTCTGTTACTAGAAAGATTTCCAGGGATTATATCTTCAATAAAAATACAAAATGACCTCTTCTACTCACACCGACTCAGTACGGCAAAAACGGTAAAACAGTGATATTAACGCCATAAAAAGGTAATATGTCCCTCTTTATGATTAGGCTTTTTTTTTACCTTTCGGTATTAACGTCACTCTCGGTTTCTGTGCTGCCGCCTGGAAACCCATGAATATGAATTTGTCACGCTGCCGCTTGTCTCATGAAAGACCCATTTACAGCCGGAGAACGATGATGGTTTGAGACGCGGCTCCTGTATAAGTAAGAATCACCAGAGTAATGATGTCTCCAGGAAAAGATACTGAACTAATCTGCCCTAAAGAATATCCGGAACTTTCCATCCCCAGAGAGGAAGAAAAGCTCTGTCAGACACCATCTCCTTCCAGGAAGCTGGACTCGTTACAAACAATTCTTTTAGGTTTCTATCTTATGGCTCGATTTAACTCTATCGGCCAAATTTATTGAAAAAAAAAATAGCGACTTATTCAAGTGAAAACATTTGTCCCGATGCGATATTTAAAAAATGTCCCTGTTTAGTAAAAATATAGGGCTGGTAAAAACCACATAAAACAGAGTATAAATACGTGTGCACGGGTGCTTTTTCTGTGTTTTGCTGTTTTAGTATGAATTTCGGGATTCACGTATTAAAATCAAACCTGTACATGCATGTTATAATCTGAAGGACTCAAACGCGGGTGTTACTGTAATGCTCGTAAATGCGCATGTTACTGTAAATCCGTGCATGCATGTTGTAATATGAAGTCCCACAAACGCGAGTCTTAATGTAAACCCTGGGCATGCACGTTGTAATCTGAAGTCCCGCAAATGCGAGTTTTACTGTAATCCTTGTAAAAACGTGTTTTACTGTAAACCCTGGGCATGCACGTTGTAATCGGAAGTCCCTCAAACGCGAGTTTTACTGTAATCCTTGTAAAAACGTGTTTTACTGTAAACCCTGGGCATGCACGTTGTAATCTGAAGTCCTGCAAACGCAAGTCTTACTGTAATCCTTGTAAAAACGTGTTTTACTGTAAACCCTGGGCATGCACGTTGTAATCTGAAGTCCTGCAAACGCAAGTCTTACTGTAATCCTTGTAAAAACGTGTTTTACTGTAAACCCTGGGCATGCATGTTGTAATCTGATGTCCCGCAAACGCAAGTCTTACTGTAATCCTTGTAAAAACGTGTTTTACTGTAAACCCTGGGCATGCACGTTGTAATCTGAAGTCCTGCAAATGCGAGTTTTACTGAAAACCTTGTAAATACGTACCTTAATGTAAATCCTCTACATGAACATTGTAACTTGAAGTCCCACAAACGCCAGTCATACTAAAACCTTGTAAATACATGTTTTATTGCAACCCTGTGCATGCACGTTGTAATCTGAAGTCCTGCAATCGCGAGTTTTACTGAAAACCTTGTAAATAGGTGCCTTACTGTAAACCCCGGGCATGCATGTTGTAATCTGATGTCCTGCAAACGTGAGTTTTACTGAAAACCTTGTAAATAGGTGCTTACTGTAAACCCCGGGCATGCATGTTGTAATCTGATGTCCTGAAAACGTGAGTTTCACTGAAAATCTCGTATATATACGTGTTTTACTGTAAATCCTGCACTTTTACTTTGTAATCTGAAGTCCCACAGACACGAGTCTTACTGTAAACCTTGTAAATATGCATTTTACTGTAAATCTCATTCATGCACGCTGTATTCTGAAGTCCTGCAATCGAGAGTTTTACTGAAAACTTTGTAAATAAATGCCTTACTGTAAATCCCTCGCCATGCACATTGTAGGCTGAAGTCCCACAAACGCCAGTCTTACTTAAACCTTGTAAATACGTGCCTTACTGTAAATCCGGGGCATGCACGTTGTATTCTTCAGTCCAACAAACTTGAGTTTTACTGAAAATCTTGTAAATACATGCTTTACTGTAAACCCCGGGCATGCATGTTGTAATCTGCTGTCCTGCAAATGCGAGTTTTACTGAAAACCTCGTAAATACGTGTTTTACTGTAAACCCCGTGCATGTATGCTGTAATCCAAAACCCTGCAAATGCGAGTTTCACCGAAAACCTCGTAAATATGTGTTTTACTGTAAATCCCACACTTGCACTTTGTAATCTGAAGTCCCACAGACGCGAGTTTTACGGTATGCGTCTTATTGTAAATCCCGTACATGCACGCTGTAATCTCCCGCAAACGCAAGTTTTACTGTAATCCTTGTAAAAACATGTTTTACTGTAAACCCTGGGCATGCACGTTGTAATCTGAAGTCCTGCAGTCGCGAGTTTTACTGAAAACCTTGTAAATAGGTGCCTTACTGTAAACCCTGGGCATGCATATTGTAATCTGATGTCCTGCAAACATGAGTTTTACTGAAAATCTCGTATAGACATGTTTTACGGTAAATCCTGCACTTTTACTTTGTAATCTGAAGTCCCACAGACACGAGTCTTACTGTAAACCTTGTAAATATGCATTTTACTGTAAATCTCGTTCATGCACGCTGTAATCTGAAGTCCTGCAATCGAGAGTTTTACTGACAACTTTGTAAATACATGCCTTATTGTAAACCCTCTACATGCACATTGTAGTCTGAAATCCCACAAACGCCAGTCTTACTTAAACCTTGTAAATATGTGTCTTACTGTAAACCCGGGCATGCACATTGTATTCTGCAGTCCAACAAACTTGAGTTTTACTGAAAACCTTGTAAATACATGCTTTACTGTAAACCCCGGGCATGCATGTTGTAATCTGATGTCCTGCAAACACGAGTTTTACTGAAAACCTCGTAAATGCGTGTTTTACTGTAAACCCCGGGCACGTATGCTGTAATCTGAAGCCCTGCAAATGCGAGTTTTACTGAGAACCTCGTAAATACGTGTCTTACTGTAAACCCCGGGCATGCATGTTGTAATCTGAAGTCCTGCAAACGCGAGTTTTACTGAAAACCTCATAAATGTGTTTTATTGTAAATCCCACACTTGCACTTTGTAATCTGAAGTCCCACAAAGGCGAGTCTTACTGCAAACCTTGTAAATACGGTATGCGTTTTACTGTAAATCCCGTACATGCACGCTGTAATCTGAAGTCCTGCAAACGCGAGTCTTACTGCAAACCTTGTAAATACGGTATGCGTTTTACTGTAAATCCCGTACATGCACGCTGTAATCTGAAGTCCTGCAAACGCGAGTCTTACTGCAAACCTTGTAAATACGGTATGCGTTTTACTGTAAATCCCGTACATGCACGCTGTAATCTGAAGTCCTGCAAACGCGGGTTTTACTGTAAACCTTGTAAATACATGTCTTACTGTAAATTCCAGACATGTGAGTTTTATTTAAATCCTGTAAATGCAAGCGTTGTTGTAGATCCCTGACATACGCATTTTTACTGTAAGAGAGAAGTATTACAGTACTGACTTGCACGGTGTAAATATCACAGTGGAACATTATAGTAGCGAGTTGTGGGTTGTGACAGTAAAATATTAATGTACGGACGTGTTATTACTGTAACAGTATAAAATTGATTTATGGTCTTGCATTTTGTGACTATAACAGTGTAAATGGTAATGTACGGACTTGTAAGAATTTATTTCCCAGGAGGGGGGGGGGGGTTGTGCATTTTTACTGTAGTTACAGAGTTACGTTGTTACAGAGGTGTGGTTTGCGTTACTGATTGTGATAAAAGGCGAATATTTCATCGTCATGGCAGGACCTCACCCAAGCCATGCCAGTGTATAGGGAGCCTCAACGTCATAAAAGGTGCCTGATTGCTCTCATATAACTGCAAAGACGTGTATAAAACGAGCGTGTTAGGTCTTTAGTGAGCTCTGATTGTGTTATTGGGCGAAACAGTAACTCATATAAGAAATGATATAAAGATAAAAATGCAAAGTAAAATGCGTCAGGAGGTGTGTGATTATTGTGAAGAAGTCCCAAAAGCTACTCATGAATGAAATGCTGTGGCACGTGCAGCTCCGTTCCACTCCTCCCAAGCCTATACGTAGAGCGTCCCTTTAAAATAATTATTAAAATAAATCAATGTGAAAATAATTACAAATATATATAAAATTTAGATATTAAAAGAAATAAAATATAGATTTTGTGCGCTGGACTCTCAGAGCACCGGCGCGGGTTCAGTGCCAGAGTACAGCAGCGGCGAGATACTATAAGGTCTGTGCATTCATAAAAACATAGGGGGTTATTCAGAGAGCACCGAAATGTCACCGAAATGTCAAATTCAGCATTCACCGAAAGGAAAAACCCGCTGCAAAGCCACCGCAATCCTGCCGAAAACCCGCCGGAACCACCGCAATAAAGATGCGTAACACGCTGGAAAAAGCAGACGAACCGCCGATCACAGCACAGACAGCCGCCGGAAAAAGCCGACAAGCTGACGAACGGGGTAAAAAATCCAAGAAACAATACGATTGAAAGTGTCAAAAGTGAAACGCTGTTTGAAAAAAAACTACTGAATGAAAATGTCTGGAATTTACATGTAAGATCCAATGAATGATAATAAAAAGGACCGTTACAGGAAAAAGAAAAAACGTTTTTACATTTTCTTTTAAAATGCAGATTAAACGAATAAACGAACAAAAATAAATTCAAGGGCGCTGGGATAAAGGTGCAACTAATATGAACGAACTCAATAGCAGCTTTACCCAGAAGGCACCTCCCTCAGGTGCACAACCATAACCAATTCAACCAAATTCAAAAAGAAGTGAGGATTCATATAGTGCAAACACCCAAAGCATGTGTAAAAAGTATATGGTGCAACTCGCTATCTAATGAATAAATATGGATAGCAATACTGTTCTTAAAAGAAGGGACAGCCAGCACTCTCATATATAAAACTGGTAGATATTCCCGGGAAATCTCTTCCTACGCAGTGTAACGTCACAGGAGGGCACATGCGAAACATAAAATACAGAAAACAACGGTACAGTACAGGAGAAAATGTGATATACACAACAAATAAGGGCCAGTATTCCTCCACTCACGTGGGTTAGAGCCTGAATGACTAAGGC
Organism: Leptobrachium leishanense; assembly: GCA_009667805.1. Classification (NCBI taxonomy): domain Eukaryota; kingdom Metazoa; phylum Chordata; class Amphibia; order Anura; family Megophryidae; genus Leptobrachium; species Leptobrachium leishanense. Next base: position 11,105,171 of record CM019070.1, read on the forward strand.
TCAATACTCCAGCATTGGGTCCTTTATGGGATGACCCCGTCCCGCTTGGAAAATGATGTATATTCAGAGAGTATCATGCAAAAGAATATAGACAGATCATAGTGCAACTCCACAAAAACAGCGTATGTGATTTGTATATAGATCAGAATAAACTCACGTGGTTCTGAGCCTGTATATAAACTGGCTCATTAACAACAGCGATAGGTGCCTTCACTTGGGAGCACCAATCCCCATAGTAGCAGACAACGAATTTCTTTCCAGACGATGTAGATAAAACTATTTTTTCTTTATTCCGTAAAAAATAGATGACCAAAACACGTTTCACCTTCCGGCTTCGTCAGTTGGCCCTTATTTGTTGTGTATATCACATTTTCTCCTGTACTGTACCGTTGTTTTCTGTATTTTATGTTTCGCATGTGCCCTCCTGTGACGTTACACTGCGTAGGAAGAGATTTCCCGGGAATATCTACCAGTTTTATATATGAGAGTGCTGGCTGTCCCTTCTTTTAAGAACAGTATTGCTATCCATATTTATTCACAAATGGGGTGATTAGTTAGGCTGGGTTCACACCTAGCCGTTTTAACGCGCGTTCGTGCACGCTTTAAAACGCAGGAACGGGGAAATCCCATGCTTTGCTATGGGACCCATTCAGACCTAAGCGTTTTACAGCGCGCAGGAACGCGTGTTAAAACGGCCAACGCAAAAAGAAGTTCGGGAGCTTCTTTTCGGGCATACAGCAGCGCGTTCGCGGCCATATCATAGCCGCGAACGCGCTGCAACGCGCGTTCGCTCGTTTTTTTTGTATGCGCGAAGGCGCGTAAAAAAAACGCGCGCATTGCGCGACGCAGTGCTACGCCCGGGTGTGAACCCAGCCTTAGCGAGTTGCACCATATACTTTTTACACATGCTTTGGGTGTTTGCACTATATGAATCAGGACCTTTAAGCGCTTCCTCACTTCTTTTTGAATTTGGTTTAAAATAATAAACCCTTTATTACATATTTGATAAAAACGGGAATATTTTTAACATTGAAGCCTATGGGATTCGCCTGATTAAACCTGTCGAATGAAACCACTGAACAGCAGGGCATTTCACTGACATTTCTCTGCTGTTCAATGTGAATAGATTAACCATTGCTTCTCTATGGGGGATTTCACTGCCGTCGAACAGGCACCGTAGGTGCAGGCAATTCGCCAAAATTTGGCCAACTGCCTGCTCTCTGAATACCCGAATGGCCACGAAATGGCACCGTACGGGGAAATACACTGTTCGGTGACATTTCGGGGCCTGATTGGCTCTCTCTGAATGACCCCTATAGACTGCATTGCACTGGTCTCTCTCCACCCCTGACCCCAACCACCAGGGGACCCCCACACTGGGGGGACATGAAATCTAATAAGGGGGCCCAGCAGTTATCCTAATGCAATGCAATTAGCCAGGATCCAGACTGCACCCCCTTCAAGTGGCCTGAGTGCCACGCCAGCCAAACTCTAGTTAAGCCGCTGCCGGCCTTACCTTTCTACAGCGCTACTGAATCTGTTTGCACTTGATGAATAAAGTATAATAGTAACATAATAATTATAATGTAAGATGTAACGACTTGATTGGATATGTTACTACATTTTGCTCTTTGTGGGGGAGAAAGGAAATTAGGGGGAAAAAAATCAAATTCGGGTAAAGATCAAGAAAAAGCTAATTTGTTCTTGTCATTAAAGGGTTACAGAGGAAACAGAATTTTATTCATGTTTTCTTTTTTTAAGAGTGTCAAGCATTCGTGTGAATCCCTTTATGGACATGGTGCTTCCCTCGCACTTCACACCTCACACCCGGTGTAACGCGTGCCGCGGCACTATCTTTATATCATTGTTTAAAGGGGTTGCTATGCCAACCAGCAAAGTATCAAACTGAACTGTAGCTCGGCAGCTTATGATTTCCATCCAGGTTTTCCTCGGTGTATGATAGTGATCCAGTGTTTTTATTATGCCACGGATGAAACCAGAGGGTTTCTGCCCCAAAATAGCACCTTTTCAGTTGCAAGAGCGTTGTGTATAGAACTTATCTTTGGGCTCAGATATATAATTATTCCTGTCATTTGCTTATGATACACTGACTGTATCTTTGTGTAAAATTAAAGGGCCGGTACCAGCAAAAAATGAAATGCCATATTGTGTCTATGTGATGATGCTGATACCTTAAATGTGTTTGTTTTTCTCTTGTATGTTTAGAAAATATTTTCCTCTGTATGTGTCACTGGGCGCATCCATTGTGTGATATTTCCCTCTATATGTGTCACTGGGTGCATCCATTGTGTGATATTTCCCTCTATATGTGTCACTGGGCGCATCCATTGTGTGATATTTTCCTCTATATGTGTCACTGGGTGCATCCATTGTGTGATATTTTCCTCTATATGTGTCACTGGGTGCATCCATTGTGTGATATTTCCCTCTATATGTGTCACTGGGTGCATCCATTGTGTGATATTTTCCTCTATATGTGTCACTGGGTGCATCCATTGTGTGATATTTCCCTCTATATGTGTCACTGGGCGCATCCATTGTGTGATATTTTCCTCTATATGTGTCACTGGGTGCATCCATTGTGTGATATTTTCCTCTATATGTGTCACTGGGTGCATCCATTGTGTGATATTTCCCTCTATATGTGTCACTGGGTGCATCCATTGTGTGATATTTTCCTCCATATGTGTCACTGGGTGCATCCATTGTGTGATATTTTCCTCTATGTGTCACTGGGTGCATCCATTGTGTGATATTTTCCTCTATATGTGTCACTGGGTGCATCCATTGTGTGATATTTTCCTCTATGTGTCACTGGGTGCATTCATTGTGTGACATTTCCCTCTATATGTGTCACTGGGCGCATCCATTGTGTGATATTTTCCTCTATATGTGTCACTGGGTGCATCCATTGTGTGATGTTTTCCTCTATATGTGTCACTGGGCACATCCATTGTGTGATATTTTGTGTTGTATCTTTTTCCATCACTTGCTCCTCATTGTGTGGTTTTGGCCATAGAATGGAATGAATGGGTCAGACGTCCAGAAAACTGACCTATAGACTTGCATTATGTGGGATGTGTGTAAATGGCATCACCGGGGGCATCATTGAGTGTCGTTAGCCCACTATCAGATCTAATTTTGCTGCCATCTCTTATCTCAGGCAGAATACGAACACAATAGATCCCCTGCAGCCTTGTCTAAATATTCCTTCCTGCACCTCATTGCCTCGTCACTCCTGCTTTATCCTATACCACAGCTGTAAAGTGAGACTTGCTATAAGATTTTGGTAAATGTAACATCATAGGAAAAATTCACTTTTATAAGGTGTTTAATAATGTGTTTATAAAATGTTTTATAAAGTGTTTTATAAAGTGTTTAATAATGTGTTTAATAAAGTGTTTTATAAAGTGTTTAATAATGTGTTTAATAAAGTGTTTTATAAAGTGTTTAATAATGTGTTTAATAAAGTGTTTTATAAAGTGAGTTATAATATGTTTAATAATGTGTTTGTAATGATCAAGTGATCTGGTTACAGTTTCTGTTAGTGCTCTTTTAGATTCCTATGTGGTGTGTTCAGTGAGCTGCACACGCTGTGCATTCTGGGATTGCGCCTCTGCGTTGCACAGCGTGCGCCGGCTCTCATGCATCCTGCTGGTAGCCATCACAGTAATTCCTACCCATGTTGTGCAGATCAGGATCTGGCCCGGGCGATACATCGATGACGTTTATTATTTATTCCAGAGTAACGCGATGTCATTTATTACACGTCAGGCTCTCTCTAAACTCTGGAATTACGAGAAACCCACGCCGCTTGTATATCACTCATTCAGTGGCCCTGGCTCCCTGGGGAGAATCTTCACGGGACACTCTCAGCACGGCGATTCCAGGATAACACGGGGAATCCCACCAAATCACTTCATTACTGTCCGTCCGTGCGCGGAGATTAATAAATCCAGACATAAATCTGGGGATATTTTACAAGACGCCGGCATGAAGAAACCCAGAAAGAACGCGTGTGATTTGCAGGCGTCGCCATCCATTACCCTGAGCAGCGACAGTACGGCAACACGATGATTAAAGGCGAACGACGCGAGAGGAACAATGTGACACAGCGCAAAGACAAAGAGCCGGAATGTATCGGCCGCTAACAATGCAGATTCTGTCACAGAAGAGGCTGTAATGATGGAGGGATCTCCTCTACATAAAGAGATCTCTCACTCTGACGCATCGCAAACCCCAAGCGACTGGACCTCGTGTCACTGGATTTTTAAAGGGCCAGTACCACCAAAAAATGGAATGTCCTTACTGTGTTTATTTGATGTTGTTGATATCTTACACGCGCTTTGTTTTTCTCTTGTTTGTTTAGTATTCCCTTTCCTGTCGTAGGGCGTACTATGCCGTCCCTGCGGCCAGTGGGCCTTGAAGCCACGGGGGACATACTAGAATGCCCTGTTGACTTCAATGGCCCTCCTCCGATGCCGCCCACTAGCTGCCATCGCTTATCTCTGGTAGCCTAGACAACACAATAGATCTCCTGCAGCCTTGTCTAAATATTCCTTCCTGCACCTCATTGCCTCTTCACTCCTGCTTTATCCTATACCACAGCTGTAAAGTGAGACTTGCTATAAGATTTTGGTAAATGTTGCATCATGGGAAAAATCCACAAAATGGAAACAACAGATTAAAACCTAACTTTATTTTTCCTTTTTGCTTGCAATATATTCAGTTTCCAGTGTTTTAATACAAAAAAAACTACTGTTGACTACTGTTGATGTACATTTTTAGCGTGGCAGGAGCTAATGTAACCGTGTTCTGGTTTGTGATGCACTTGCTGTGTAACCCTTTGCGTGCTGATTTATGTCAGTGAGTGATGTTTTCTGTAATAAGAAAACAGTCAAAATCCAGAAATCCACCACCTTAAATCTCCACTCATGGCCTCTGGAGGCAGCGTGTCACCCCCTCTAGTGGTTCATAGAACTCTGTGTACCTTATGAGGTCTCCCACCTCTCCAGTGGGCAGGAAGGCTCCTGCTTTGCTTGACCATCACCGTGGATCAGCTGTTCTGCCATTCATTATTGTGCATTCATGCTGGGCAGTCAGGTAAGGACAGGACCCAGAGGTCCGTCCCATCTCATCCCTGGCCAATGGGCTTCCTAGTCCGCCCCTCTTGTATCCTGGCCAATGGGGTTCCTAGTCCGCCCCTTTTGTATCCTGGCCAATGGGGTTCCTAGTCCGCACCTCTTGTATCCTGGCCAATGGGGTTCCTAGTCCGCCCCTCTTGTATCCTGGCCAATGGGGTTCCTAGTCTGCCCCTCTTGTATCCTGGCCAATGGGGTTCCTAGTCTGCCCCTCTTGTATCCTGGCCAATGGGGTTCCTAGTCTGCCCCTCTTGTATCCTGGCCAATGGGGTTCCCAGTCAGGGTTTATAAGGACTTCCACTTCCCTTTGCTATTGGCTTGTTGTGGTTTTTCTCCCCATCACTGAGGTCCTCTTTGTTCTTTATATTTAATCTCCTGGTAGCTGACCCCTGGTTGGTTCCTTGACTACGTTCCTGTGTTCTCCTCATCTTGACCCCGGCTTGTCTGAGCATCCGATTTGATAGTACCGACCTAGGCTTGGTTACCCGCATACGTGTACCTCTCCTGTGCCGGGCTTTGGCTTGTGTTCCTAGATATTCCTTGTCGTTGTAATCTTGCTGTTACCCCATTGTCTAAGGAACGGCTCTAGCATAGGTTACCCGTGTCCTCTGTTTATGCAGCTATCTTCATGTTGGGTCATAGTACCGGTTGGATGGAGTAGAGGTAACATCAATGGTCTATAACCGTGGAGACCCAGGTTGGAATCCCGGCCAGAGCACCTCTCCAGTAAGTGTCCTTGGACGAGACACCTAACGCTACATACTCACCTACCACACAATATGGGCTGTGGAGTCCAGTGGTGACGTCTTGAAGCAAGTCAAGAAACCATTAAGCACATCCCTCCAATACAACTGTGGAGAAGCAAGTCTCGACTTTACGAGAAGCGGGTTCAACCTAACCACCAGGTCGCTGCTCTACAATCATGGAAAGACGACTCGATCTCACTCAGAAGACGCCACCAGCGAGTGTCCTTGGGCAAAACACCTAACGATATGGATGCGCCAACCTCACAAAATACTTGTACATCTCATAGATTGTAAATTCCCTGGGACCAGGAACCCCCTGAATCAGGCCGTATCATCCATGTGTGGTATTCCAATTTATTAACCCCTTGTACACTGATCTTGTAAAGCACTGCAGAATATGTGGCCGCTATATAAATAAAGGAGAATAATATTCTTTCACAGAGCAGTGAACTGAAGCTCTGGCTTAGATATTTTACTCCATGACGGACAACGCGCAAAGCAGAAGGCCTTAGGGACTCGAGGGACTAAATGTGGGTCTTTAAAGACTAATGGGCCTCACCCATAATATAATTACCCCTCCCTGGCGCTCAGTTACTGTATCGCCGACCTCCCCCCGGGCAGCCGCCAACAGCGAATACAAAGTATCACAATCAATCACAGCCACCAAGGCTTCAGATTTAGAATGGGACGGGGGGGGGGGGCATGGGACGGGGCTCTGCGGACGAGGCGTCGGATCTGACAAAATGTTATCAATAGCGGATAAACGGTAATTTAATTCCACGTTTCATATTTAAAAGCTCGTGCTTTAAGAGGGGAAAAACGATCCGGCAGGAGGATTACATAACACAGACGGAGGGAAAAACCTGGCAGAAGGTCTCCGGTCCGGGGCATCCTTCGATCGATAAGCATCGCCGGGGCCGCTGATTGTCTGGTTTAGGAGGATGAGGAACGGAACGGCCTGCGGTTCTTTTAGTACACGAGCAGGACGAGGATATGGAAGCGTCCGCTCTGGAGCAGTTTTAATGGCTTTACTTTCAGCCTCCATTAGTGGCGTCATGGCTGCCCGTGCGATAGTCGTGGCCCTCGGTGCATCACCTACAGCAGCGCTGCCTCCCTAAATAACTCTGTGGCTTATTCACTAAACTCCATTTATTCGCAGCGGACGGATCGCTGATACATGGAACGATTTTCCGTTACTTTCTTGCCGGGATGTGTCTCTGTTGGGTTGTTTGTCCAGAACAGAACTCTATGGGGCGCGAAGGCAAACCTTGGTGCCGCAGATGTTTTGGCACTACATGTCCCATGATGCTTAGTCACATTTAATTTGGCTGAGCATCATGGGACATGTAGTTCAGAAACACCAAGGTTCACCATCAGTACTATAGGTCTCCGTCCTTCTGATGGATTTAGCGTTTTGTGGTATTGTGTGCATACCAGAAGGTAGGTTGTGGTGTTACTCTATAGTGTAGCGTGGTGATGTCTAACTTTGGCCCCTAAGCTAGAACTCCCATGATGCCCTAGCAGCCTTTACGTTGGCTGAGAGCCATGGGATGTCAGTTCAGAGAATCCATGATGGTTCCAGTTTGAGATAACGTAGCCGGGGTTACATCATTCCTCCACACTCGCTCCCGAACGCCCGACGGCCTTGACAACCCCGAGGGGCGACCGCGCAATAAAGCAGACGGTAACATCTCGCGCAGAGAATCCCCGGAGGCTGATTGCTGGTTACAAAGAAATTGATCAGATCATAAAAGTGTAAGCAGCCAATTAGAGAGCGAAGCTGCAGCGTTAAAGGGAGGCTCATAAAACATCATCGTTACATAAACGCAATGACCTCTGCACTCTTACACACAGATACCCATAAACTCCACGCCGCGCCGGGGGAAACGGCCGGCGCATAGCGTATTGCTTCACACTGGTCAGCGACCCATATCAATGTACCATAGTGACAACATAACTTTTCAAAGAACAAAAACAATAAAATAATATATATATATAGAAAAGTCATACAAAAAAAACATATACAGCCGGACCGAAAAAATAGTCACGATCACTGTAATATTTGGTTGTGTTGCCTTTTGCTGTGATTGCGGCACGCATTCGCCGCAGCATTGTTTCATTGTGATCGTGGCACGCATTCGCCACAGCATCATTTTGCTGTGATTGCGGCACGCATTCGCCGCAGCATCGTTTCGTTGTGATCGTGGCACGCATTCGCCGCGGCATCATTTTGCTGTGATTGCGGCACGCATTCGCCGCGGCATCATTTTGCTGTGATTGCGGCACACATTCGCCGCAGCATCGTTTCGTTGTGATCGTGGCACGCATTCGCCGTGGCATCATTTTGCTGTGATTGCGGCACGCATTCGCCGCGGCATCGTTTTGCTTTTATTGCGGCATGCATTTGCCGTGGCATTGTTTTGCTGTGATTGCGGCACGCATTTGCCGTGGCATCGTTTTGCTGTGATTGCGGCACGCATTTGCCGCGGCATCATTTTGCTGTGATTGCGGCACGCATTCACCGCGGCATCATTTTGCTGTGATTGCGTCACGCATTCGCCGCGGCATCGTTTTGCTGTGATTGCGTCATGCATTCGCCGCGGCATCGTGTGGATAAGCTTATGCAATGTCACAGCATTTATTGGCGTCCAGAGTGGCATTAATTTGTGGCCAAGATCTTGTATTGATGATGGGAGAGTCGCGGCGCAGCGTAAAGTCTTCTCCAGCACATTATCCCAAAGATTAACCTCAATGGGGTTAAGGTCTGGACTGTGCGGTGGCCAATCCATGTGTGAAAATGATGTCTCATGCTCCCTCAACCACTCTTGCACAATTTGAGCCTGATGAATCCTGGCATTGCCATCTTGGAATATGCCCGCTGTGCCATCAGGGGAGAAAAAAAAACATTGATGGAATGGTCCAAAAAAAAGTCACCACCTCCCATATAAGGCTGTTATGATGTGGAGTCGCTTCAGTCGATCAGGTTTAGGTTCAGCAGTGTTTCTGTGCGTCACGTCATGTTATAACAGGCGTGTATGGGAGGTGGTACCATTTTTTTCCACCAATGACCAAAAAGAAAGCACCGAATTGACCTCGGGGAATTCCAACGAACAGATTAAAAAAAAAAGAAGTCTCATTCCCCTAACAGGAGGTTAAATCAATAAAAATGTATTAAAATGCGTCTAAATAATAAAAAGGTCCTTTAAAAAATAATAAAAAAAAGTCTTTTAAAAAAATTGAAAAAAATCAAAAAAGTTTCTGTAAAAAATAAGTATTTTCCATCTATTACTTTAAAACTAATTAGACTCGTCTGTTTAAACCCAACCAATCGAAATCACCGCAATTTGGCGTTCTGTGAATAGACAAATCGATTGTTCTCAATGGGACAATTTGGTGCCCCCCCCAAATTGCAGCAAAATGCACTGTATTTCACCGTCAATTCTCCTGTATCTGATGAATTAGCAGCTTTGTGAAAAGACGAATCGCCCCAAAATTGCAGATACAGTGAAATTTAACATTCGGCGGCAAACTTGGAGGTCGGTGATTAACCTGTTAAGCGTCACATGACCTGCCGGCTCTGTGTAAATGGAGCATTATTAATGGCTGCTCGTGCCGGTACCCGTGTAACTCGCTCAGAGTAGAGACGTTTGATGGAGAGATCTGCACCTTTATATAAACCCCAATACAAAGGCGATTTATTTACCCATGAGCTCAGATACAAAATATCCACCTGGCGAACAAAGCAAAAGCTCTCCGCGCACAAACATGCACTGCAATAAAAAAAATATATAAGTCTTCCAAATCCCGTCTGCCGTGCCCCGTTTTATTCCGCTCCACTGACCCCGACGCAGAAATCCCATTTGGCACGAGAGATCTCGAGGTGCGATGGAGCGGAATGGAGTCGTCGAACTCTGTCTGCGGCCAATGGGTGCTCAGATTAAGGCTCCTGAGAGTGCGACGGGGTGATATCATTGGGCCCCGGGGCCCTGCCGCCTGGCAGGTTACTCGCTCATTACCTCCAGCGCCGGGCGGCCCCAGTGATTGGATTATTAATGGCGTATCTTTTTAATCCCCCCCCCCGGCTTTAATGGGCTGTCTGGCCGCTCCTCGCAGCTGTCGGCCCGCGTGTCTCTCAGCCGTCTCAGATGTTGAGATGCAGATTGCTGAAGAATGCCGTGCCCTCTGATCTCAGGCACACAGGCCGCCAGTGGGCCGTGATAAAGTAGGTGCGCCGCGTCTGGCGTTAGTGAAACCCATTCTGCTGTAAGTTTGGATAAATCGATTGTTTAATGAAGGGTTACAATATCTCCGCAACATGTAGCTTTATTCAGCCCTGCGTTAAGACACGAGATGAGGAGGACCACCTTATGCCTAAAACCACCTATTTTTTTCGGTTCGTTCGGATTTTGTAAATTTTCGTTTCAGCTCGTTTCGGCCGATTTCCGTTCGGTTCGTTTTTCGTGTTTTCGGAACGTCTGTTCTCCTCGTTTCAAAGTGTCTATTCGTTTTGACGTAAACTAATGGTTTTTTGGATCCGATATTTCTGCCGATACGATAATTCTGCCGATACGATAATTCTACCGATACGATAATTGTGCCATTGAGATTTCTCATGTTTTACAAGAAGGATACATTGAGATTTCTCATGTTTTCCAAGAAGGATACATTGAGATTTCTCTGGTTTCCCAGGAAGGATACATTGAGATTTCTCTGGTTTTCCAGGAAGGATACATTGAGATTTCTCTGGTTTTCCAGGAAGGATACATTGAGATTTCTCTGGTTTTCCAGGAAGGATACATTGAGATTTATTTGGTTTTCCAGGAAGGATACATTGAGATTTCTCATGTTTTACAAGAAGGATACATTGAGATTTCTCTGGTTTCCCGGGAAGGATACATTGAGATTTCTCTGGTTTCCCGGGAAGGATACATTGAGATTTCTCTGGTTTCCTGGGAAGGATACATTGAGATTTTTCATGTTTTACAAGAAGGATACATTGAGATTTCTCTTGTTTTCCAGGAAGGATACATTGAGATTTCTCTGGTTTTCCAGGAAGGATACATTGAGATTTCTCTGTTTTACAAGAAGGATACATTGAGATTTCTCTGGTTTTACAAGAAGGATACATTGAGATTTCTCTGGTTTTCCAGGAAGGATACATTGAGATTTCTCTGGTTTTCCAGGAAGGATACATTGAGATTTCTCATGTTTTACAAGAAGGATACATTGAGATTTCTCTGGTTTTCCAGGAAGGATACATTGAGATTTCTCATGTTTTACAAGAAGGATACATTGAGATTTCTCTGGTTTTACAAGAAGGATACATTGAGATTTCTCTGGTTTTCCAGGAAGGATACATTGAGATTTCTCTGGTTTTCCAGGAAGGATACATTGAGATTTCTCTGGTTTTCCAGGAAGGATACATTGAGATGGGAATGATACGAAATTACAGAATCAGCGATATAACCGAAAAATACGTTGTCCGAAATTACTGAAGTGGAACCGAAATCACGAATGGAACGAAAATGATTTTCGATTTTACACATTTCTAGTCCATTCGAAAATTCCGAAAAAAGTTTTCGTTTTGGTTCGGAAATTTGTTCGGATCTGCCGTTTTCGGATCTGAATGTACGAATCGGGAAATTTCGTGAAAATTCCGAAATTCGGAAACCCGAAACGCACATCCCTACCGGAGACTCCTGTGTCCAATGTACATTAACCCCATGAGAGGTAAATGCAATGGTAACAATGTGTCACCTCTCCTGAGCCTGAAGATGGGATTCTGACCTTCAAGGTCACTAACCAGCCTTTAGCCGTCGAACGCATAACTTTACTTTGGCAAATAACGAGAAAGCAAGTACGACCCAACTAGAGCGAATTCACGGTTTAGGTTACTGGCTGCCACTGGAGATCTCGGTAGCTTTCACCATGGTTTCCACCGTAGTTTGTTGTTCAGCGTACGTTTTAATGGCCTCCCACCAATGAGTCCACCATAGTTTTTGCGTTAGTAATTTAGAGGGTTACTCACTTAACACCGGCGGTTTAAGTTTGGCCGGGGATTAACTACATGAAGATCTGGTGAATTCACTAGTTAGTAAATTGCCACCGGAGTTTGCTGTATTTAATTTGGCCATAGTTAGTGTCCATCGTGCTCAGCTTGGGTGTCAGTGGACTTTCCGCCATTTGTTTCCTCCTTATTTGTGAATGGACCACCATTAATTAGAAAGTCTATCAGGGTTATCCATAGAGATCCAAATTAGGGCCGAAAGGGAACTGAACGCTGAAATTCAGGGTACGTTACCTTTCCTGGCCATTCGGCTATTCAGAGAGCAGGCAATTTGCCAAATCCTGGCGAATTGCCTGCACATACGGTGTCTGTTCGGTGTCTGTTCGAGGGCAGTGAATCCCCATGAAAAAGCACTGCTTCGTCTATTCAGAGAACACAAACCAGCAGTGAAAGGTTCCCGTAATGCCCTGTCATTCGGTGGTTTTAGGCTAGGGTCAGACTAACGCATTTTTCGCGTTGTCCGTGAAAAAGTGCGTTCGAACGAATGGACGCATTTTTTCACGGAATACGCGATAGCGGTCATACGACGCGCATTTACGTCCGTGATTTTGTACGGATCATCAATAAAACCCTTTTTGTGTCTGGACGTTATGTTGGCCGGACATTAGCAGCGTCTGACGTCTCCTAATCACACACACACGCCGCTAGCGGACGCAGCGCACTCTGTACGTCAGTACTAGCGGTTTGACGCTCTCGAAAAAATGCGTTTGTTTGCCACTTGCGTTGCGCGGACGGACTTTCGTGCGGCCGTTCTTCGTATGCTGCCCGGCATTGGACGTAATTTGCTGCTAGCACGGCCGCGATTAAGTGCGGCTAAACGCACGTTAATACTGCGCTCGTCTGACCCTAGCCTAATTCGGCAGGTTTATTCAGGCGAATCCCATAGGCTTCAATGTTAAAAATATTCCCGTTTTAATTCAATACCTAATAAACCGTTCATTATAAAATTCTGCAGCAAAAAGTCTCTTTATTTATAGATTTTTTTAGTATCTTTTAGGCATTTTTCGGGATTTTTTTCAGCTTTTTTTAAAATCTTTTTTTTTCTGTAACAGCCCTTTTTATTATCATTCATTGGATTTTATAAGTAAATTTCAGACATTTTTGTTCTGTAGTTTCTTAGCAAACAGCGCTTCACTTTTTTAACATTGAAGCGAACTTGTTTTTATTTTTTTTCACTCCATTAGTCTGCGGCGTTGGGTTTTTCCGGCGGCTGCTCTGCACTGTGATCGGCGGCTGCTTGGGTTTCTCCGGCGTGTTCGGCGGGGTTAATCCAAATGTTTTTGCGTGTTACGGTGTACGTTCGGCTAGGTTTTTGCGGTGAGTGTTCGTCGGGTTTGTGGCGGCTTTTCCCTGCGCTTTGACGGCCCTGTGGTGTTTGCGGAATACATCGCCGGGTCGCCGAAATGGGATCGCCGAATCTCACCAAATTGAAGAGAAAGAAAAGCCACCGAACGTGCGGTGACTTTTCGATTCTCTTTGAATTACCCTGTATGTATGTTATGCTCATCAGGTTCTGTGTTTTTATTATAAATTGTACTCCGGTGTGAGGTCTAGACTGGTTCCTATGGAGACTGCCAGGTGTTCAACCATCCAGAAGATGGAGCCGGGACGTACAGGCACGTCACAAGGTGGACTCATCCTGCATTGAGAATCTGTACCAGCGGATCCACGTGAATTTGTGGACCACTGAAAAGTGAATCCAGCGAGAGATCACCAAGGGGAGGTGACGTCACCTCGATGCACCGGAACGAAGGGGAATGTGTCGCCGCAAGTGGACAAAGGAGGTTGGCCCATGCGCACGTGGAGAACATTTCAATGATTCATTCTGCAATTTTCTTTTTGATCAAGTGGACTATTTAAGAGACGTCCCATGATACGGATAGGTCATAAACATTTCTGCTCCTGAAGAAGTCCCAGTTGGGACGAAACGCGTTGAGCTCTGGACGTTCTGCCCATTTGGATGTGGACTAGGACAGTAGCAATATCCTTTTCCCATGGTCGCGTTGACATCCGCATTTTATGCTGTGCTGTTTCAACACTAATTACGTGTGAGTAAATACATTTGTCTCTGATTTATTACATTCCGTGACTTAACATCATTATTTGTCGTATGTGATTCATTGCACAGTCCTGAGGTCTTTTACTATCGTATCAAAACATCGTCGGCCACTGTGAACTGATTGAGGATGATGGGCGCGTTATTCATGGTGCTTATGTAAGTGGCCAATTGTATTGCGCACGAAGGGGTTATTCAGAGAGCACCGACATGTCGCTGACATTTCGGTGCTCTCTCGCTCCGCACAGTTCCCTGCACTTCGGGGAATCAAAGTTCCCCACCCTGCGGCGAATTCAGCATTCACCACAGGGTCCCCGGAGTGCAGGGAAAACCCGCCACAATCCCGCCGGAAATGCCACAAAAAACACTCCGAACGCGTCAGAAAAAGCAGACGAGCCACCGATCACAACGCAGAGCAGCCGCTGGAAAAAGTCGACAAGCTGACGAACGGGTAAAAAAAAAAAAAAATCTGTATGATTGAAAGTGTCAAAATTGAAACGCCGTTTTCAAAAAAACTACTTAACGAAAATGTCTGGAATTTCCACATAAAATCCAATGAATGATAATAAAAAGGTCTGTTACAGAAAAAAAAACCTGCCTTTAAAAATAAAAGAGGGAAAAAAGTTGCCGAAAAAATCCCAAAAATTTCCTAAAAGATCCTAAAAATCAATGAATAAAAAGACTTTTTGCTGCAGATTAAAAGAATAAAATAATATTGAATATTTAAAAAAAAAACTGAGGATTTTTTTTAACATTGAAACCTATGAGATTCGCCTGAATAAACCTGCCGAATGAAAGCACTGAACATCAGGGCATTTCACTGACATTTCTCTGCTGTTCAATGTGAATAGATTAACCATTGCTTCTCTATGGAGGATTTCACTGCCGCCAAACAGGCACCGTATTTCACAGCCGCCGAACAGCACCGTATTTCACTGCCGCCGAACAGCACCGTATTTCATTGCCTGCCAAACAGGCACCATATTTCACTGCCGCCGAACCGCACCGTATTTCACTGCTGCCGAACAGCACCGTATTTCACTGCTGCCGAACAGTACCGTATTTCACTGCCGCCAAACAGGCACTGTATTTCACTGCCGCCGGACAGGCACCGTATTTCACTGCCGCTGAACAGCACCATGTTTCACTGCCGCCGAACAAGCACCGTATTTCACTGCCGCCGAACAGGCACCGTATTTCACTGCTGCCAAACAGGCACCATATTTCACTGCCGCCGAACAGGCACCGTATTTCACTGCACCATGTTTCTATGTTTCTATGTATTTCACTGCCGCTGAACAGGCACCGTATTTCACTGCTGCTGAACAGGCACCGTATTTCACTGCCGCCGAACAGGCACCGTATTTCACTGCCGCTGAACAGGCACCGTATTTCACTGCTGCTGAACAGGCACCGTATTTCACTGCCGCCGAACAGGCACCGTATTTCACTGCCGCTGAACAGGCACCGTATTTCACTGCTGCCGAACAGGCACCGTATTTCACTGCTGCCGAACAGGTACCATATTTCACTGCCGCCGAACAGGCACCGTATTTCACTTCCAATTCACCAATATTTGGAGAACTGCCTGCTCTCAAATGGCCATGAAATTGCACTGTACGGAGAAACTCACTGTTCGGTGACATTTCGGGGCCAGTTCGGCTCTCTCTGAATAACCCTGCATCATGTCTTAAAATAACATATAACACCGCAGGGATGATGGGGCTCAGCGTTTTTCATCATCTTTAAGATAAGCAGTAGCACATAGAAAAGATCAGATCCAGCTTCACTGAAAGGTGAAAGGTAACCCCCCCCCATTCACCCCCCCCTCCACTGGGTTAAACATTGTATTTATAATCCAGACCTTCTGTGGTTATAAATGACCCGGCCTTACCATGACCGAGACACCATATCTCAGCCCTGCGTCTGGAAGATGAATCACACGGCCGACTGTGAAGTATTAGGGCTGGACGGCGCTGCCTGTCTAATAATGGACGGCATTTCTCACCTTTTTAATTGCATCTTCTATCAATCTCATTTTTTTCTATTTAAAAATCAGAACGGATTTGATGTCAGGTATAAGAAGGTGCAACTCCAGACGAATATAGAAAGTTACATCGCTTGTTGAAAAGTACATTCGGGGATAGAAAGGAACCAGGACGAGGACGGACATGGAAATGTTTCAGCTTTTTTATTTCAACGAGCCGATTCCAGGTGAGACGGGCCGATTCCAGGTGAGACGGGCCGATTCCAGGTGAAACAGGCAGATTCCAGGTGAGAGGGGCCATTTCCAGGCGAGGTGAACCGATTCCAGGTGAGGTGGGCCGATTCCAGGTGAGAGGATCCACTTCCAGGTGAGATGGGAAGATTCCAGGTGAGGTGAACCGATTTCCAGGTGAGATGGACAGTTTCCAGGTGAGACAGACCATTTCCAGGTTAGATGGGCTGAGACCAGGTAAGATGGGCTGTTTCAAGGGGAGATGGACCGATTCTAGATAAGATGGACTGTTTGAAGGGGAGATGGGCTAATTTAAAGTGAGATGGGCCTTTTCCAGGTGAGATGGGCCTTTTCCAGGTGAGATGGACCGATTCCAGGTGAGATGGACTGATTCAAGGTGAGATGGACCGATTCCAGGTGAGATGGACCGATTCCAGGTGAGATGGACCGATTCCAGGTGAGATGGGCCATTTCAAGTGAGATGGGCCAAAGCCAGATGAGACAGGGTGCTTCCAGGTGAGATCATTGGTTTCCAGGTGAGTTGGCCAATTCCAGGTGAGACATGCCATTTCTGGGTGAGACATGCTGTTTCTGGGTGAGACGGGCCGTTTCCCGGTGAGACGGGCCGTTTCCAGGTGAGACAGGCCGTTTCCAGGCGCAGACGGTGTGATTCCAGGTGAGATGGTCTGATTCCAGGTGAGATGGGCCTTTTCCAGGTGAAATGGGCCATTTGCAGGTGAGATGGGCCTTTTCCAGATGAGATGGGCTGATTCCAGGTGAGACAGGGTACTTCCAGGTGAGATCATTGGTATCTAGGTGAGATGGTCATTCCAGGTGAGACGTGCCATTTCCAGGTGAGACGTGCCATTTCCAGGTGAGATGTGCCGTTTCCAGGTGAGACGTGCCTTTTCCAGGTGAGATAGGCCATTTCCAAATAAGACGGGCCTAAACCAGGTAAGATGGGCTGATTCCAGGTGAGACAGGTTGCTTCCAGGTTTGATACTTGGTTTCCAGGTGAGATGGCCAATTCCAGGTGAGACGTGCCGTTTCCAGGTGAGATGTAATGATTCCAGATGAGACGGGCCATTTACAAGCGAGCCGTTATGTATGTGAGCCATTAAGTACAATGGCCTTGCATGTAAGTGCTTACTGGCACATTGTGTTGAATGATCATGGAGTATATGTTGTACATGTGCAGCAATTACCATCAAAGTTACATAGTTACATAGTTATATAGGCTGAAAAAAGACATGCGTCCATCGGGTTCAGCCTCTCCCACATAACCTACTGCTGTTGATCCAAAAGAAGGCAAAAAACCCAGTCTGAATGCTCGCCAATATGCAACATACTGGGAAAAAATTCCTTCTTGACCCCAGAATGGCGTCAGATTTCTCCTTGGATCAAGAAGCTTTTACCCACATATTAAATAGTATAACCCTTAATATTAAGTTCAGCTCTGATTGATCTTTCTGTACCCTCGTTTGCAATTTAGAGGAGATCTGTCCAGTTGGGCGTCTTTGGGATCCCTGTAGACCATGGGATGCCCTCTGCAGTCCACACTTTGCATTGTCCAATGTGTCAGCATTTGCCACAGACCCCTCATTAAATTGTTCAGGATGTTGAGTTCCAGGATCTTGGACTCATTTGTAGCAGGTTCCATATTGTTTCAGTGGTCGGACGCTGCCATTGGCAGTTTTTATATTCATTGGCCCTCGTAGTTTTGTCTGTGGATCCTTATGTGCCCCCGTTTTACGGCAGTCGCACTGCACCATATCTGTGTTTCGGGCCTTGGAATTTTATTATCCGCAGCATTATTTTGGCTTTTCTTGTCTATACCCCACACCAATATTTTGGCTTGGGTTACATGGTCATGTACCTGTGTGTTGGCTTGGGTTACATGGTACCTGAACCGTGTGTTGGCTTGAGTTACATGGTACCTCAACCCGTGTGTTGGTTTGGGTTCTCATAAATAGACATTGTCTCATGTTGCCATTTGCTCATCTCTGAACTTTGTCTTGTCCCACCGTATCCCTTGTATTGATCGCCTGTGGTCACACCAGTACAGTGTCTCTCGGGTTGCCTTTATTGGCCAACAGCCTTTACGTTCGGTTCTGTTTTGAGACATGAATCCACCTGTCATCGCCGTCTTCCCATACTCTATCTCAGATTTATTCCTCGCGTAGTTGGTGGCATTGCCCAGTGTCGCTATGTGCGAAGCAGCTGCGGCTATTTTTGCCTTCATTGAAAAGAATCCAGTTCTTTTTTAGACGTGCTAAGCCTTTAATATAATAAACGGAATGATCTGCCTCAATGTCAGGGGGCGACGCGATTAAATGCTCTTAACCAGCAAAAAGGGGACTTAAAGTCTGGCCGAGGAATGCCAAGCTCCGGTCTATCAGAAAGGAACGGCACGTTGGGTTTCGAATGCCAACCTCCATAGGCAGGGCTGCCATCAGGGCATTACGCCCCATGCTGCCGTAAGGGGCCCGGTGGGGGCCCGGGCCGCCGGGGCCCGGGGGGTCCCGGGCCCCCGTCGTCGCCCTTTAACAGCTCCGGTATCGGACTCGATGAGTCCGAATCCGGAACTGTGTCTCTGCTGCTGCAGGAGCCGGAGGAGACACTGTGTCTCCTCCGGCTCCTGGCAGCTTCACTGGTTGGCTGGGCGGGGCCAAGCAGCATGTGGGGGTCTCCCAAGCACGTTGCTTTGGCTCCGCCCCTCCACTCAGTGAAGATGTGCGCCGGAGCTGGAGGGGCCGGGAAGAAGACAGAAGAAAAGAAGATTAAAGAAAAGGTGAAGAAAAGAAGACAGCGGAGTGGTGAGCCAGGGCCCAGACCCCAAGGCCCAGACCCAGGGCCCAGACCCCAAGGCTTAGGACCCAGACCCTAAGGCCCAGACCCCAAAGCCAAGGGACCAGACCCCAAGGCCCAAAGCCCAAATCCAGGGCCCAAACCCCTAGGCCCAAACCCAGGGCCCAGACCCAGGGCCCAGACCAAGGCCCAGGGCCCAGACCAAGGCCCAGACCCAGGGCCCAGACCCTAAGGCCCAAACCCAGGGCCCAGACCCCAAGGCCCAGGACCCAGACCCTAAGACCCAGGGCCCAGACCCAAGGCCCAGACCCCAAGGCCCAGACCCTAAGGCCCAAACCCAGACCCCAGACCCCAAGGCCCAGACCCAGGGCCCAGGCCCCTAGGCCCAGACCCCAAGGCCCAGACCCAGGGCCCAGACCCAGGGCCCAGACCCCTAGGCCCAGACCCAGGGCCCAGACCCAGGGCCCAGACCCCTAGGCCCAAACCCAGGGCCCAGACCCCAAGGCCCAGGGCCCAGACCCTAAGTCCCAGACCCAGGGCCCAGACCCCAAGGCCCAGACCCAGGGCCCAGACCCCAAGGCCCAGACCCAAGGCCCAGACCAAGGCCCAGACCCCAAGGCCCAGACCCAGGGCCCAGACCCCAGGGCCCAGACCCCGGGCCCAGACCCCAGGGCCCAGACCCCAGGGCCCAGACACAGGGCCCAGACCCCTAGGCCAAAACCCAAGGCCCAGACCCCAGACCCAGACCCCAGACCCCAAGGCCCAGACCCAGGGTCCAGACGCCAAGGCCCAGACCCCAAGGCCCAGACCCTGGGCCCAGACCCCAAGGTCCAGACCCAGGGCCCAGACCCAAGGCCCAAACCCAGACCCCTAGGCCCAGACCCCAAGGCCCAGACCCCAAGGCCCAGACCGTGGGCCCAGTGCCCAGACCCAGGGCCCAGACCCTGGGCCCAGACCCCAAGGTCCAGACCCAGGGCCCAGACCCAAGGCCCAAACCAAGACCCCAGGGCCCAGACCCCAAGGCCCAGACCCCAAGGCCCAAACCCAGGGCCCAGACCCAGGGCTCAGACCCCAAGGCCCTGACCAGAAAGGCCCAGACCCATGGCCCAGACCCCTGGGCCCAGACCCCTGGGCCAAGACCCCAGGGCCCAGACCCCAAGGCCCAGACCCAGGACCCAGACCCCAAGGCCCAAACCCAGGGCACAGACCCCAAGGCCCAGACCCAGGGCACAGACCCCAAGGCCCAGACCAGGGCCCAGACCCCAAGGCCCAAACCCCAGGGCCCAGACCCCAAGGGCCAAGGCCCAGGGACCAGACCCAGAGACCAGGGCCCAGGCCAGACCCCAGGCCCCAGGGACCAGAGCCCAGACCCAGGGATCAGACCCCAGGCCAGACTCAGGGCCCAGACCCCAGGCCAGACCCAGGGACCAGGCCCAGCCTAGACCCAGGGCCCAGACCTCAGGGACCAGACCCCAAGGCCCAGTCCCAGGGACCAGACCCAGGGCCCATACCAGACACCAAGGCCCAGGGACCATGCCCAGACCCAGACCCAAAGGCCATCATACACAGCCCGTTTCTGTGAGATTTATTGCTGTGGATTCTGTGATACGTTCATAAACACTGCTCATTACTGTGAATTTTATTGCTGTGGATACTGTGATACGCTAATACACACTGCACATTACTGGGAGTTTTATTGCTGTGGTGCTATGTTATGTCTTTTTTTTTGAAGGGGGAGAAAAGCTGTTAGAGGTTGAGGGAGTGCCAGGGGGCCCCGAGGGGCCCCATCGTGAGGTTTAGTAAGGGGCCCCATCATTTCTGATGGCTGCCCTGTCCATGGGCTTTCCCAGCGGAGTGGGAGGTCAGCGGATCCCATGCCCGCAATCCATGGCGAGACGCTCAGAACAGAAACATGGATTTGGGAAAAACTGAGGCAAGAATCCTGAACACGCTATGCACAATGGACGCGTCAGGTGCCGGGTATACTTCAACAAAGACGTGGGTAAAAAAATGATGTAAAAAGCTGCTCCAGATCCTGGGGAGCACTGAGAGCAGCCAGATCCTGGGGAGCACTGTGAGCAGCCAGATCCTGGGGAGCACTGCGAGCAGCCAGATCCTGGGGAGCACTGAGAGCAGCCAGATCCTGGGGAGCACTGAGGGCAGCCAGTTCCTGGGGAGCACTGAGAGCAGCCAGATCCTGGGGAGCACTGAGAGCAGCAAGATACTGAGGAGCACTGACAGCAGGTGATGCTGGGTGGTTTGGGGGAAACTCCTACGCTTCACCCAGCTTTTTGGCAGGTCAGGGGAGCTGGTGCGGGGGGGGGGGACACTCCTTACATCCTTACCGCATTATAAATGTAAAGCTGAGCAGAGCGTCCCTTTAATATATTCTCCCCGATACCTCATAGCAATTTAACAGCCAGGACACTCAGAATCGAGCTCTCCCCAACTGACCTGACCACGCGCCGTATGGGAGGGGAGAGGAAGTCCACTTTAAGGCTTAAAACACAAAAAACTTTACTTTTTAATCCCATGAAACACATTTTAAAATGATTTCCATTGATAGTCTTTAATCTGGGAGTGTCGCACACAGATAGTGTTACTTCTCGCGGTCATTACCGTTTATAAACGTGAAACATACACGTTGCACAGGGCCGTCTTTGTATCCCATATCCAGGTCAGCACATCCCGCAGCCCCTCTGTCCAACAATAATAATACATCGTTATTCATAGCCGATATGTACGTTTTAATCTTCCCGCGCCTTAAAAAAAGATTTCTATTTTCCCAAATTACTCACCCGGAACCAGGAGAAAGTCATTTATAGTAAAAACTAAACGCCGTAAATTTCCACTAGCGATGCTTTTATATCTGCCATTCAAAAAAGTAACGGACAACGCCAGGGGAGCAAAGCTTCGTTTTGGGGACCCCTCTGCATAGCCTCACCAGATCCGCCATATTTTACTGAACGCCTATAATTTATTCATGCTGATGATGGGCAGTGCATGAAAAATGCCACCCCGTAGTATGTATAATCCATACGCTGCAGGTAAGGAATCAGAAAGGAATCCCAGTTGACCTGCCTCGATTTTCTTCCTGCAGCATATGAATTGTACATGTTGCAGGGCAGCAGTTTACCCTGTGCTCCCCCTCTGTATGAAACAGTAATATGTGTCCAGGAAAACATGGCCGACTTGGCAACCCTACTTCTGCATCAACTTTTAAACCAAGGCTGTCAAACTCCGACCGCACCCCAGATGTTGGTGCCTACATTTCCCAGAATTCTTTCATTGTAATAGATGGCCAGAGAATCCTGGGAGTTGTAGTTCAGAAACATCTGGGGGATCAGAGTTTTTTTTAAACAGTTGCTTTTCACACCATAATAATCCTTACCATGAGGACACACATCCTGCCAATCCATGGCCATCAATGTGAGTGTATTGACAGTCATTGGGGGGACCTAATTCATAAGCTTTGACAATAATGCAGAAATAATGTATAAATATCTTACAGTGACAAGAATAAAAATATCACATATAAATAACTTAATTAATAGAAATATAATGTTCGAATATCTTCAATAAATTGTAAAAATATTGTGTATAATTTATTTATGCCATTAATAAAAATATAATATGCAAATATCTCCAATAATAATGAAAATGTCACATATAATTAACAACATTATTAAAAATATGAAGCTCAATTATATTAAATCAGAACTAAAATTATTATGTAGAATTTGCTTCGTAACATCGTTAATAATAATTAATAAAATCATGTATAATTTCACTTAATGTATATATAATGGTTCAAATATTTCCAATAAAAATTTAAAAATATTATGTATAATTAGTTTCATTAATAAAAATATAATCTACAAATATCTCTAATAATAATTAACAAATAACATGTATTCGTATCGTCATTAATAAATATGAAGTGTACAAATATCTCCAATAATAATTTAAACTGTCTTGTGTAATAAGCTTAATTAAAATATAGTTTACAACTATCATCATTAATAATTAAAAATATCTTGTATAATTAGCTTCATTAATAAAAATATAGTGTACTGTATTATTATCTTGAATAATAATTAGAAATATGTATAATTAACATAATTTATTTAAAATATAAAGTTCAAATATCACCAATAATAATTAAAAACATCACGTATGCTTAATGCCATTAATAAATATACACAGGATTATTCAGAGTGAGCCGAACTGGCCCTGAAATTGCACCGAACAGTGATTTTTCCCCGTCCGGTGACATTTCGGGGCCATTTGGCTATTCAGAGAGCAGGCAATGGCGCCAAACTTTGGTGAACTGCCAGCAAGTACGATGCCTGTTCGACGGCAGTGAAATACGGTGCTGTTCGGCAGCAGTGAAATACGGTGCCTGTTCGGCGGCAGTGAAATATGGTGCCTGTTCGACGGCAGTGAAATACGGTGCCTCTTCGATGGCCGTAAAATACGGTGCTGTTCGGCGGCAGTGAAATACGGTGCCTGTTCGGCGGCAGTAAAATCCCCTATAGAGAAGCAATGGTTCATCTATTCACATTGAACAGCAGAGAAATGTCAGTGAAATGCCCTGATGTTCAGTGGTTTCATTCGGCAGGTTTAATCAGGCGAATCCCATAGGTTTCAATGATAAAAATATTCCGGTTTTATTTAAATATCTAATAAACTGTTTATTATTTTAATCTGCAGCAAAACAGTCTCTTTTTTTTGTTTTTTTAGGATTTTTTAGGCATTTCACTGACATTTCTCTGCTGTTCGGTGTCTGTGAATAGATTAACCGTTGCTTCTCTATGGGGGATTTCACTGTCGCCGAACAGGCACCGTATTTACTGGCAATTCGCCAAATTTAGATGAACTGATTTTTGAAAATCCTAAAAAAAAATAACAGAGACTGTTTTGCTGCAGATTAAAATAATAAACAGTTTATTAGATATTGAATTAAAACAGGAATATTTTTAACATTGAAACCTATGGGATTCGCCTGAATAAAGCTGCCGAATGAAACCACTGCACATCAGGGCATTTCACTGACATTTCTCTGCTGTTCAATGTGAATAGATTAACCATTGCTTCTCTATGGGGGATTTCACTGCTGCCGAACAGCACCATATTTCACTGCCGCCGAACAGGCACCGTATTTTTCGGGCGCCGAACAGGCACCATATTTTTCTGCCGCCGAACAGGCACCGTATTTCACTGCCACCGAACAGGCACTGTATTTCACTGCCACCGAACAAGCACCGTATTTGCTGGCAGTTCGGCAAAATTTGGAGAACTGCCTGCTCTCTGAATAGCCGAATGGCCTCGAAATGTCACCGTACGGGGAAACTCACTGTTTGGTGACATTTCGGGGCCAGATCGTCTCTCTCTGAATAACCCCTTATGTCTTTGCAGCAATTTTATCGCCGATAGAGAGATACTTTCTGTCCATTGGGTCATTTATTGGGTATCAGTCTGTCACACAGTATTTATTATAGGTGACATTGCTTCCTCTCATGTCCCAAATTCACCTTTATGTTTGATGTCTCGGCTCACTCTCTTACACCGCGGCTCTGAGCCCGGCTGGATTATCCGCACAATCTGGTTAACATTTATTCATTTAGGAGCGATGAGCATTTAGCTAAGTGATCACTCCCAAAATACGCATCCGGTGACCCCGTGTAAAGGAGCAGGGCCGTGCGCAGTCACCGGTACCGAGGGCGTTACATGATCCGGGAGGAGAACCGTGCGGTCAAAGCGACGGGCTGGACCGGCCGCCGTCATTCACACAAAACAAACATTCATTATAACACAAAGTTATAACTGCACGAAGGTCAAATAATCCCAAACTGGAGAATGTCCCATGAAAGCCGTTAACCCCTCCTGCCGCTGCCGGCGCCTGCTTTGCTCGTCACTTATTACATCACTTGATCTGCTTCCTATAAATTATATGAAAGTCGATCTGCTAAACGGTGATTTCTGACGCGTTGCAAAGCGATGTGGACGGGTGGGCGGGCGAGTGTAGGAGAAGATTCTAATTTCAATGTAAATGCATTTACTTAATGATAAAAAGAAGCAACGACACGATTTGAATCTGAATAGAACCTGTCACCGATAAATAATAACAGCCGAGACAGGCGTGACGAGCGCATTCACCAAACAGCGGCCGCGGCGTGAACAGATATTATCCGGAAATCATATAAAAATGCCTGAAAAATGTCACGAATACAAATAAAATCTGTCCAATATCGATCTGTATCTACAGATTATCAACAATGTTATCTGATTATATCTAACACTGAAAAGACACCCGCACACCCTGAATATATGGAGGAGCCCCTAAAATGACACCCGCACACCCTGAATATATGGAGGAGCCCCTAAACAGACACCCGCACACCCTGAATATATGGAGGAGCCCCTAAAAAGACACCCACATACCCTGAATATATAGAGGAACCCCTAAAAAGACACCCACACACCCTGAATATATAGAGGAACCCCTAAAAACACACCCGCACACCCTGAATATATGGAGGAGCCCCTAAAAAGACACCCACACACCCTGAATATATGGAGGAGCCCCTAAAAGACACCCGCACACCCTGAATATATGGAGGAGCCCCTAAAAAGACACCCGCACACCCGGAATATATGGAGGAGCCCCTAAAAAGATACGCGCACACCCTGAATATATGGAGGAGCCCTAAAAAGACACCCACACACCCTGAATATATGGAGGAGCCCCTAAAAGACACCCACACACCCTGAATATATGGAGGAGCCCCTAAAAAGACACCCACACTCCCTGAATATATGGAGGAGCCCCTAAAAAGACACCCGCACACCCTGAATATATGGAGGAGCCCCTAAAAAGACACCCACACACCCTGAATATATGGAGGAGCCCCTAAAAGACACCCACACACCCTGAATATATGGAGGAGCCCCTAAAAAGACACCACACTCCCTGAATATATGGAGGAGCCCCTAAAAAGACACCCGCACACCCTGAATATATGGAGGAGCCCTAAAAATACACCCTCACACCCTGAATATATGGAGAAACCCCTAAAAAGACACCCGCACACCCTGAATATATGGAGGAACCCCTAAAAACACACCCACACACCCTGAATATATGGAGGAGCCCTAAAAATACACCCTCACACCCTGAATATATGGAGGAACCCCTAAAAACACACCCGCACACCCTGAATATATGGAGGAGCCCTAAAACGACACCCGCACACCCTGAATATATGGAGGAGCCCCTAAAAAGACACCCACATACCCTGAATATATGGAGGAACCCCTAAAAACACACCCGCACACCCTGAATATATGGAGGAGCCCTAAAATGACACACACACACCCTGAATATATGGAGGAGCCCCTAAAAAGACACCCCTACACCCTGAATATATGGAGGAGCCCTAAAATGACACCCGCACACCCTGAATCTATGGAGGAACCCCTAAAAACACACCCACACACCCTGAATATATGGAGGAGCCCCTAAAAACACACCCGCGCACCCTGAATATATGGAGGAGCCCTAAAAAGACACCCGCACACCCTGAATATATGGAGGAACCCCTAAAATGACACCCACACACCCTGAATATATGGAGGAACCCCTAAAATGACACCCACACACCCTGAATATATGGAGGAGCCCCTAAAATGACACCCACACACCCTGAATATATGGAGGAGCCCTAAAAAGACACACACACGCCCTGAATATATGAAGGAACCCCTAAAAAGACACCCACACACCCTGAATATATGGAGGAGCCCCTAAAAAGACACCCACACACCCTGAATATATGGAGGAGCCCCTAAAAATACACCCACACACCCTGAATATATGGAGGAACCCCTAAAAAGACACCCACACACCCTGAATATATGGAGGAGCCCTAAAAAGACATCCACACACCCTGAATATATGGAGGAGCCCTTAAAAAGACACCCACACACCCTGAATATATAGAGGAACCCCTAAAAAGACACCCACACACCCTGAATATATGGAGGAGCCCTAAAAAGACACACACACACCCTGAATATATGGAGGAGCCCCTAAAAAGACACCCACACACCCTGAATATATGGAGGAGCCCTAAAAAGACACACACACACCCTGAATATATAGAGGAACCCCTAAAAAGACACCCACACACCCTGAATATATGGAGGAGCCCAAAAAAGACACACACACACCTGAATATATGGAGGAGCCCCTAAAAAGACACCCGCACACCCTGAATATATGGAGGAGCCCCTAAAAAGACACCCACACACCCTGAATATATAGAGGAACCCCTAAAAATACACCCGCACACCCTGAATATATGGAGGAGCCCTAAAAAGACACACACACACCCTGAATATATGGAGGAACCCCTAAAAAGACACCCGCACACCCTGAATATATGGAGGAGCCCCTAAAAAGACACCTGCACACGGGGCGCAGCTTGGGAGAAGTCCTGAAGGTGAGAGTTAGGGGTGCGGGTACGAGGAACTGATAGTATCAGATCATGGGCAGAGCGTAGTGGTTGGGCCGGATGTACCTGTAAATAAGGGAGGAGATGTAGGCAGGCAGCGGCGCAGTATAGAGAGCTTTGTAGGTGACCAATATAATGAATTTGATTTTATAGGAAACAGGAGCCAGTGTAGAGATTGACAGAAGGGGTGAGGTGTGAGAGATGTGGAAGGTGACGTGTGAGAGATGGGGGAGGTGAGGTGTGAGAGGTGTGGGAGGTGAGGTGTGAGAGGTGAGGTGTATGAGTCTGGCACAGGCGTTCATAAAAGACTGCAGAGGGAGAAGCTGGGATCTCTTAAGGCTAGAGAGAAGGAGGTTACAGTAGTCAAGGTGGGAGATATGGTTTTTAGGTGAAAGTAGCAGGATTTTGTTAGTGACTGAATGTGAATAAAGGATAGATAAGAGTCCAAGAGGACCCTGAGGCAATGAGCCTGAGAGGTAGACGTAATGATGGCATTGAAGGGAAATGGGCGCAGGGATGGAGGTTTTAGAGGGTTTTAGATGGTTGGTTGACGCTTTAGAGCACCAAAACATGCATTCATATGACATGATAGCATGACTGTCAAGTGTCAAAAATGACGCAGCTTTCCAGTGGCCGGTGTCAGAAACTCCGGACTGAAGCTACGTCAGATCAGCGTTGGCAGCGGTCCACCAAGGGTAAGTGGCGTCAGTCGATGACATCGAGATGTGTCAGAGATAAGACGACCGATAATTCCTCCAGAACTGAAAGGACAAAGGTTTTACCTAGGGATGTGCGTTTCGGGTTTCGGAATTTCGGAATTTTCACGAAATTTCCCGATTCGTGTTTTCGGATGCGGCCGATTTTCTGAAAATTTTTAGATCCGAAAATGGCAGATCCGAAAAGTTTTCCGAGCCGAAACGAAATATTTTCGGAATTTTCGAATGGACTTGAAATGTGTCAAATCGAAATTTATTTTCACTCTATTCGTGATTTCGGTTCCAGCTGTTTTATTCTGAAATTCGATGATGACTGTCCACTTCAAAGTTGTTGGGAAATTCAGGAGTGATCTTCAATACTCTATGTCCAAGACTTAAACCAAAAGGACATCTCTTGGTTGAGGTTAATTAAGAGGTTAACACCTGTCCTCGCCAAACCTCTGCAGGAACCCAAGATCCTACCCTAACCATATAACAGAAACTGTAAAAAACAGTTCACATTTTTTTACTCTAAATAATTGGGCAGATCCTGCTGACAGCCTCTGCTATATATATGTGAATTTACACGCGTGCAGCTCCTCCTCTTTGGTTCAGGGACTACCAAACTTTGAAACGAGGAGAACAGAGGCTCCGAAAAATACGAAAATTTCCGAAATCTCGAAAAGTCGACACAAAAAACGAGCTAAGTGACCCGAAAATACAAAAAATGGTCGATATTCCAAAAAAAAAATGTACACGAAAAACGAGTCGAACCGAATCGAAACAGAAATCGGTCGAAACAAGCCAAATCGAAAAGTTTAAACATCCGAACGAGCCGAACCAAATCGAACCGGAAAAAAAATCGGTGCACAAGCCTAGTTTTACCTGGTCGCAGATTATTTTTAAGGGTAGAGGAAGTCAGGGGTTAATAATGGGAGAGGTTTTTGGGAACAGATGAAGCGAGTGCAGGAAGGACCTCAGAGGCCGCTGAGTCTCCAGAGACCCGAAAATGACTCTCTCCTTCATGTGGGTTTCCGTGTTTCCAAATACGACGGCCGATCTGTTTGTTTTTCCGTTTCATCTCTTTCCTTTAAAAAATAAGCAACCCCCCCCCCTTCAAAGCCTATTCCTGTTTGGGAGACCGCGTGCCCCGATCAGAACGCCCGACCCTCTCATAAAGCTAGTTGTTGTGTTATTGGGTGGGTGTTGGTTCCCCGCGTGAGTCACACCCCCCCCCCATCCTTTCCTACGCACGTTTTGGTCAAGTCGTGGCTCTCTGTCCGGCTCAGCAAAGCATTAAGCCCCAAACCAGGCGGCGCCGAATGCGGCGCGAGACCTGGCCGAGGCGAATCCATTCATCTAATTTTAGAAAGTCGTCCGATTCTGGATGTTTTTTTTCCCCCCATTATGATTATTTTATGTTTATTTTCGGCTACATCTGTGAACGCATTTGTGTGACTTGCAAAGATAATGATAGTCGGTCCCAGAAATCCATCCTATACTTAGCGCTGACCTGTGGCGCAGGTAACCCTTTCATCCCCATGGGACACTTACTGCTATCAACATTGATTTTCACGTTTATAAACAATGTTATTTTTGTTATTGAAGATATTTGAATTTTATATTTTTATTAATGAAGCAAATTAATACACAACATTTAATTTATTATTCAAGATAATTCGAACACTATATTTTAATTACATTAATTATACTTGATATTTTTAATCAATTAATGAAGATAGTGGAACACACAGGGTTATTCAGAGAAAGGTGAAACTCTGGAGAACTTTTGGAGAAGTGGAAATTCTAAGTAATTCAAAATAACAGATTTGGAAAGTGAGATAAATGGGAGAATTTTTCTGGTTTGGCTATTTTGATCTAGAATTTTCACTTCTCCAGACTTTCTCCAGGGTTTCACCTTTCTCTGAATAACCCTGTTAATGTTTATTAATTAAGTGTATTATACAATATATTTTTAATTATCATTGGAGATTTTTGCACACTGTAGGAGTTATTCAGACGGCACCGAAAGGTCACTGATATTTCTGTGCTCACTCGTTCCCTGCGGTTCCCTGCACTTCGGGGAATCAAAGCCCCCCACCCTATGGTGAATTCAGCATTCACTGCAGAGTCCTCAAAGTGCAGGGAAAACCCGCCGAACATCCGTCAAACACCTGCAGAAAACTCACGAACACTCACAGAAAACCTGCCGGAATCGCCGCAAAAAACACTCCGAACACGTCGGTAAAAGCCACCGAGCCGCCAATCACAGCACAGACCAGTCACCTGAAAAAGCCGACAAGCTGACGAAACGGGGTAAAAAAAAAAAGAGAACAATACGATTGAAAGTGTCAAAGTTGTGAAAAGCTGTTTACAATGAAAAAAAACTACTGGACGAAAATGTCTGGAATTTACATATAAGATCCTATGAATGATAATAAAACGGGCTGTTACAGAAAAAAAAAAAAAACGCTTTAAAAAAATAAAATAAAACAGGAAAAAAAATTCATGAAAAAATCCCAAAAAGTGTCTAAAAGATCCTAAAAACATAAATAAAGAGACTTTTTGCTGCAGAATAAAATAATAAACGATTTATTAGATATTGGATTAAAAGGGAATATTTTTAACATTGAAACCTATGGGATTCGCCTGATTAAACCTGCCGAATGAAACCACTGAACATCAGGGCATTTTACTGACATTTCTCTCCTTTTCAATGTGAATAGATTAACCATTGCTTCTCTATGGGGGATTTCACTGCCGCCGAATTGCACCGTATTTCACTACTGCCGCCGAATTGCACCGTATTTCACTACTGCCGCCGAACAGCACCGTACTTGCTGGCAATTCGCCAAAATTTGGCGAACTGCCTGCTCTCTGAATAGCCGAATGGGCCCGAAATTGCACCGTATGGGGAAACTCACTGTTTGGTGACATTTAGGGCCCAGATCGTCTCTCTCTGAATAACCCTTATAATATATATATATTTTTTAATTTCCTCAGTTTTACAGAGCAAGGTGCCCCCTGTGGTGGGAGCATGAAGGCACATGCCTACTTTGCAGGAATATAAATCCAGCCCTGAAACGTAAAAGGTTCCCAAAGTTTTGATCTCCTAAAAGCACCTGGTGAGGTACTGGGATTTACGGAAGAATCTCTTTGTAAGAGTCGGTTCTTTGCACAGCCGCCTCTTCTCGAATATCTCCTCTGGGCGAGCGAGCCGCTCCGGCTAATTAAGCTATTGTTTTAAGATGATTGAGGAACGCAGAGAATGCCTCCTCCGGCAAATGATGATGAACCAGAAAAAAAAAAACAATATGTGGGCGGGAGACGCAAAGGAGAACAGAATCACCTCTACGGGGATGAACATTGTGCAAATGTATCTCATGTAGAGAAAAACTCTGAAACGTCGAACGAGACTTTTTCGGTCTTCAATCATCCTGGCTTATTTCATATCGGCAATGTCACGTCTTACCAGAAACACATGAAGGAACTCGCCATGTGGTGTACAAGACATTGGGCAAAATTTACTAACGCGTCTCGATCGAGAGCCGAGCTGTAAGGTCTCACGAGAAGGTCGCGATGCTCTGTGAAGCATGGAAAACCCAATAGGGATGTGCGTTTCGGGTTTCAGAATTTTCACGAAATTTCCCGATTCGTGTTTTCGGATGCGGCCGAATTTCCGAAAATTTTTAGATCCGAAAATGGCAGATCCGAAAAGTTTTCCGAGCCGAAACGAAATATTTTCGGAATTTTCGAATGGACTTGAAATGTGTCAAATCGAAATTTATTGCTTTGAAACGAGGAGAACAGACGTTCCCGAAAAAACGAAAATTTCCGAAATCACGAAAAATCGATACAAAAAACGAGCAAAGTGACACGAAAATACGAAAAATGGTCGATATTCCGAAAACATGTACAATTCCAAAAAACGAAAATTTCCGAAATCACGAAAAGTCGATACAAAAAACGAGCTAAGTGACACGAAAATACGAAAAATGGTCGATATTCGGAAAAAAAATGTACACGAAAAACGAATCGAGCCGAACCAAATCGAAACAGAAATCGGTCGAAACGAGCCGAATCGAAAAGTTTAAAAATCTGAAAAATCGAACCGAATCGAACCGAGAAAAAAATCGGTGCACAAGCCTAAAACCCAATGAGACTCGCCATCGACACATGTTAACAAGGGATAGGCAATACTTCTTGCAACCAATTGCAAGGACTTGGTGATGCCTTTGAAACACTGGTGGTAATAGAGAAGACCCTGGTCAGACAAAACAAAAGATATCTACTGTTGAGCCTTATTAAATCTCTCTTAGGATGGGACGGGAGTGACGCTACCAGCCATGATGCAGGTATGACCTTGTCCATGTTCTTCCACCTGCCAACTGTGAAGTCCTGGAGCGAATGTAAAATGGAATGTTCCTCAGCTTGGCCAGCCACAATGGTGTCCTAGATGACCTTATGCATGGATGTCCATATATTTGGATTGTGCAGGTGTCTTTTTAGAGGCTCCTCCATATATTTGGGTGTGTAGGTTTCTGTTTAGGGTTTCCTCCATATATTCAGTGTGTGCGGGTGTCTTTTTAGGACTCTTCCATATGTTTGGGATATGCAGCTTGGCCAGCCACCGTTCTGTCCTAGACACTGTATATTCATGTATGTCCCTGTTGATGATGAGCTGTAGGAGTATTCAGAGGTTTCACCGTGTTACCGGTTGCCGTGGAATTCCCACAATCCAGGTACATCTAGAAAAAAAATGTGGAAATGGTCCTAGAAAAGCGGGGACATTAAAAAGGATTTGGACCTCAAAAGGTTGAAAAAGCCCCACTAAAACACATTCTTCTTTTGATTCACCTCCAATTGGCCGCTAAGCGAACAACCAAGTTTAATCAGCACTTTCCGCCAAGACGGCGCTTGTGACATCTGGGTCGGAAACATTTTTGGGAATTATCTAATAAAATCTATAGAGCGAGATCATATTCACAGAAACCAACGAGTTTCCAGCTAAGAAATGAGGGAATCTTCTGTTATTTATACTGAGGATGTAGAGGTCCACTTGTCCGTAAGGAGAATTCGTTCCAAATGGGTACAATTACTGCTGGGATGAAGTCTGGCCGAGCTGGGTGGTGCTGGCATGGTCCGCAGAGACAGGTGCTTTCCATATACCATTTGCCATGTGTTAAAGAATTTATCATGTTCCCAGTTGACGGAATATTTTGATGTGTTGGCTCCAGGCCTTGTGCCACGGCTGATGTTTTTCTCTCCCTTGCCCAATGTATGAACATCGCCCGGGGACCATGTTTCCTGTTTCAGAACTTCCTTTCTCGCTGCCAGCTCTAGGGAGTGTCAGGCATTTTTGTGCCAAGCAGCCCGATCCCTCTGTATGTTCTGCTTTGCCGGCAATGGAAAATACTCGTAGCCTGGACATTTCTTCAGACGTCAGAACCTCAATGGAAAAGCCTGAATATGATCAGGAGAAGACAACTTCAGATCTCGTAGCCCACAACTGCCATGTTGTCCTACTGGCTTATGAAGGCACCGGTGACGACAGAAATGGAGAAGTCGAAACAGTTGGCCGTTGAATGGAGAAGCAATCTTTCAGATAATGTGCATGAACACTTCATTTGAGTTGCCATCTATACATTGCAGGAGCTTAGGTTCCCCTACTTAGGTGTATCCCAATCCATCACGAATCCTGACATACTTTCGACAATGGCTGTCCTTACTGGGATCACTGGGAGGAAAATCCAATTCAAAACTAGTGAATGGCTCCGATGCGGACTGCTTTTTCCATGGTGGTCTCCATGTTTGGCATTGAACAGTGTAGAAAGTGATCCACCTTTGCACCTCCTACTCTCCAAACAATGTACCTATGCACTATGTACCTATGCAACTAGTGCGAATTTTGGCTTTCCACAGACGCAAAACTCAACAAAGCCAAGTGAAGATGATGCAAAATGGTGGAAGTTTGTAACTGAGATATAAACTTTGGCAATTTCAAAGTGTCCCTCCATTGAGATGTGATAGAAACGATCAAGAAAAACAATAGTGGACAACTTCCACTAGTGGAAACTTGAAGTAGTAACGTTGGACAACACTATGGGCTCGACTTAATTCTACCGGATTTTTTTTGAAAAAAGTATTGGCTGCTTGCGGCTGATATATTTTTTTGACGGACTGAATTTTTGTTCCGGAACAGATCTTCAAAAAATGCTGCTGGTCAAAAAAAAAGCTGCCCGCGAAAATGTCCGTGAAGAGCTTATTTAAGTTTTCAGGCTGATTCCCTCTATTTCCCTGCCTGAAAATCCATTTATCGACACGTTTCAAAAAGCCGACAAATTCCAAATGAATCGAAGAAGCCAATATTTCCATTCTGAGCTATAGCTGCGAGATCCCATATTTGATCCGAATATTTATCGGGAATCGAAATGCCGGGAAAAATCGAAATTGATTCTCCTGTGCTGAAAAATGGTCGAAATTCGTCCAAAAAGATCAAGATTTCGGCTATCGAGCTGAATTTAAATCGATCCCATTGGTGGATAACCCAGTGAAAGCTACATTGAGAACTATCCTAAATAACATCCAGACTCTAGAGTGGAAAAATGGTGAACTGTATGGGGGTTACAGCGGCAGATGCCGAAACAGTGAATTCAGTGTAGTTTCACCGTATTTGGTCCACCCTTCATCGTTTACCAACTAAAGCCAAGTATTTTGAATGAATTAAGGTGCTCAGTGGGAGATTGCCAGATGACCCAACTTTTGCTTTAGACTATCAGGGTTATTCAAAGAAATCCGAATAGTGGCCTGAAAGGGAACCGAGCAGTGAAATTCAGCGTTCGGTTACCTTTCCTGGCCATTCGGCTATTCAGAGTGCAGGCAGTTCACCAAATCCTGGCGAATTGCCAGAACATACGGTGCCTGTTCGGTGCCTGTTCGAGGGCAGTGAAATCCTCATAGAGAAGCAATGCTTCATCTATTCAGAGATCAAAAACCAGCAGTGAAAAGTTGCCGAATTGGCCTGCTGTTCGGTGGTTTCATTCGACAGGTTTATTCAGGCAAATCCCAGAGGTTTCAATGATAAAAATATTCCCGTTTTAATTAAATATCTAATAAACCGTTGATTACAATATTCTGCAGTAAAAGGTCTCTTTATTTATAGATTTTTTATGATCTTTTAGGCATTTTTCGGGATTTTCGGGATCTTTTTTTTCTGTAACAGCCCTTTTTATTACCATTCATTGGATTTTATATGTAAATTTCAGACATTTTCGTTCTGTAGTTTATTTGCAAACAGCGTTTCATTTTTCAAACATTCAAGCATATTGGTTTTTTTCCACTCCATTCGTCTGCGGTGTCGGCTTTTTCCGGCGGCTGCTCTGCGCTGTGATCAGCTCCTGCTCGGGTTTCTCCGGCGCGTTCGGCGGGGTTAATCCAGATGTTTTTGCGGGTTTCAGTGTGCATTCGTCAGGTTTGCGGTGGCTTTTCCCTGCACTACAACGGCCCTGTGGTGCTTGCTGAATACACCGCAGGGTCGCCGAAATGGGATCACCGAATCGTACCAATTTGAAGAGAACGAAAAGTCACCGAACGTGCAGTGACTTTTCTATTCTCTTTGAATAACTCTGCTAGAGTCGCAGATCTGTGGCCATCAGTGGACTGGTGACATTCCAATCCTTTGTGCCGATTAAGATAGAGATACAGTGATGGGGACAAAACTGAGTGATGCTCCATGATAGAAGTAGCCAATGGGTGAATAACACCACACTGGAAGGATTTTGTAGAGATTACTCTAGAACATAGATCTCTAACTCTTCTTGTTCTCAAACTACAACTCACAGGAGTCTCTGGCTATCTACTGCATTCAAAGAATTCTGGGAATTGTAGGCCATCAACATCTGGGGGGCCGGAGTTTGAGATTCCTGCTCAATAGAATTCCTAGATTAAATGTAGCAAACGTATTTGGCGAAGGTAACAAGACAAGGGTGTCCATTCATTCCCCTACACACTGCTGTGCTGGAACTAGAGATGTAAAATTTCTGGAAATTTTGAAGCCATGGAAAAAAAAAAATTCCCCTGTTTTTTTCTGGAAAAATTGGAAATTTTCAGAAAATTTGAAAATATGCACCATGGATTAGGTTTACAAATTAAAATACATTTTGTTTCACTTGAAATAAAAGTCCAGTTTATTTAATAACTTGAATTTGCTTTTTAGCATTTTATCTTTTGCTTCAAATGGAAAAAAAAGCAAGGACTGTATGTGATAAGTAATAACTATGAGAACAAGTAACCAGCCCTCCGTTTCCTGAAGAGCAACAATAGAAGCAAGAAAACATCAACATAAAAAAAAATATATGTATCTATATCAAATTTGCCCCTTAGCACCAATAGCAAAACGAAGTGGCGTTATTTGTGTCTGTAGGATATGGATACATCAATATTTAAGCTCCATGTTGAGGTTTAACTTTCGAGTGATGCGTTAAAAAAATAAATTGAGAAAAGGAAACAAAAGACACAATTTATACAATACATGCAATTTAATCTCATTTTCTGTTTCTTCTTTCTCCATATTTGTCATTTTTCTCATTGACTTCTAAAATCTTAAGGTTTGCATGAATTGAAACAAGCGTTTCCCCCCTTTCACTGGTTTGTTTGTTTCTTTATTTGGTTTGAATGTTAGTAAACACAGAGCAGATTCTTTCGCAGCAGCAGCAGCAGAAGATGCAGAATCTGCAGGGAGTGAGATGCAGGAGGTGTCAGAGGTCGTGTTGTACAGAGACCTTGCCACCACGTTGCAGGAGGGATATATATTTTGCAGAATCCCAGACTGTGCTGGGGAGAACATTAACAGGGATCAAATAGGGACAAATTTAACCTCTTAACTGTCAATTAAGGCCTGAGAAGACAGAAACTATCAACTGTATCCCAACAAGCACTGTAAGGAGATACAAGATGGAGCTCCCAATCAAGCTAAACTGAAGCATTTTCCCTGTAGCGCCCCCTAGAGGCTGAAATGTATATTTTTGTTGTCTGAATGTTGCATAGAGACGTGTTACTTGAATTGTATTCCAGGATTTGCTTGTTTTCAGCTGCGAGAACTTATAATGATTTAAGACTTTAATGAAAGACTTCTGAGACTTTATTAAAGTCCTAATGTTATGATATGGTATTAAATATATATTGGACATATTATATATCAAGGCTCAAAATTTCAAGTCCCAAGCTACTAACTAAACCATACGTGTTACTCACCACCAGTTGTTCCACCTAACCCCTACCCAGCCCTTAACTCTGCCTCTAAACACACCCCCTTAAATTATCTTATGAAATTACACTGTTTAAGGTTTTATGTAGAATAAAGTTACAAAAATAACTTTAATAGCCAGACATCAGACCCCAGATACATGTATACCCAGACCCCAGATACATGTATACCCAGTCATCAGACCCCAGTGTGAGCAGAGTGAGGAGGCAGGGAAGCTCCTCTCCATCCCCTGCCAGTGATAGAGACGAGCTTGGTCAGGTTAGGCAGCTGATCCCTGCCACCATGCAGCCTGGGGAAGGGGGGGCTGCACGGTGGCACTGCAGGAATACGCAGCATGATATAATTTATTGTGCTACCTGTGTGTGCATTTCCACTCGCCCTCACTTAATTTCCACTCGCCAAATGCTAGTAGGCGAGTGGAAATTTTGAGCCTGTTATATATCATTGTAAAAGAACATATTACACTTCTGGTTTTTAAATTTTTCTGGAAAAAAACCCAAAAAATAGCTTTCGAAAAAAAAACGGAAAAAATAATAGAATAATAATAATAGAAGACAAATTGTTGAGTGCTGAAAGGAGGATCCAGGCGACAGCTCCACCCCCTTTGTCCTTTGTGTCCTGAGCCCTGTGAGGCCGCAGATCCGCCTGGTGAATCCAAAGAGGAGATCCAGCCTGAGGGTCCTGGGAGTGAGCGGCCTTCTTGTAAGTAAATCCATATATTGGGGGGTGTGGCTTGACTGCCGACTGAGATGGCCGCCTAACTGCAGAGCTCCGCGCCGACCACAGCAATCCAGCCCTGCACCAGCACTAAAAAGTCTCAGATGGGGAAAGCCAATAAAACCCCCGGCACTAAGAAGCCCCAGGAAGGTCCCCGGTGTTCCGGCACCCCAAGCCTCCGCTCCTTCCTACTCCCGGAAGCGCACCTGGAGGCCGCAATGAAGCCGGGGTCTAAAGTTGGTTTGCACGCGGACCCGCCGGAAGATCTGCCCACAGACCAGCTCACGGAGACACTTGCCACACCAATGCCACAGGCCATCGACTCACCGCCGAATTCCCCGACAGGGTCTATGGCTGAGGACCCAGCATCATG
Organism: Leptobrachium leishanense; assembly: GCA_009667805.1. NCBI lineage: Eukaryota > Metazoa > Chordata > Amphibia > Anura > Megophryidae > Leptobrachium > Leptobrachium leishanense. Next base: position 11,143,794 of record CM019070.1, read on the forward strand.
GGGTGAGCTGCTGAGAGCCCTTCCCACGAGGGCCGACATCAAATCACTCCAGACCTCCATCATGGCGGAGCTGCATCTCCTCAGGACAGATGTCCAGGGACTCCGGAACAGAGTGGACTCAGTGGAGGCTGCATGTGACAAGACAAGACAGGCCCAGGCTGCTCTGTCTGACACGGTAGATCAGCGCTCAGCACAAATGAGAAGCATGGCGCGGCATATCACGGACCTGGATAATAGAGGACGCCGCAACAACCTCAGACTCCGGGGCCTGCCCAAATCAGAAGAATCCCCAACTGAACTTATTTCTGCCTTAACCATAATCTTTAATACGCTTCTGGAACGCCCTGCAGACTCACGAATTGATTTTGTGCGAGCTCATAGAGCTCTCAGACCACGAGGCCCAGCAGGGAGCCCTCCTCGCGACGTAATTTGCTGTCTTACTGACTTTGGTCTTAAGGAGGACATTTTGTGCCACTCACGAAATTCCACCCAATTCTCGTACGAAGGGACGCCACTGCAGCTTTTCCCGGATTTATCTCCAGCGACTCTGGCCTATCGAAGGGCTCTGAAACCCCTCACCAGTCAACTGATGGCCCAAAAGATACATTATCGATGGAACATCCCTATCGGCCTGGTCGTGACGACCCCTACCAGCCCGTACTTGGTGGCTATGGAGGAAGACATATCACCACTGCTGGACGACCTCCAACTCCCGCTCATACAACTGAACTGGCCGGACCCTCTAGCTCTGTATTCTTCGCCCCGCAGACACCCCCAACCACCTGGACTCCCTCAGAGGCCCCGAGAACCAACGCCCAAACGGTGCGAAGAACGGGAACTGTTGGCTGAACTTTCGCATTTCTCCTTTTTTTTTTCCGGGACTTTATTTCTCTTTGGACTGCTGCCTCTCACTTTGCCAGTCCACTTGATCGCTACCCCTCTGAGAGCCTTATGCCGCCACCGCCCGTGCCACCTACGCTCACCGTGTACTACAATGGCCCCTACATCGCCTTGTACTGTTTCGGGACTCTGCTGACGAGGAAATCGAACATGATATGAGTCATTCCGCGGCCCAGCCAGGGATGTCACGGAACGAGAGGCTTGAACACCTACTACATTGCCTCACGGTTGACCTCTCCGCTCCCTGTGGACCCTCCAGCTCTCCCGATCACACAACCTTGAGCACGAGGTGGTGGAGATATCCTTTATTGTTCTCATTACTGTGCCTTATAATGTATCTTATGATTCCACTTCATGCTGGTTATGGTTCTATATTGTTATGTTTACTCAACCGGGTCGACGCGTTGCCCTTCACTCATAGAATCTAGACCGCACCACCGTAGAACGCTTCGTTACTCGAGCTGCCCGGACTTCTTAAAAGTTCTTCTGGTCGGTTGTTGAGCCGCCCCCCTCCCTTCCTGAGGTTGAGTGTTCTTCCCTTCCCCACGACCCCCCCGGGTGAGCGCTACCTCCGCTGGTGGCAGTAGCCCCAGCGAGTGGATAGCAGCCCCCCCTACACTGGTACCTCTTGCCTGTAAATAGTTGTTGTTGTTTAACCCTTTTCCCCTGCGCAGCCACACACTCCCTGACTCTCCTAGTACTGCCCTTCTGACTTACTGCCCCCCCTGTAGCCCCCCAAATGGCGTTTCGACGGGCTTCATTGGCATCGTTTTCTATTAACGCAAAGGGTCTAAACATCCCTGAAAAACGCTCTACTGCCTTAAATGACTTTCGCAAGCACAAAGCTTCGGTAGTGTTCGTGCAGGAGACCCATTTCCGCAGCGCATCCAGACCTAAATTTACGGACTCTAACTACCCGACTGGCCTGTTTAGTGACACCCCAGGCTCTAAATCTAGGGGAACAGCCATCCTCTTTCATAAATCAGTCCCCTTTCAAGAGACTGCCTCAATGACGGACGAGGGTGGGAGATAAGTGTTCACGAAGGGACTAATTGCAGGTCAGTTATTCACCTTTGTCAATGTTTATGTCCCCAACAAGGCGCAACACCGGTTCCTGGCTAAACTGCTGGGGAAATTGCAGACCTTCTCAGAAGGCACGCTAATACTGGGGGGCGACTTTAATGTTTCACTGCACCCAACGGTAGACACATCGACGGGACGCTCCTCCCTACCGTCTCACGTTCTCCGCTCTATCTCACACTCCTTACACTCCTTCCGTCTGGTGGATTGTTGGAGGGCGCTCCATCCCACTGACAGAGATTTCTCCTTCTACGCACACACTACTGCCTCTTACTCTCGCATTGACTATGTTTTCCTCCCCTTCTACCATCTCCACCTTCTCCGCTCCGCGACCATCGGAAATATCACCTGGTCTGACCACGCCCCAGTTATAGCTACCTTTCTGTCCCCCACTTTTCGCCCCACTACCTCGAACTGGCGCCTGAACGACGCTCACCTCGCAGACCCCAAGCTGTTGGCGGACAGTAGGCTAGTTCTGGAACGTTTTTTTGAGGAAAATGTGGATTCAGAGATCTCCCCGGCCACTGTGTGGGAGGCCCATAAATGCGTCATGAGGGGACACTATATCAGCGTAGGTTCAGCGATTAAAAAACGCAGAGAGGCTGAGATAGTAGACCTGCTCACTAAAATTGATGCTGCGGAGCTCCAACACAAACGCACGGGAGATACTGCTCTTCTTTCCTCATTGACGGATCTCCGCCGTTCCCTAGCTGATATAATGCACACTAAACACCATAGGGACCTCCGACGATCCCAAGCGTACTTTCATGTTCATGGCAACAAGAGCGGACGCCTTCTGGCTAGACAACTGGCTAAGAGGCGCTCTGCTACCTATATCCCCAGTATTAGGAACAAGAAGGGAGATCTGCAACACCTACCCCAACACATTCTGCAGTCCATCACGGAATATTATAAATCCCTATATGCTGTCCCTGGTGCCCCTTCTGGCGAATCCCGCACGCAGCTCCAATCTGATATCGACAGTTACCTCACCCGTTACCTTACTCGAAAGGTTACCCCGGCCGCAGCGGAGCTCTTAGATGTACCCCTCACCGATGAGGAACTGCGCCTTGCCATCAAGTCGACGCACGCGGGTAAATGCCCAGGCCCCGATGGCTTCCCGACTCATTATTACAAACACTTTGCTGATGTCCTTTCCCCTCACTTCCTACGGGCATTTAACTCCCTATCGGACAAGAAACCACTGCCCCCACAAGCCCTAATGGCCAACATAGTCCTGATACCTAAAGATGGGAAGGATAGGGAATATTGCGCAAGCTATAGACCAATATCCCTCCTAAACTGTGATATAAAACTATTCGCAAAAATTTTGGCGACCCGCCTTAATTCATATATTCCATCTCTGATCCATCTAGATCAGGTGGGATTTGTACCGCATAGAGAAGCTAAAGACAACACGATCCGCGCCCTACACCTTATGCACGCAGCTCCTAAGGTCCCGGGCGGCCTGTTACTCCTGTCCACAGACGCGGAAAAGGCGTTCGACAGGGTGGGGTGGGATTTTCTTTTCGCCACGCTCCGCCACCTCGGGTTGGGCCCATCCCTGTGCTCCTGGACCCAGGCACTGTATACTGGCCCTTCAGCTAGGGTTTGCGTTAACGGCATTTTTACGGACCATTTTCCCATTTGTAACGGCACGAGACAGGGATGCCCCCTCTCACCACTGCTCTTTATACTATCCCTAGAACCATTCCTGGAAGCAGTCGGCCAGCATCCAGACATCTCGGGTGTATCGTTGGGACGTGACTCTCACAAGGTAGCCGCGTATGCGGACGACCTCCTTTTTTTGTCTCTAACCCTCTGATATCCTTACCTAACATTCTGGCGGCATTTGAGAAATATTACACGCTAGCTAACCTTAAAATCAACTTCTCCAAATCTTCCATACTGAATGTATCGGTCCCCTCCCACCGGGTAATCTCTATGCGTCCCACCCTTCCCTTTCTGTGGGCAGGTTGCCGACTGAAATACCTGGGGGTTTTGTTGACAGCGGACAGCACCCGCCTATACGACTTAAATTTCTCACCGTTGCTCTCCGCTGTTCGCCGAGACCTCCGGGCATGGGACTTTCACACATATCCTGGTTGGGGAGGGTCTCCGTTATTAAAATGAACATCCTGCCTCATTTCCTATAACTGTTCCAGACGCTCCCCATAACCATTCCCCGCTCCTTTTTCACTTCCCTTCGCTCTCTTCTGTCCTCTTACATTTGGAGACGTGCACGACCGCGCATCCGATTCGACATACTGACGTGTTCCAGGACGCAGGGAGGGTTGGGTGTCCCAGACTTTTTTCGTTATTATACCTCATGCCACCTACTGCGAGCTGTGGAGTGGACAAGGGATGGAGTGCTGAAAAGGTGGAAGTCGGCGGAACAGGCGCTGCTGGAGGTTCCGTCGGTGATTCTGCCGTGGGTGCCCGAGCTGCTGGGCCTTCAACTGACCCGGTCATCTCCGTACACGAGGGTTACCCTACAGTGTTGGCACCGGGAAGCGACCCATTCTAACCTCACGACTCACCCCTCCCCAATGACATCACTCACGTACGGCGAAGGGTTTTTATCACGTATGGGCCCGAGGGCGTTAATTTCGCTGATGACCATTCCTGTTCCTAGGGTGCACCACTTTCTAAGCGGTGCTGGAATGTTGCCTCTGACTGACCTAATGGGAGACAGACCACTGACTTTCCTGCATCATTTTAAACACCGTCAGGTTACTGAGTGTCTTCGGACGGCCCTGCGACCACACATGCTCAGACGCCCCTTCACCCAACTGGAACGCAGATGTGCCTCACGTAACCCATTGACTAACGGTATGTCCTTCATGTACTCCCTACTAAGGGACGCAGCCTCGGCAGTACCGCCTCCATTCATGGGTAAATGGGAAATGATGCTGAACTGTACCTTTACTGGTGAGCAATGGATAAATATATGTGATTTGACGCACCGCTGTTCAGTGTCAAGCAGGACTCAAGAAACGGCGTACAAATTGCTATCGCTTTGGTACTATACCCCTCTTCGATTACACGCTATCTCTCCTGAGACCTCCCCGGATTGCTGGAGATGTTTTCATGCCCCAGGTTCTGTCCTGCACCTATGGTGGGACTGTCCCCTTATTCGGCCGTACTGGTTGAGCCTTCACTCACTCGCTAGCGACCTCCTTGGCTACCCCCCACCCTTCACGCCTGCCTCTATGTTGCTACACCACACGACAACGTCGGTGTCGGCCTATAGGAAATCCCTTCTACCACACATTCTGAATGTTGCCAAGGGTCTGATTCCCCTCTACTGGAGACAGACCACCCCACCCCCCATCCAACTGTGGTTTAGGAAAATGGAAGAATTAAGAGCGATGGAACGTTTACACTTGTCCTCCATCGACCAACTACCCCGCTATACAGCGATATGGTCCCAATGGGATACAGTCACAGCATCTACTGCCTTCCACTCCCGCCTTAGCCTTACCCTGCCACAGTCAGACTCCCCGTCTACCCCCCCTAAACTGATTCCTCCCACCCCCGCCTATTTCTGTTTGGAAGGTCAGGGAAATGTGTGGTACCGATTCTACCCCCTTTAAAGTTTCCTTTTTCTTCATTTTAGAACTGTTGAGATGTTTCTGTGAGCTTACTTTCTACGTTGACATTCTAATATGGCCCTGCGTGACACACTATATTTTGTTCACCTTTGTTGAAAACCTAATAAACTGATATTTACAAAAAAAAGAAGACAAATTGTTCGCCCAGTAGTTGTCGTGCCCTTTTTACCTGAATATGTCTGCAATATTTCTTCATCTCTAGGACCTGGGATCCAGCCCAGGAAAGGAAATGCCTTGTGCTTGAGACACTCTTCTGTGCTGGGAAGACACAGCTTGACACCATCCCAAGTTTCCTTTTGAAATGTGCGAAACATATCATCATTGGATTAACCCTCTATTACTATGAAACAAGAGCGACGGCGCAAACATGTCATGAAGTGATTGGCTCTTACAGGGATAGTCTATTTGCCCTCAAATTATTAAGCAGATCCTGCTGGCAGCCTCGGCCCAATTATCACTATTTTCCACCCTGTCTTTTGCAGATTTTTCTCACCTTTTGACTCTCTCCGCACACTGCAAACCCTGAAGTCCCTGCAGCTTTTCTGCACAATTTCTGCTCCTATGCAACTTTTGTAGAGTAGGAGCTGCAAATTGTGCGTTACGGGACTTGCACACTTTGCACACGCAAGTTCCATAGCGCCTGCGCAGAGCGATGGGTCGGAGCTGCACGCGCATGCACAGATGTGATCCATCGATGCCTCTCTGAGAACGCTCGCTGCAGCGATTGGTCTCACAGGGTGACGTCGGCCGCTCTCTGTGTGTGACATCACTAGTGACCGATCTGGTGACCTTCACCCGGGAAATTCAAAATCCCGTCTGCTGGTGATGCTCGGTGGGGTGGAGGAAACTCTTCCACTTCATCCTGCAATTTCACCAGATTGGGGCGGCAGGGGGGGGGGCACTCCTCACATCCTCCTGAATACTTTATCACTGTAAAGTGGTCGGGATGAAAGCCTCGTTTTAATAAAGTGATATTGACTTCTCAGTTTTCCCGCTGTCTCTGGAGTTTGATACAAATCTGTAAAGTATCAAAAACAGAGAGAGGAGCGGCCTGTTTTCCCATTTTTTGATATTTTGGTGTTTGTGGGAAAGGTCAAAGATTCCTCTTGGGAGTTAGCCTTGTTTTTAGCAGAGGTGCCCATATTTATACCAGCTGATGAAGCCGTTTGATAGGGCGAAACGCGTCCTGGAGTTGTAATTGATTGTTTTTATTCTTACTTATGTTTTATTAAATGTGATTTTAAAGCCTCGTCCCTGAATCTATGGTGGTTTTATGGATTTATCCAGTTGAGCAAAAAATCCTCATGCGCCTATCTTCAAGCTCCACCAACTGGAAGTACAAAATGGGCAAAAGAAACGCGTTAATCAGCGATATCCCAGATTTACACAGCAGAGCATTCTCCGTGCTGGTTTGTTTCCTTATCTTTGGTATCTGAACTGTGGTTCAAGAAAACATCGTTGTAAGGTTTGCTTTACCTGAGAAGGGAGAAAACCACGAACCCAGAGGCGCAGACCCACTCAGAGCCAGTGCTGGGGCTCTTTATTTGTGAGTTGAATACCCACATCTATCGAGTGTTTCTTGTGCATATGACATTCTGCACCATGATGTTTTGGAATTTGTTTTGTATGTATATTAGGGATGTGCATGACTTTTTTTGTTTCGTTTGAGTTTTTCAGCGTCTTTTTTTTCGTTTAGGGTTATTTCGGACAGTTTTTGTTTCGGTTTGGATCGGATCGATTCAGTGATCCGGATCAGTTAGTTTTTCGTTTTTTATGAGTTATTTCATTTTTTTTATTGCTTAATTAAGAATGGTAAGTAGATTACCACCAATAGAATGAACGTTTATTTCCCTATTTATTTTTTTAAGGATTTTTAGCCATTTTTTTTGGGTGAAATTTTAGGTTTCCTAACTTTTATAAAGAAACAAGGCTTTTTAATTAATAGGTTTCATTGCAGCATATGATTCCACACACTGCTGGGAAGCGCCTCTCTGCAGTATAATTAATGCAGCATAAGAATCCACACACTGCTGGGAAGCGCCTCTCTGCAGTATAATTAATGCAGCATATGAATCCACGCACTGCTGGGAAGCGTCTCTCTGCGGTATAATTAATGCAGCATATGAATCCACACACTGCTGGGAAGCGCCTCTCTGTAGTATAATTAATGCAGCATACGAATCCACACACTGCTGGGAAGTGCCTATCTGCTGTATAATTAATGCAGCATATGAATCCACACACTGCTGGGAAGCGCCTCTCTGCGGTATAATTAATGCAGCATATGAATCCACACACTGCTGGGAAGCACCTCTCTGCAGTATAATTAATGCAGCATATGAATCCACACACTGCTGGGAAGCGCCTCTCTGCAGTATAATTAATGCAGCATATGAATCCACACACTGCTGGGAAGCACCTCTCTGCAGTATAATTAATGCAGCATATGAATCCACACACTGCTGGGAAGCACCTCTCTGCAGTATAATTAATGCTGCATATGAATCCACACACTGCTGGGAAGCGCCTCTCTGCAGTATAATTAATGCAGCATATGAATCCACACACTGCTGGGAAGCGACTCTCTGCGGTATAATTAATGCAGCATATGAATCCACACACTGCTGGGAAGCACCTCTCTGCAGTATAATTAATGCTGCATATGAATCCACACACTGCTGGGAAGCGCCTCTCTGCAGTATAATTAATGCAGCATATGAATCCACACACTGCTGGGAAGCGACTCTCTGCAGTATAATTAATGCAGCATATGAATCCACACACTGCGGGGAAGCGCCTCTCTGCAGTATAATTAATGCAGCATATGAATCCACACACTGCTGGGAAGCGCCTCTCTGTAGTATAATTAATGCAGCATATGAATCCACACACTACTGGGAAGCGCCTCTCTGCAGTATAATTAATGCAGCATATGAATCCACACACTGCTGGGAAGCGCCTATCTGCTGTATAATTAATGCAGCATATGAATCCACACACTGCTGGGAAGCACCTCTCTGCGGTATAATTAATGCAGCATATGAATCCACACACTGCTGGGAAGCGCCTCTCTGCAGTATAATTAATGCAGCATATGAATCCACACACTACTGGGAAGTGCCTATCTGCTGTATAATTAATGCAGCATATGAATCCACACAATGCTGGGAAGCGCCTCTCTGCGGTATAATTAATGCAGCATATGAATCCACACACTGCTGGAAGCGCCTCTCTGCGGTATAATTAATGCAGCATATGAATCCGCACACTGCTGGGAAGCACCTCTCTGCGGTATGATTAATGCAGCATATGAATCCACACACTGCTGGGAAGCGCCTCTCTGCTGTATAATTAATGCAGCATATGAATCCACACACTGCTGGGAAGCGCCTCTCTGCGGTATAATTAATGCAGCATATGAATCCACACACTGCTGGGAAGCGCCACTCTGCGGTATAATTAATGCAGCATATGAATCCACACACTGCTGGGAAGCGCCTTTCTGCAGCATAATTAATGCAGCATATGAATCCACACACTGCTAGGAAGTGCCTCTCTGCGGTATAATTAATGCAGCATATGAATCCACACACTGCGGGGAAGCGCCTCTCTGCAGTATAATTAATGCAACATATGAATCTGCACACTGCTGGGAAGCGCCTCTCTGCGGTATAATTAATGCAGCATATGAATCCACACACTGCTGGGAAGCGCCTCTCTGCAGTATAATTAATGCAGCATATGAATCCACACACTGCTGGGAAGCGCCTCTCTGCAGTATAATTAATGCAGCATATGAATCCGCACACTAATGGGAACTTCCCAACAGTGTGTGGATTCCTATGCTGCATTAATTATAACTCATAAAAATGAAAAAATAACTAATCCAAAAAATGAATCACCGAATCGATATGCAGAGAGGTGCTGCCCCGCAGTGTGTGGATTCATATGCTGCATTAATTATACCGCAGAGAGGCGCTTCCCCGCAGTGTGTGGATTCATATGTTGCATTAATTATACAGCAGAGAGGCGCTTCCTAGCAGTGTGTAGATTCATATGCTGCATTAATTATACCGCAGAGAGGTGCTTCCCAGCAGTGTGCGGATTCATATGCTGCATTAATTATACTGCAGAGAGGCGCTTCCCAGCAGTGTGTGGATTCATATGCTGCATTAATTATACTGCAGAGAGGCGCTTCCCAGCAGTGTGTGGATTCATATGCTGCATTAATCATACTGCAGAGAGGCGCTTCCCAGCAGTGTGTGGATTCATATGCTGCATTAATTATACTGTAGAGAGGCGCTTCCCAGCAGTGTGTGGATTCATATGCTGCATTAATCAAACTGCAGAGAGGCGCTTCCCAGCAGTGTGCGGATTCATATGCTGCATTAATCATACTGCAGAGAGGCGCTTCCCAGCAGTGTGTGGATTCATATGCTGCATTAATCAAACTGCAGAGAGGCGCTTCCCAGCAGTGTGCGGATTCATATGCTGCATTTATTATACTGCAGAGAGGCGCTTCCCAGCAGTGTGTGGATTCATATGCTGCATTAATTATACCGCAGAGAGGGGCTTCCCAGCAGTGTGCGGATTCATATGCTGCATTAATCATACTGCAGAGAGGCGCTTCCCAGCAGTGTGTGAATTCATATGCTGCATTAATTATACAGCAGAGAGGGGCTTCCCAGCAGTGTGCGGATTCATATGCTGCATTTATTATACTGCAGAGAGGCGCTTCCCAGCAGTGTGTGGATTCATATGCTGCATTAATTATACCGCAGAGAGGGGCTTCCCAGCAGTGTGCGGATTCATATGCTGCATTAATTATACTGCAGAGAGGCGCTTCCCAGCAGTGTGTGAATTCATATGCTGCATTAATTATACAGCAGAGAGGGGCTTCCCAGCAGTGTGCGGATTCATATGCTGCATTTATTATACTGCAGAGAGGCGCTTCCCAGCAGTGTGTGGATTCATATGCTGCATTAAATATACCGCAGAGAGGGGCTTCCCAGCAGTGTGCGGATTCATATGCTGCATTAATCATACTGCAGAGAGGCGCTTCCCAGCAGTGTGTGAATTCATATGCTGCATTAATTATACAGCAGAGAGGGGCTTCCCAGCAGTGTGCGGATTCATATGCTGCATTATTATACTGCAGAGAGGCGCTTCCCAGCAGTGTGCGGATTCATATGCTGCATTAATTATACTGCAGAGAGGCGCTTCCCAGCAGTGTGTGGATTCATATGCTGCATTAATTATACTGCAGAGAGGCGCTTCCCAGCAGTGTGTGGATTCACATGCTGCATTAATTATACCGCAGAGAGGGGCTTCCCAGCAGTGTGTGGATTCATATGCTGCATTAATTATACTGCAGAGAGGCGCTTCCCAGCAGTGTGTGGATTCATATGCTGCATTAATCATACTGCAGAGAGGCGCTTCCCAGCAGTGTGTGGATTCATATGCTGCATTAATTATACCGCAGAGAGGGGCTTCCCAGCAGTGTGTGGATTCATATGCTGCATTAATTATACTGCAGAGAGGCGCTTCCCCGCAGTGTGTGGAATCATATGCTGCATTAATTATACTGCAGAGAGGTGCTTCCCAGCAGTGTGTGGATTCATATGCTGCATTAATTATACTGCAGAGAGGCGCTTCCCCGCAGTGTGTGGAATCATATGCTGCATTAATTATACTGCAGAGAGGCGCTTCCCAGCAGTGTGTGGATTCATATGCTGCATTAATTATACTGCAGAGAGACGCTTCCCAGCAGTGTGTGGATTCATATGCTGCATTAATTATACTGCAGAGAGACGCTTCCCAGCAGTGTGTGGATTTATATGCTGCATTGAAACCTATGGGTTAAAAAGCCTTGTTTCTTTAAAAAAAATTAAAACCTAAAATTTCAAATTCTAAAAAATAAATAAGTAAAGAAACTTTCTTTCTATTGGTAGTAATTTACTTCCCATTCTTAAATAACCAATAAAAAATGAAATAAAACAAAAAACTAACTGCTTTGAAATCGATCCGAATCACGTTGAAATTTCAGCTCGATCTGAACTTTTCGGATGGCCGATATTTTGTTTTCGGAAATGCTCCCGAAATCTGAAAATGTTGATTTTCGTCCGAATTTGGATTTGGAGTGAAATTAATTGCACATCTCTAATGTATATCCAACCTATGGGGGGTTAACTGTGAGAGACCCCATAACTACAAGAGCAACGCTGCGCTCTACCAGATAGGTATTGCCCATATTTATATGTTTTATTTATTTTATTTATAAAAGGTTTTACCAGGAAGGACGAGCGAGGACGATGTGTACGAGCCCTGATCTGAAAACAAGCAGCCAGAGAACGTGTCCATAGAAATTTTAGTGACGTTCTAGATAATATGGAGGGATGACGCCCCCCCAATTAAACTGACAGATATTCGCAATAATTCATCATTTCCTTCCAATATTTTATAGAAAAAAAAAATCCTTCACTTTCATTGGAAAGTTACAGCAAATGAGCCTTCCTGGCAAACACCGGTCACTTTAACTGGATTATGAGCTACAGCAGCACGACCGGTAACCCGAAAAAAACCATCTGAATATTCAGGAAGGAAAGATCAAACATGAGTAAACATTCAATGAAAGGAACCCAGTGACCGAGTCTGAGCAAAAAGGGTCAAGAGGAAGACAGCGTTTATTTAATGAAGGCGTGTTAAGTGTCAGATGGGAATTTATAATTAGCTGGGACGTTGTATTTTATCTAGATCTACAGTATATATATATATATGTTGTATAAATTCATCCTGGAGTCAATCCTAAAAATCAGTGTGGGATCTCACCAAGATTTCAGTCCCACCAACTTTATCAACTCGCACCTAATGCAAACACACAATTAAACTTGATGTATTTATGTATATATTGATTTAAGCAAAAATATGATAAAATCAAAGATTTTTATTGTGATGTAACATTAAAAAAATATGATTAAAGACCTGAATAAATGTTTTATTGATCATGGGATCAATGGGAACTAGACATGTGCACAGCACAAAATTTCGTTTTGAACTAATGGATTAGTACTAAAATGCAATTTATTTAGTTGCTAAAGAAATTCGTTTTCAGTTCTTTAGTATGAAAACTAATTTCGTTCATCCGAAAACCAGTGGATACAATTACTATTGTTGTGGTGGCTCCTCAGAGGGCTGAGATCGCTGCTTGTTACAGTATCTCTCACTCTCAGCACAATGTGGGCCATATTACATAGTTGGTGCTAACTTAACCAGAGCTGTTGTAACCTTCCCAGAGCCATTATAGCCTATGGAGGTTTTCAGTTTACAACAGGTTAAGTTAGCACCAACATTGTAATACTGCCCCGTGTCAGGCAAAGCTGTTACAGTAACTGACTGCTGCTCATCACAGCGCTCAGAGTTTCTGTAAAACTAGTAAATAATATTTTTATATGTAAGAGGTTAGAACAATATTATTTCCTTGTTTTACTGAAACTCTGAGCGCTGTTACAGTCAGTTACTGTAACAACTGAGCCTGATTCATTGTACTGAGATATAATGTAACAAGCAGCCGATCTCAGCGCTCACAGCCACTGGATTTAAAGGGCTAAAAAAAAAAGGCTCCTCTCTGTATAATGTTTAGAACATCCTCCTGCATTAATTAATACCCCTCTTTGTATGATGTAGATAACATCCTCCTGCATTAATGTCCCTCTCTGTATAGAACATTCTCCTCAATTTATACCTCTCTCTGTATAATGTATATAACATCCTCCTGCATTAATACCCCTCTCTGTATAATGTATAGAACATACTCCTGCATTAATTAATGCCACTCTCTGTATAGAACATCCTACTGCATTGGCATGTGGAGGGTGCAGAACTTCGGATGTTGCGATGTTGCGATCTTCATTGTTGGTCTCCTTCACTCATCAATGTAATATCACAAAAAGGACTGAAACTAAAATGTAGTGCATTTTATTTTAGTTTCTTTCGTTTTTTGTACTGAGCAGTTTCGTTTCTCTTGAGTCATACTAAAACTAAATTATCCCAAAATTCGGACTAAATCGATTTAGTACTAAAACGAATGCACATGTCTAATGGGAACTCAGTTCCCTTTGGAAAAATAGCGAGGAACTGCATTCCCACACCTTCCTGCTCATCTCGACCCCTGAATTCATCCCAATCCCAGCAGATGTTTTTTTGGATTAACAGCAGTAAGTGAGATTGGCTGAATTTGATGGACATATCTCTTTTTTTACGCTTATGTAACTATCAGGGTAATTCAAAGAGAATCGAAAAGCCACCGCACGTTCGGTGACTTTTCGTTCTCTTCAATTCAGTGCGATTTGGCGATCCCATTTCGGCGACCCTGCGGTATATTCAGCAAGCACCGCAGGGTCCCCGAATTGCAGGGAAAAGCTGCCCCAAACCCGACGAACACTCATCGCAAAACGAGGGCGAACGCACACAGAAACCCGCAAAACCATCTGGATTAACCCCGCTGAAAACGCCGGAAAAACCCGAGCAGCCGCCGATCACAGCGCAGAGCAGCCGCCGGGAAAAACCCGACACCGCAGACAAATGGAGTAAACAAAAAAACAAACAGTTCGCTTAAATGTTGGAAAAGTGAAACGCTGTTTGCAAAGAAACTACTGAGCGAAAATGTCTGAAATTTACATATAAAATCCAATGAATGATAATAAAAAGGGCTGTTACAGAAAAAAGAAAAAACGACTTAAAAAAACAAACGGAAACATCTTTTTTCAAAAAAATCCAAAAATATGCCTAAAAGGTCCTAAAAAGTCTATAAATAAAGAGACTTTTTGCTGCAGAATTTTATAATAAACGGTTTATTAGATATTGAATTAAAACGGGAATATTTTTAACATTGAAGCCTATGGGATTCGCCTGAATAAACCTGCCGAATTAAACCACCGAATGGCATGCTGGGATACCTCTGCTGGCCTCCTTGAGCCTACTGACTTCCAGAGACACTAAAGGGGATGCTGCAGACCTTGGGAGATACTACAGGGGGAATGGAGGTTCATTGGAGGACAAGTGACCACTTGCTTCCCACAAGATCATATACCGGAGCCTCAAATGCCGCAAAACAACCAAGAAGAGTAATGGGGTGCACGGAGAAGGGGGTGGCTATTACACATGTGCAGATGAAAAATTCAGCTCAGTTCAGATTTTTTCAGAATCTAAAAATATCGGATTCGAAGATAATCGGAATCAGCCGATTCAGAATATCGGAAACGTCCAATATATTCTGCCATTTCTGGTCTTTGAAACCTTTATGTATAATACATTAAAAAATTGGTTGATGGGCAAAGGTCAGGGCTATAGAGAGGGTTAGGGCTGGGGTTATTTTAGGATTAGGGTCAGGGTTAGGATTAGTGCTAATTTTAGGTCAGGGTTTGGGTTAGGTTAGGGCTAGGTTTAGGGTGACAGTGCCTGTCTATCATATGATTAGGGTTAAGGCTAGGGTTAGGATTTAGTTAGGTTAGTACTAGGTCTAGGCTAGGAATATGCTAGGGTTATGACTAGGTTTAGTGGCAGGATTAAGTTAGGGCTAGGGTTAGGATTACAGTTCCTGGGTGTCATATGATTAGCAGTAGGGTTAGGGCTAGGGTTAGGTTAGGGCTAGAGTTAGGGTTAAAGTTTCTGGGTGTCATATGGTAAACGCTAGGGTTAGGCTAGGGTAAGGGCTAGGTTTAGGTGTATGGTTAGGGTAGGGTTACAGTTTCCAGGTGTCATATCATTAACGCTAGGGTTAGGCTAGGGTAAGGGCTAGGTTTACGGCTAGGGCTAAGTTAGGGCTAGGGTTATGGATACAGTCTCTGCTTGTCATATCGTTAGCGGTAGGGTTAGGTGTAGGATTTAGGGATGTGCGTTTCGGGTTTCGGAATTTCGGAATTTTCACGAAATTTCCCGATTCGTGTTTTCGGATGCGGCCGATTTTCCGAAAATTTTTAGATCCGAAAATGGCAGATCCGAAAAGTTTTCCGAGCCAAAACGAAAAATTTTTGGAATTTTCGAATGGACTTGAAATGTGTCAAATCGAAATTTATCATTTCAATATGATTAAATAAAGTTGTGAAATGTATATTCAATTATTCATAAGAAAAAAAGGATCTTTATTTAATAAAAAAAAAACACGATAGAATCGCCAGAATTATCGTAGACACTTTGAAACGAGGAGAACAGACGTTCCGAAAAAACGAAAATTTCCGAAATTTCTGAAAAGTCGATACAAAAAACGAGCAAAGTGACACGAAAATACGAAAAATGGTCGATATTCTGAAAAAATGTACACGAAAAACGATCCGAACCGAATCGAACTAGCAATGGGTCGAAACGAGACGAATCGAAAAGTTTAAACATCCGAACAAATCGAACCGAATCGAACTGAAAAAAAAAACGGTGCACAAGCCTAGTAGGATTAGGTTAAGGCTAGGGTTATGGATACAGTCTCTGCTTGTCATATCGTTAGCGGTAGGGTTAGGTGTAGGATTAGGTTAAGGCTAGGGTTAACAATTTTTTGCTGTTATTTTACTATTCTGAATAAATCAGAATTTTTATGCTAAGATTCGGACATGCACGATTATAATCAGAAAAAAAAACTGATTTATATGAAGTTTTTTATTTGGAAAATGATTCTGTTTGGACATCGGCAATTAGGAAATCAGATCGATCCAAATTGCCGATATTTCAGATAATTTCCAAATAGGTCTGAACAGAATCGCACATGTCTAGTACATTGACCAGCAGGGGGGAGGGAAGAACACGGGGAGGAGGGGGATCGGTACTGGACAAACAGTGTTGCATTTCTTTGGTCCAGTACACTGTCAGGGAATTATATGTCTCGGTGAATTATTTTGTGACTATGTGTGTGTGTGCGAGTGTGTCTCACTCACTTAATAGGGGCAAGGCTTTATGGGAAATGTAGTTCAAAAAACATCTTTGCGACCACAGTAAATTTATAAATTTTCAAGTAAATAAAAACCCAAAAAGCAGCCACGTGTAAAAAAGACATAATAGTTAATACTTTACAGTTGATATTATAACAAGGAGCTTTTATTTTGACAGATTTACACTTTTTTGTATAATTTTTAAATAAAGTTGATTTATTTTTTTATGCGTCACTGAAAAAAAGAGGCAATAATGGGCTAAAAGCGAAAATTTTCAACACTGCGTTTCCATTAAAAACACAATAAAAAACCAAATGGGCCTAAACTGCTTTGTGGAGGTGACGCCTGAGTGACAAGAAAGACCTTTCAGTAGGAGTAACAGAATAATGTGGGGGTGATTCCATGTGACGTCGCCTGATACTGCAGAATGATTGTAACAGTAACTGGTTTAACAATTATTTAAGTTGTTATTGTTACTTTTTTCATAACGTGTCACTTCCAGCCGAGCGCAAAACCTGCTTTTACTGAAAATGTCTGTGTTTACAGGTAGGAGACGCAGGAATTACAGGAACGGATTCTCAACTTTCCAGCAAGGAAACCTCCTTCTTAAAAGTTCCTCCAGGAGCCTTCATCCCGAAATGTATATTTTTGAGTAATCACTGGCCAAAAAAAAGGAAAAAAGGGACGTGGGGCCAAGTATCCGCCAGGCTCTTACTGACGACCCGGGAGAAAGTTACACCAGTGCCAACACTTACCATAAATTGGATGTAATCCCGGGGGGGGGGGAGAGCAGCCCTCCTTCTCACGTGTCCTAAAAACGCTGCAGGGCAGACATCACTAACCTGGGCATTCCACATATCTCAGAACTGCATTTCCCATAATGCTTGGCCTCTATCATCCAGGGGTCGTGGTGCTATTCTTCTGTTTATCAAACACAGCGGACGCCATTGAGGGGACGCTGGGATGACTCTGTAGCGCTGCCCCCAGCATCTGCAAGCTTAGCGATCGCTACGGGGCAGGCTGCCGGACTCAGCGCCCCCCACGATCTGCTGGGGAAACTGGGACGCAAAGGGGAAGCTAATTTTTCCCCTTTGCATCCCAGGTTTAGCGAGGGGCAGCTGATAGTGCCCAGTGTGAGGTGCGGGGCTGTCTATACACACAGTGTGAGGTGTGGGGCTGTCTATACACACAGTGTGGGGTGTGGGGCTGTCTATACACACAGTGTGAGGTGCGGGGCTGTCTATACACACAGTGTGAGGCGCGGGGCTGTCTATACACACAGTGTGAGGTGCGGGGCTGTCTATACACACAGTGTGGGGTGTGGGGCTGTCTATACACACAGTGTGAGGCGCGGGGCTGTCTATACACACAGTGTGAGGCGCGGGGCTGTCTATACACACAGTGTGAGGCGCGGGGCTGTCTATACACACAGTGTGAGGCGCGGGGCTGTCTATACACACAGTGTGGGGTGTGGGGCTGTCTATACACACAGTGTGAGGCGCGGGGCTGTCTATACACACAGTGTGAGGTACGGGGCTGTCTATACACACAGTGTGAGGCGCAGGGCTGTCTATACACACGTTGTGAGGTGCGGGGCTGTCTATACACACAGTGTGAGGTGCGGGGCTGTCTATACACACAGTGTGAGGTGCGGGGCTGTCTATACACACAGTGTGAGGTATGGGGCTGTCTATACACACAGTGTGAGGTATGGGGTTGTCTATACACACAGTGTGAGGTGCGGGGCTGTCTATACACACAGTGTGAGGCGCGGGGCTGTCTATACACACAGTGTGAGGTGCGGGGCTGTCTATACACACAGTGTGAGGCGCGGGGCTGTCTATACACACAGTGTGAGGTGCGGGGCTGTCTATACACACAGTGTGAGGTACGGGGCTGTCTATACACACAGTGTGAGGCGCGGGGCTGTCTATACACACAGTGTGAGGTGCGGAGCTGTCTATACACACAGTGTGAGGTGCGGAGCTGTCTATACACACAGTGTGAGGTGCGGGGCTGTCTATTAGGGATGAGCCGAACACCCCCCGAGTTCGGTTCGGGCCGAACCCGAATTTTTCCAAATGTTCGGGTCCGAACCCGAACCCCATGCAAGTCAATGGGGCTGAAAATTCGGTTTTTAGAGTGCCCTCCAAGAGGGCATATATGCTACATATTTGCCATAAAAGGTGTATGGGGGTCCGGGTAGTGCCCTGGGGGACAGGAAACAAGGACAAAAAGTTTTAAAAAATACGTTTTTAAAGGGACAGTGAGTTTTCCATGAAATAAGGGTTAAAAATAAAAACGAAAAATTCCTTCAAATATCGTGCCTAGGAGGTCCCCATAACCTGCCCGTGAAGTGGCGGATTTGTAGGATGTATAGAAACATTTAAAAACAAAAAACTGATGTTTCAAATGACGGTAAATGCTTATCCTTTAGGCTAGGGTCAGACTGAGGCAGTGCGAACGCGCGTGCAGGCGCACTTAATCACGGCCGCACTAGCAGCAGATGCCGGGCAATGACGGCCAATATACGAAGTACGGTCGCACAAAAGTCCGGCTGCGCAACGCAAGTGGAAAATGAACGCATTTTTTCGAGAACGTGAAACCGCAGGTACTGACGTACAGAGTGCGCTGTGTCCGCTAGAGGCGTGTGTGCGTGATTAGGAGACGTCAGACGCTGCTAATGTCCGGCCAACATAACGTCCAGACCCAAAAAGTGTTTTATTGATGATCCGTACAAAATCACGGACGAAAATGCGCATCGTATGACCACTATCGCGTATTCTGTGAAAAAATACGTCCATTCGTTCGAACGCACTTTTTCACAGACAACATAAAAATGCGTTCGTCTGACCATAGCCTTAATCTATCCATAAACAACTGCTTGGGGCGGCAGCCTGTATGAAAAGACATTTTAGGACGCGCAGAAAAAGTTTACTGATTTTTTTGGCTAAATTATTGTGAAACTTATGCAGGCTTTGGATGAAAGTAACAATAGGTGCTTCAAAATTGGTCCTTTAGCGTCCCCAACAGTGTCGTCACACCGTAACCCCTCTGAGGATATGAATCTGATACAGGCGTCAGTGGCAGTGCACCCAAATATTTTGCTTTTGGTGCCAGGCCTGCAAGTACTATCATACAGTAACCCCTCTGTGGTATTGTGGAAGAATGCAGGGGTGAGCCCTGCGGTCCTATATTAAAAAGATATGCATCTGGTAAAGGCGTCAGTGCACCCAGATATTCTGCCCTTGGTGCAAGACTGCCAGGCCAGCAAGTATTAACTCCCTGCCCCCCGGCGATCGGGAGGGAGAGAGGACCGAAAGACCTCCCCCCCTCCCTTTCAGGCGCCTCCTCCGCACATGCGGGGGGGGCGCCTGAATTAGATGTCATCGCGACGCCGCGATGACATCTAATGTCCCCGCCGGGGTCCCAAGTGCTGGGCTGACATCCAAGATGTCAGCCCGCACCGGGGGGGCACAGCAATCCACCGGAATCCGGCGGATTGCTGCCTCCTGTGCATGGACGCGCTCAGCGCGTCCATAGCACAGGAGAACGACTTGGCTGGACGCGATGAGCGCGTCCATAGCAGCCAAGTGGTTAAAAAGATATGATTCTGGTCAAGGCGTCATTGCACCCAGATATTGTGCCTTTCATGGCAGCTAGTGCCTTCACACCATAACCCTTTTGTGGTATTGTGGAAGAGTGCAGGGTTGGACCCTGAGGTTCAAAAAATTTAAATGATATAAATCTGGCACAGGCGTCAGTGCAGCCAAATATTGCGCCTTTCATGGCAGCAAGTGCATTCATACCGTAACCCTTTTGTGGTATTGTGGAAGAGTTCAGTGCTGGAGGTTTTGTGAATGCAGAAGACTCGCATCCCGTTGGCGCAAAACTTTGCGTAGGTCCTCCTCCTCCTCATCTGTCTCTACCCCCACTGTATGTCCTGCCATGTCATTGCCTACAACCTCCACTGACAGGGATGATGCTACAGTAATGGATGTACCAGGTCCTTCCTCACAATGTGACATCCTCCCAGAAGCTGAAGATTTACGCAGTCAGATTACGTTGCCGCAGCTGCTGCAGCATGAGAAAAAATATAGACCCAACCATCCCCAAGCACAGCGTCTAAATGCCAGCTTAGCAAAATTACTTGCATTACAGCTGCTGCCTTTCCAGCTGGTGGACTCTGCTCCCTTCCGTGAATTTGCTGAATGTGCTGTACCACAGTGGCAGGTTCCAAAATGCCATTACTTTTCACGCAAGGCCATTCCAGCACTATACCAGCACGTGGAAGACAATGTTATCCAGTCATTGGGAAAGGCAGTCAGCAACAAGGTGCATGTGACTTTAGACACGTGGTCCAGCACGTGGTGCCAGTGACAAGACACAAACTAGGATTTGCAGAAATCTGCTACAAGACCCCCTGATAGGACCCCCTAATAGCTGGCAACAGTGACAAGACACAGATTACAATTCGCAGAAACCTCCTAAAATGCAGTGAGACCCTTTGATGGGTGGCAGTGAAACCTCTTATAAATCAGTGAGACCCTTTGATGGGTGGCAGTGAAACCTCTTATAAATCAGTGAGACCCTTTGATGGGTGGCAGTGAAACCTCCTATAAATCAGTGAGACCCTTTGATGGGTGGCAGTGAAACCTCTTATAAATCAGTGAGACCCTTTGATGGGTGGCAGTGAAACCTCTTATAAATCAGTGAGACCCTTTGATGGGTGGCAGTGAACCTCCTATAAATCAGTGAGACCCTTTGATGGGTGGCAGTGAAACCTCCTATAAATCAGTGAGACCCTTTGATGGGTGGCAGTGAAACCTCCTATAAATCAGTGAGACCCTTTGATGGGTGGCAGTGAAACCTCTTATAAATCAGTGAGACCCCCTGATGGGTGGCAGCCAGTGAGAACACACGGATTATAACAATTCCCAAATATTTTGTAGAAATTAGTGACCCCAAAAATACTGCGTGGTAGTGGCTGTGTGACAAGACACACATATCAATTCCCTGATATTTGGTAAAAATGAGACCCCCCCAGTAGCGTGGCAGACCGGCAGTAACAACACACAACAATCTCCTCTGAAATTTCCTCTGAAATGCGTGCAGAATCGGCGCGTGGAAACGTTATATAGTGTGCTGCGGGACTTAGCTCTGTGAGCCCATGATTGGGCAAAATTTGCCCAATCAGGACTCTGAGCGGTGATTGGCATAGTGTTCAACCAGTCTTGCACCAGACCTGTGGTCAGGTGCAAGGCTGTAGTCAATTACGAGCTTCAGGCCAGTGGGAAAATGCATTGTGGGCCATTGTGATGCATTGTGGACTCGAACATGCGCCGAACACCCGGAAATGTTCGGAGTTCGCGATCTAACCGAACAGGCTAAGTTCGGGCCGAACTCCGAACTGTCCGAACCCGAACCGCTCATCCCTACTGTCTATACACACAGTGTGAGGTGTGCGGGGCTGTCTATACACAAAGTGTGAAGTGCGGGGCTGTCTATACACACAGTGTGAGGCGCGGGACTGTCTATACACACAGTGTGAGGCGCGGGGCTGTCTATACACACAGTGTGAGGTACGGGGCTGTCTATACACACAGTGTGAGGCGCGGGACTGTCTATACACACAGTGTGAGGTACGGGGCTGTCTATACACACAGTGTGAGGTACGGGGCTGTCTATACACACAGTGTGAGGCGCGGGACTGTCTATACACACAGTGTGAGGTGCGGGGCTGTCTATACACACAGTGTGAGGCGCGGGGCTGTCTATACACACAGTGTAAGGCGCGGGACTGTCTATACACACAGTGTGAGGCGCGGGGCTGTCTATACACACAGTGTAAGGCGCGGGACTGTCTATACACACAGTGTGAGGTGCGGGGCTGTCTATACACACAGTGTAAGGCGCGGGGCTGTCTATACACACAGTGTGAGGTACGGGGCTGTCTATACACACAGTGTGAGGCGCGGGGCTGTCTATACACACAGTGTAAGGCGCGGGACTGTCTATACACACAGTGTGAGGCGCGGGGCTGTCTATACACACAGTGTGAGGTGCGGGGCTGTCTATACACACAGTGTGAGGTGCGGGACTGTCTATACACACAGTGTGAGGTGTGGGTCTGTCTATACACACAGTGTGAGGTGCGGGGCTGTCTATACACACAGTGTGAGGTACAGGGCTGTCTATACACACAGTGTGAGGCGCGGGGCTGTCTATACACACAGTGTGAGGTGTGGGTCTGTCTATACACACAGTGTGAGGTGCGGGGCTGTCTATACACACGTTGTGAGGTGCGGGGCTGTCTATACACACAGTGTGAGGTGCGGGGCTGTCTATACACACAGTGTGAGGCGCGGGGCTGTCTATACACACAGTGTGAGGTGCGGGGCTGTCTATACACACAGTGTGAGGTGCGGGGCTGTCTATACACACAGTGTGAGGCGCGGGACTGTCTATACACACAGTGTGAGGTGCGGGACTGTCTATACACACAGTGTGAGGTGCGGGGCTGTCTATATACACAGTGTGAGGTGCGGGGCTGTCTATACACACAGTGTGAGGCGCGGGACTGTCTATACACACAGTGTGAGGTGCGGGGCTGTCTATACACACAGTGTGAGGTGCGGGGCTGTCTATACACACAGTGTGAGGTGCGGGGCTGTCTATACACACAGTGTGAGGTACAGGGCTGTCTATACACACAGTGTGAGGCGCGGGGGGCTGTCTATACACACAGTGTGAGGCGCGGGGCTGTCTATACACACAGTGTGAGGTACAGGGCTGTCTATACACACAGTGTGAGATACGGGGCTGTCTATACACACAGTGTGAGGCGCGGGACTGTCTATACACACAGTGTGAGGCGCGGGGCTGTCTATACACACAGTGTGAGGTACAGGGCTGTCTATACACACAGTGTGAGATACGGGGCTGTCTATACACACAGTGTGAGGCGCGGGACTGTCTATACACACAGTGTGAGATACGGGGCTGTCTATACACACAGTGTGAGGCGCGGGACTGTCTATACACACAGTGTGAGGCGCGGGACTGTCTATACACACAGTGTGAGGCGCGGGACTGTCTATACACACAGTGTGAGGTGTGCGAGGCTTTCTTTGTCATTGTTGTGGTGATACATAGCACTTTTATAATGTTGACAAAATAAAATGTTGCTGTGTCATTGTAACTCTGCAATAGAGAAATTGTAGCCGAATCCGTCCTGTAGACAAAAAGGCATCTTTAACATTTGTTTTAGCCTTTTTTTATTTTCTTTCTGATTCTCAAAAATTATTTTATGTTTTGCATCAAACATTGCGTCAAGATGTGGAGCTTTCTGTAGACCTTGCCCACGTTTTCAAAGAGATCCTGTTTCTTCTAAGATTTGCACAAAATGACGAAGATTTAATTATGAAAGAA
The DNA here is from genome assembly GCA_009667805.1 of Leptobrachium leishanense. NCBI lineage: Eukaryota > Metazoa > Chordata > Amphibia > Anura > Megophryidae > Leptobrachium > Leptobrachium leishanense. Next base: position 11,167,732 of record CM019070.1, read on the forward strand.
GGAGACGTGTCGTCACTCAGGGGACGTTGTGCAAAATTCTACCACAGCAATTGACAGGGCAGCAAAATGCCACCCCTGGCAAAGGGCCGCCTGGAGCCATGGCTCCATGAAAGGGCCAGCCCTGCTCGCAAGCATCTCAATTTAGGAAGGACAGGCTCTATTTTTGGCACAACTCCTTTGTTCTCTCCCAGTGCCCCTCTTTTTAGGGTTGGACTGGGACAAAAATTCAGCCCTGGACTTCATCCAGCCCACTTTAATTATGCAAACACGCACAAAAACAGTATGTAAACCAACCAGAACGCTCAACCAATCGCTCTACAGATACTGGAGTTGCTGCACAGCGATTGAGTAAAGCAACGCCGCGGCACTGAGGTCGGGTGTGCACCATGTGTTAAGGTGAGCCGGATGCACAGCGGGTCTCTCCGGCACGGTGACCTCAATATGAGACTGTGGCAGACTGCGTCTGTTTTACAGATAGTGATAAAATTCTCACTGCACCCAGCATTCCCACTGAGTCATCGGCCCACCGAGAATCTCCCTGTAGTCCCTATGGCCAGTACATGCCTGGGTTCCTCCATATATTCAGGGTGTGCGGGTGTCTTTTTAGGGACTCCTCCATATATTCAGGGTGTGCGGGTGTCTTTTTAGGGACTCCTCCATATATTCAGGGTGTGCGGGTGTCTTTTTAGGGGCTCCTCCATATATTCAGGGTGTGTGGGTGTCTTTTTAGGGGCTCCTCCATATATTCAGGGTGTGTGGGTGTCCTTTTAGGGGCTCCTCCATATATTCAGGGTGTGCAGGTGTTTTTTTAGGGGTTCCTCCATATATTCAGGGTGTGTGGGTGTATTTTTAGGGGTTCCTCCATATATTCAAGGTGTGTGAGTGTATTTTTAGGGGTCCTCCATATATTTAGGGTGTGCGGGTGTCTTTTTAGGGGCTCCTCCATATATTCAGGGTGTGTGGGTGTCTTTTTAGGGGCTCCTCCATATATTCAGGGTGTGCGGGTGTGTTTTTAGTGGCTCCTCCATATATTCAGGGTGTGCGGGTGTCTCTTTAGGGGCTCCTCCATATATTCAGGGTGTGCGGGTGTGTTTTTAGTGGCTCCTCCATATATTCAGGGTGTGCGGGTGTCTCTTTAGGGGCTCCTCCATATATTCAGGGTGTTTGTGAGGTTTATAGTTATGGTTCCGTGTTTTGCTTCTTACATAACTTTTTACTTTTTCTCTGTATTTATTAGTTGAAAGATAATATTTTGAATAATACAAGAAAACAAAATGTATTTTTTGTGTATTTTCGCATTACATGTCCATGGTGCAACGTCTCCTTTTTGTTTCCATCCCTGGCTTTTATCTTTGTATTCTACTTGTATACCTAGGGGGTGGTTTGGATGGTGCTCGGCTCTTGGAGTAGACCAGTCTTTGTTGCTGGTCCACGGTTTGTTAAGACCACACGTCCATATGGTATCAATTCCAATGGTTACAATCTTGCAATGTCCTCTTCATTCTATAAATGTATCATGCAGACAGACGTGTATTTTGACCCCAATCAAACTGATGTCCTGAGTTTGTGTCACGGTGGGGCGTCTGGTCTTGTTATTGGCCAATCGAGACGCAGAATTCGTCTGTGAATGCCCAGACCTGGCACTTGTTTAACAGATATCCTGATCCTCTCAGGAACGTGTAAGTGGAGTCGTTTGCCAAGTGGTTCAGTCGAGGTCCTTCCGGCCGCCTCGTCCTACAAAGCGGAGACACGTCTGCCATGGTAGACTTCACGACCAAGCCTGCGACTCGCCATGTCTGCGCCGCGAGAGGTCAGAGCGGGTCAGGAATGAGTGCTGTAAGGATAGATACGCCAAGGGTTTAAGATTACAATCTCCGAGATAAAGCCCGGATAAACGAGGAGGATTGGCAGAGACAGGAAGGTTAGCAAGACGAAAAAAGCAGAGTCAATATGGGTCAAGGAAGCCGAAAAAGACACATACCGGCAGTGCCACATTTTGGGAAAATTCCAGACGAATCGCGATGATACACGAGCATATTCCCTGCGTCCGTCACGCGCGATTATTACGTATCATAACACACTTTGTTTTTTTTGTTGCTCGCGTTGTACTCGTCTGTTAACTTTATTTGGCGTTAAATGACTTTTGCAATAAATCGATAAAAACGTTTCATTTTAACGGAAGAAATAAATATGTAAACATTCTAAAACGCGGAAATCACTAAAGGGTTATTCAGAGAGAGGAGAACTGGCTTCCCCATACGGTAACATTTAGGGGCCATTCGGCTATACAAAACTTGGCCAAATTTTGGCGAGTTGCCAGTGAAATACGGTGCCTGTTCGGCGGCAGTGAAATACGTTGCCTGTTCGGCAGCAGTGAAATCCCCCATAGAGAAGCAATGGTTAATCTATTCACATTGAACAGCAGAGAAATGTCAGTGAATTGCCCTGCCATTCGGTGGTTTCATTCGGCAGGTTTATTCAGGCGAATCCCATAGGTTTCAATGTTAAAAATATTCCCGTTTTAATTCAATATCTAATAAACCGTATATTATTTTAATCTGCAGCAAAAAGTCTCTTCATTTATTTTTTCGGCAAGATAGTTTTTAAATAGTGTTTTTCTTTTTACTGTAACAGACGTTTTTCTTATTATTCATAGGATCTTATATGTTAATTCCAGGCATTTTCGTTAAGTAGTTATTTTGCACTCAGCGTTTAAAATTTTGAGAGTTTCAATTTTTTTTACCTCATTCATCGGCGGCTTGTCTGCGCTGTATTCGGCAGATCGTCGGCTTTTTTCAGACGCGTTCGGCAGGTTTTTAGCAGCTTATCGGATCCAATGTTTGCTGGCAGGTTCTCGGCAATTTATTGGATCAGATACGATAATTTCGGCGACTTTGCAGCGTTTATTTTTTCGATTTGGGGATTTCACCGCAATTCTTTGTGATTTGGCGGCATTGATATCATCCCATAGAGAACTAATGATCTCTCTATTCACAGAACACCGAATTGTACTGAAATTGTGGCGAATTGACCCAATTTTGCATATTTCAATTTGCCGGGTTTAAACAGGCGAATCCCGTAGTTCTCAATGGAATAAATGTCATATGTATTTTAAAAAAAATTTAAAGACAGGTTATTATTTTTATTTTTTACAAAAAACAATTTTTATTTTTATATTCTTAAAAAAACTTTTTCTCTTTAATTTTTCAAAGATTGTTTAAAATGTAACATGCCTTTAATTGTTTTATTTAAAAACCTTTTTTTACTTTTTAGGCTGGGGTCAGACGAGCGTGATTTCTACGGACTGTACGTCCGTGCAGTACGGACATCGTCAGTACGGATGACGCAGTAGTGGTCACACAGTCCGTTTTTTCACTGAAGTTATTTTTTGACGGATGTAGGAGGGAAAAATAAATTACAATGAAAAAACATTCTGTCCGTCAAAAATGCTGGACGTATAAATGCAGTCCGTCTGACCACGCTCCATCACTCACACACAAAGCTATGCAGACGTTGTGGACGTGGCGCACTCCGCACGTCCGTTCTAGCAGTATTACGTTCTTGCCTAACCTGCGTCCGTTTGCCGCGGCTGTGGTGCGTCTGCAGTTCAGTGCGGACGTACTTCATGTGTCAGGCTCCAATGGACTTTCTTTCATGCTATCACGGACGTACTTTTAGGCGCAATCACAGACGTGAACACTACGCTCGTCTGACAGCAGCCTTAGACACATTTTTGCTCCATTTTTATTGATTCAGGCTCGGGTCAGATGAGCGCATTTTCTATGGACTGTGCGTCGTGCAGTACGGACGTACTTTCTGACTGACTACAAGGTAGTGGCCACACAGTCCGTTTTTTTCACTGACGGATTTTTTGACTGATGTAGCAGGGAAAATAAATTACAATGAAAGAACATTCTGTCCGTCAAAAATGCTGGACGTGCAAATGCTGGACGTATAAATGCAGTCCGTCTGACCACGTTCCATCACTCACACACAAAGCTATGCAGACGTTGCGGACGCGGCGCACTTTGTGCGGCCGTTCTCGGGGTTGTACGTTCTTGCCTGCCTTGCGTCCGTGGGCCGCGGCCGTTGTGCGTCCGCAGTTCAGTGCGGTCGTACTTCATGTGTCGGGCTCTGATGGACTTTCTTTCATGCTATCACGGACGTACTTTTAGGCGCAATCACAGACGTGAACACTACGCTCGTCTGACCCCAGCCTTAAGCTCCTATTAGGAGAATAGGAGACTTCTTAAAAAAAAAATTCTTTCCCATTTTGGTGAATTCATCGTAATTCGGAATTGCCGGAGTGAAAAGCAACGAACTTGAGTTCCATTTTAGTGCTTTGTGAATAGACTCCTTTGTGCGGCAAAACATTTCATGTTAAAAATGATAAAGGTTTATAGTATAAATGTATCACTAATTAATACCATTCCAGAGGGATTTAATTAAAGGATTATTAATAATATATATACACACATTGCCTGTTAAAAATAAAAAAGAATCAACACCTGGATGTAACTCAGCCAATAGGAGCTCACCTTCCATTGGATAATTACTGCAGGGGTTAATATGTTTCAGCATAAAATGAGGTCATGTGACTCCCTGAATACACTGAATGAGCAGGTTTTTCCATCAATGGGTTTTTTCTCCCCTGATGGCACAGCGGGCATATTCCAAGATGGCAATGCCAGGATTCATCGGGATCAAATTGTGCGAGAGTGGTTGAGGGAGCATGAGACATCATTTCACACATGGATTGGCCACCGCACAGTCCAGACCTTAACCTCATTGAGGTTAATCTTTGGGATAATGTGCTGGAGAAGACTTTACGCAGCGCCGCGACTCTCCCATCATCAATACAAGAGCCTGGCCACAAATTAATGCCGCTCTGGACGCCAATAAATGCTGTGACATTGCATGAGCTTATTCACACGATGCCGCGGCGAATGCATGCCGCAATCACAGCAAAACGATGCCGCGGCGAATGAGTCCCGCGATCACAGCAAAACGATGCCGCGGAGAATGCGTGCCGCGATCACAGCAAAACGATGCCGCGGCGAATGCGTGACGCAATCACAGCAAAACGATGCCATGGCGAATGAGTGCCGCGATCACAGCAAAACGATGCCACGGCGAATGCGTGCCGCAATCACAGCAAAACGATGCCACGGCGAATGCGTGCCGCAATCACAGCAAACCGATGCTGCGGCGAATGCGTGACGCAATCACAGAAAAAGGCGACACAACCGAATCTCACAGTGAGTATCTTTTGGCCAGGCAGTGTATTATTATTATTATTTATATGGCGCCAACATTTTCCGCAGCGCTTTCCAAAATCCAATGGGGATATTTCCTACAAACACAGGGACCAGAAAGAAGCGGTGTGGAGGGCTCTGCTCACAGGAGCTTACAATCTAGTCGAATTGGAGTGCAGGAAGGTAAGAGAAGCTTTATTGGTCGTATAGATATATGTTTTTTTATTTATTTGTTGTATTTACAGTAAAATGGATCATGTCGCTGCGATTTACTGCTCAATGTATAAACTCCCGTGTCATTTTCCTGCCGCTGTCTATCCTCAGGCCGCAGACGTTGCACCTGCCGTGCTGGGAAAATCCCGCTCCCCGCTTTGTAACAGGCGACATTCTGGATTTGGATGGGCGGGGGGGGGGGCGCGGGGTGGATTACAGGAAGGATGATTTTTGCCAGTTTCCTAGAATGACATTTCGGACACGCCAGGTGACATCATACACACATGACACTTCGAAAAACTGCCGCCGAAAGCCGGGAAAGGCCTCGGGGAGGAGGACGAAGAGGTTTTTTGTTTGAGCATTAAACAATGATGTAAATATTCCGGGTATTGAGCCGCCCGCGCAGACCAATAAAAGGCGCCTGACTCATTATGTACCTGCATTAACAGCAAAGAAAAGATGTACAATGTCAGAGGAGCATCCGGAACTTTAATCTGATGCAAGACAACAATTCCCACAATCCTTAGACGGCTGCTTATTGTGCATTTGGCTGGTAGAGATCCAAACTGCTCTAGATTGCAAGCTCCTGTGACAAGACTCTCTCCTTCTCTTGTTATTTGTTTGTTGTTTCTGCTGCTTTATTCCTCCTTTTTATATCGAATGGGGCTGCTGGGACTGGAGGTCCTGTACATCTAATAACCATCCGAAAAAGCATAATGTAGGTTTTGGAAATAGTTTTTAAAAACTTGAACCCATGCGGGGGTCCAGAAGGGAGAGGAGGGGCTGGATCACCATGGGGGGGGGGGGGGGTTGACAGCCCGTGAAACGAATTGGGGCCTGGGCGGCAGGGGGACCCTTGCTGGGGTGTATGGACACCTCTGTCTTGAAGATAGGGGGGGAATTACCCTGTCCACAGTGGATTAGTAAGGGAATACAAGATTTCACATGCCTGCCCTGAGGAGGGGGATTGAGATCAGGTTACAGTGGGATGGAAGAAGAGAAAATGGCAACAGAAAACAAGCACAAGCCGCTCTGCTACTCAACAAAAAGTTACAGAATTCTATAATTTAGCAAACCTTTCCAGATACTTAAACATACAGGGTTATTCAACGAGCTCCGAATGGCTGCCGAAAGGGAACCGAATAGTGAAATTCAGCGTTCGGTTACCTTTCTTGGCCATTCGGCTATCCAGAGAGCAGGCAGTTCGCCAAATGATGGCGAATTGCCTGAACATACGGGGCCTGTTCGGTGCCTGTTCGAGGGCAGTGAAATCCCCATAGAGAAGCAATGCTTCGTCTATTCAGAGAACACAAACCAGCAGTGAAAGGTTCCCGAAATGCCCTGCCATTCGGTGGTTTAATTCGGCAGGTTTATTCAGGCGAATCCCATAGGCTTCAATGTTAAAAATATTCCCGTTTTAATTCAATACCTAATAAACCGTTCATTATAAAATTCTGCAGCAAAAAGTTTCTTTATTTATAGATTTTTTAGGATACTTTAAGCATTTTTCATATTTTTTTTTTTTTTTTTAAAAAGTCCGATTTTTTTTTTTTTTTCCAATTTACTTCTTTTTTTTGTAACAGCCCTCTTTATTATCATTCCCTGGACCTCCTGTGAAAATTTCAGACATTTTCGCTCAGTAGTTTCTTTGCAAACAGCGTTTCATTTTCCCAGATTCATACAAATGGTTTTTCTAATTTATTCACTGCCTCCTCTACGTCACAGCTGCTTCGGCTCTGTATGATTCGACTCATGTTCGCTTAATCCAGATGTTTTTGCTTGTTGTCAGCGTGCATTCGGTTAGTTTTCGTCGGGTTTGCGGCAGCTTTTCCCTGCAATTCGGGGACCCTGTGCTCTTTGCTGAATACACCGCAGGGTCACCGAAATGGGATCGGCAAAAGGAACCGAATTGAAGAGAACGAAAAGTCACCGAACGTGCGGTGACTTTTCGAATCTCTTTGGATAACCCTGTTTATTTATAGATTTTTTAGGATCTTTTAGACATTTTTCGGGATCTGTTTGCAAAAATTTTTTCCGTTTGTTTTTTTAAATCGTTTTTTCTTTTTTCTGTAACAGCCCTTTTTATTATCATTCATTGGATTTTATATGTAAATTTCAGACATTTTCGCTCAGTAGTTTCTTGGCAACAGCGTTTCAGTTTTCAAACATTCAAGCAAACTGTTTTTCTAATTTATTCACTGCATTCGTCTGCGGTGTCGGCTTTTTCCGGTGACTGCGCTGCGCTCTGATCGGCTCCTGCTCGGGTTTCTCCGGCGTGTTCGGCGGGGTTAATCCAGATGTTTTTGCGGGTTTCGGCGTGCGTTCGCCGGGTTTTGCGGCGAGTGTTCGTCGGGTTTGCGGCGGCTTTTCCCTGCATTACGACGGCCCTGTGGTACTTGCTGAATACACCGCAGGGTCGCCGAAATGGGATCGCCAAATCGCACCGAATTGAAGAGGAGAAAAAGTCACCGAACGTGCAGTGACTTTCCGATTCTCTTTGAATAACCCTGATAATCTTAAACAGACACAGAACATATTTAAGGGAAAAATTCTTGATTTGCCAGATCGGCCATGTTTTTCTGGACATATATCATTAGAGGGGGAGCACATAGAAGATGCTGCCCTGCAGTATATATAATTCAAATGCTGCAGGAGGAAAAATATGGCAGGTCACCTTTTTTGATTGCTTACCTGCGCGTATGGATTATACATGCTCCGGGGTGGCACTTTCATCCATGAATAAATTATATGCGTCCAGGAAAACATGGCCGACCAGGCAACCCTACTCATAAGTCTGGCTCCCCTGTGCCTCTATGTGCATATCATTGCATCTTTAACCCTTCACCTGCTTAGAAATACTCTCCACTGAGTGACATGAGCAGCGGAGCCGTGACCAGGGCCGGAGCTAGACTATTTTGTGCCCTAGGCAAGACCAGCTACTTGTGCCCCCCCTGAAAAAATTGTCAACTGTTGAAGTTCAGGGGGAAAAACACACGCACACCGTGCACACAGGGGGACATGCATACTGCGGGGGAGATGGGACACTGCACGGGGGGCCGCACACAGTCATTCGGTGCCCATCTCACCCCTCCCTCCGCTGGTCGGGCCCGGGATCGGTCTGTGCCTATTTCTTTCCTTTGTCTCTTTCATTCTTTCCTCTGCGCCTCTTTCTTTCATCTGTGCCTCTTTCTTTCCTCTGGCCTCTGTGCCTCTTTCTTTCTTTCCTCTGTCCTCTGTGCCTCTTTCTTTCTTTCCTCTGTCCTCTGTGCCTCTTTCTTTCTTTCTTCTGCCCTCTGTGCCTCTTTCTTTCCTCTGTCCTCTGTGCCTCTTTCTTTCTTTCCTCTGCCCTCTGTGCCTCTTTCTTTCCCCTGTGCCTCTTTCTTTCTTTCTTTCCTCTGCCCTCTGTGCCTCTTTCTTTCTTTCCTATGCCCTCTGTGCCTCTTTCTTTCGTTCCTCTGCCCTCTGTGCCTCTTTCTTTCCTCTGTCCTCTGTGCCTCTTTCTTTCTTTCTTTCTTTCCTCTGCCCTCAGTGCCTCTTTCGCCTTTCTTTCATCTGCCACTTTCTTACTTTCATCTGCCTCTTTTTTTTCTTTCCTCTGTGCCTCTTTCTTTCCTCTGCCCTCTGTGCCTCTTTCTTTCATCTGCCCTCTGTGCCTCTTTCTTTCCACTGCCCTCTGTGCCTCTTTCTTTCTTTCCTCTGTCCTCTGTGCCTCTTTCTTTCTTTCCTCTGTCCTCTGTGCCTCTTTCTTTCTTTCCTCTGTCTTTCTTTCCTCTGCCCTCTGTGCCTCTTTCTTTCTTTCCTCTGTCTTTCTTTCCTCTGCCCTCTGTGCCTCTTTCGCCTTTTCTTTCATCTGCCACTTTCTTTCATCTTCCTCTTTTTTTCTTTTCCTCTGTGCCGCTTTTTTCTTTCATGCTTATTTTCTTTCTTTCTTTTGCCTCCTCTTTTTTCTTTCATTTGGCTCTTTTGGCGTCCGCACGTCATCTGATGGCACCATAAGACACCCACCTTCTGCACCGCTAGTGGGGGTCCACTTTGCGAGCCACTACTGCCGGCTACACAAGCAAACAATGAGGAAGGGGTACAATAATGGAACCAGGGTTGGGGCCGACTGCGCCCCTAGGTGGCAGAGAGCCCTAGGCGGTTGCCTAGCTTGCCTAGTGGAAGCACCGGCCCTGGCCGTGACGCATCAATAAAGAGTCACCGGTAACAAATAAGGGCGGTGGTCAGACGGTCTCTCTGTTTGAAGTCATAGGGGTGCAGACAGAGCGCAGACCTTAAAATGTGCCGTTTTCAGACACTCCCGGCTTTGATTGACGGAGCCTGGGTACAAATCTTAATTGCGTTACCAGGAATTGCAGAGATATTCCGCAAAATTAGTAAACAAAGCCAAGTATTATGCAAACGAGAATCCAGACAACCTGTCCCGCACCTGGAGCCCTCCCAAAATAAACGCCAAGCTTCTCTTCCAGTAATCTTTCAGGCTGTTCTTTGAGAAGAAAAGCAAATAAAAGAATAAAAAAAGGCAAACAAATAGCGACGACTCAACATGTGCTACACAGAAAGAATAATTTGTTATTCTGTCTTGGTGCTTTAATTACCTTCTCAGAACTCATTTCCGAAGAAGGGACGGCTAAACACCTGAAGGGTTAAGAGGCCAAGGACGCGGAGTTCAAAGATTTGCGAAACGTCACGCAGCAGGAACGTAATATCAGACTGCCTGTACCTAAACATGTGTGATCGGGTTCAGATCAATTCGAGATGATTCAAGTTCCGAATTGCGGATATCCGAATTGAATTGCTCTCCAAGTAAAAATCCCGAATTTATTTGAATTAATACAATTATAAATCAGCCAGATCTGGAAATAATTAAAAATATTCAGGTTAATTTAGAATGCTCCGCAGTTATATTGATGATAGGTTTCATTCTGTGCATCATTTTTGCAGCACATGCTTCATTCTGTGCATCATTTTTGCAGCACATGCTTCATTCTGTGCATCATTTTTGCAGCACATGCTTCATTCTGTGCATCATTTTTGCAGCACATGCTTCATTCTGTGCATCATTTTTGCAGCATATGCTTCATTCTGTGCATCATTTGGCAGCATATGCTTCATTCTGTGCATCATTCTTGGATCATATGCTTCATTCTGTGCATCGTTCTTGGCGCATATGTTTCATTCTGTGCATCATTCTTGGATCATATGCTTCATTCTGTGCATCATTCTTGGATCATATGCTTCATTCTGTGCATCATTCTTGGATCATATGCTTCATTCTGTGCATCATTCTTGGTTCATATGCTTCATTCTGTGCATCATTCTTGGATCATATGCTTCATTCTGTGCATCATTCTTGTATCATATGCTTCATTCTGTGCATCATTCTTGTATCATATGCTTCATTCTGTGCTTCATTCTTGGATCATATGCTTCATTCTGTGCATCATTCTTGGTTCATATGCTTCATTCTGTGCATCATTCTTGGATCATATGCTTCATTCTGTGCATCATTCTTGGTTCATATGCTTCATTCTGTGCATCATTCTTGGTTCATATGCTTCATTCTGTGCATCATTTTTGTATCATATGCTTCATTCTGTGCATCATTCTTGGATCATATGCTTCATTCTGTGCATCATTCTTGGATCATATGCTTCATTCTGTGCATCATTCTTGTATCATATGCTTCATTCTGTGCATCATTCTTGGTTCATATGCTTCATTCTGTGCATCATTCTTGTATCATATGCTTCATTCTGTGCATCATTCTTGGATCATATGCTTCATTCTGTGCATCATTCTTGGATCATATGCTTCATTCTGTGCATCATTCTTGGATCATATGCTTCATTCTGTGCATCATTCTTGGTTCATATGCTTCATTCTGTGCATCATTCTTGGTTCATATGCTTCATTCTGTGCATCATTCTTGGATCATATGCTTCATTCTGTGCATCATTCTTGGTTCATATGCTTCATTCTGTGCATCATTCTTGGTTCATATGCTTCATTCTGTGCATCATTCTTGGATCATATGCGTCATTCGGTGGATCATTCTTGGTTCATATGCTTCATTCTGTGCATCATTCTTGGATCATATGCTTCATTCTGTGCATCATTCTTGGATCATTTGCTTCATTCTGTGCATCATTCTTGGTTCATATGCTTCATTCGGTGCATCATTCTTGGATCATATGCTTCATTCTGTGCATCATTCTTGGATCATATGCAGGGCCGGCGCTGCCACTGGGCGAGCTAGGCGGCCGCCTAGAGCGCATGCCCGCCTAGGGCGTAGCGCCGGGCCCGAAAAAAAATGAAATTTGAGTGTGTGCATTGTCCCGCCGCGGCCGCGGCCGGGGGCCCGGGGCACCGCAATCAACTTGCAGGCCGTGGCGGGCCGTGCGACTGACATGCGCGGCGTGACGCGGCGTGAGTGTGACCCGCCCAGCAGGCTCCGCCTCCGCCGCACGCAAGATGCAACACGCCAGCGGTGCCTGCACGTGTTGGGGCTGGCGGCAGCACGCGCGCCCCCATGTCAGGCGCCGCTGGAAGGAGGAGGCGGAGACTCGAGGGCCGAGGCGGAGAGTTGCGCCGGAGACCAGAGTCGACAGGAAGCTGCTCTCCTCGGCTCCTGGAGAGTCCTGGCTGACACTGGTACTGCGCCTGCCTGCCTGTCACTGGGTCGACTGACACACTGACACATCTTCAACAAGTCGACACGATTACAGCAACAGCAGGTATGGGGGGGGGGGGCCGGGGGTGCAATTTCGAAATTGGCATGCAATATATATGTCAGCGCCGGCCCTGCAGACGCCCATTACCAGATTCATATACGTCATTCATACTGTCAATCCACACATCACACAGTCTGTCCATAAATATCACGCATACAGTCTGTCCAGGCCGGGCACTATATACCCATGTGTGAGCTGGGGGCTGGGCACTATATACCCATGTGTGAGCTGTGGGGCACTATATATCCATGTGTGAGCTGGGGGGCACTATATACCCATGTGTGAGCTGTGGGGCACTATATACCCATGTGTCAGCTGGGGGGCACTGTAAAACCCATGTGTGAGCTGTGGGGCACTATATACCCATGTGTGAGCTGTGGGGCACTATATACCCATGTGTGAGCTGGGGGCACTATATACCCATGTGTGAGCTGTGGGGCACTATATACCCATGTGTGAGCTGGGTGGCACTATATACCCATGTGTGAGCTGGGGGGCGATTATATACCCATGTGTGAGCTGGGGGGGCAAATATATACCCATGTGTGAGCTGGGGGCGATTATATATCCATGTGTGAGCTGGGGGGCACTATATACCCATGTGTGCTGGGGGCAATATATACCCATGTGAGAACCCAGGCCCTGGATAGGTCTGGACCCGGGGACGTAATCTAAGGTAGGACATTATCACCCATCATCCACAGTCACCCACATCTCATCTGATCGCCTGCATACTTTTGCTGGTAGGACATTATCACCCATCATCCACAGTCACCCACATCTCATCTGATCGCCTGCATACTTTTGCTGGTAGGACATTATCACCCATCATCCACAGTCACCCACATCTCATCTGATCGCCTGCATACTTTTGCTGGTAGGACATTATCACCCATCATCCACAGTCACCCACATCTCATCTGATCGCCTGCATACTTTTGCTGGTAGGACATTATCACCCATCATCCACAGTCACCCACATCTCATCTGATCGCCTGCATACTTTTGCTGGTAGGACATTATCACCCATCATCCACAGTCACCCACATTCATCATCTGAAGCCTGCATACTTTTGCTGGTAGGACATTATCACCCATCATCCACAGTCACCCACATCTCATCTGATCGCCTGCATACTTTTGCTGGTAGGACATTATCACCCATCATCCACAGTCACCCACATCTCATCTGATCGCCTGCATACTTTTGCTGGTAGGACATTATCACCCATCATCCACAGTCACCCACATCTCATCTGATCGCCTGCATACTTTTGCTGGTAGGACATTATCACCCATCATCCACAGTCACCCACATCTCATCTGATCGCCTGCATACTTTTGCTGGTAAGACATTATACCCATTATTCAGACACCCACATCTCATCTGATCATCTGATCGCCTGCATATTGGTATTTTCTATTTGTTATTTATATTTATTTTTGTTTTTCTCCACCATGTGCTTTGCTAATTAGCATGTGAATCTCCTGCCCTATTGACACAGCCCATCCAGCTTCAGGTGTTTGCATTTAGGCAGTTAAAAAGTAAACAGTCCGCCCTTTATAACATTTAAGACCAGCTCCACTGAGCCTTGGCTCTTGTGACATCCCCAAGTGGCATTCTTAAGTGGACATCCAGAGTTGTTTCCTGGAGAAGGAACTGCAAGGCCCACTTTTACTCTGGGTAAAACAACGTCTATATCATGCTTTCTCTCACGCTTCTACTCTTTACTTCTACTTTTCTCCTTAAATGGAACTCCTGCCCCTCTACCACCGACCCCTACACTATCTGCATCTCTCCCTCCCTCCTCTCGTCCCACATGATGGCCTCGCATGAGCTCCTTTGTTTCCTCAGAACATGGTCTCCTCTAACTCTCGCGCTGCCAATCACTCCCACTCCCACAAATCCCATTCCCACCTTTCTTTCTCACCCTCCTGCTGCTACTCTCTTCAGGTGACATATCCCCTAACCCTGGCCCCACAACACATCCAATACTTCCCTCTCATCCTATCTCCATCGCACATAAATCACCTCCCTGCAAGCCCAGCAACCTCATCCCCATAATCCCTCAGCGCCTGTCCTCTTTCTCCTGCGCCCTCTGGAACGCTCGCTCTGTGTGCAACAAACTCACAGCAATCCATGACCTCTTCCTTTCAAACTCCTTCAACCTCCTAGCTTTAACTGAAACCTGGATAACTCCCTCTGACACGGCCTCCGTTGCTGCTCTCTCACATGGCGGTCTACACTTGAGTCATACCCCCAGACCGGGTGAGAGAAATGGTGGCGGGGTCGGAATCCTGCTCTCTCCCACCTGCACCTACCAGCATCTCCCTCCACCCCCATCCCTCTCCTTCTCCTCCTTCGAGACACACTGCATCCGCCTGTTCTCTCCTCTGGCCCTCAGGGTGGCAGTCATCTTACCCACCGGGACCAACCTCCCAGTTCTTTGACCACTTTGCTACCTGGCTCTCTCACTTTCTGTCTTCTAATCTTCCATGCCTAGTTCTCGGGGACTTCAACATTCCCATTGACGATCCTTCCGCCCCTGCTGCCTCCAAACTTCTTTCACTCACGTCCTCCCTTGGACTCACACAATCCTCCCTCCTCCCTACCCACCGCGATGGTCACGCTATTGACCTTGTCTTTTCCAACCTCTGCTCCATTTCTGAGTTCAACTGTCGCCCTTTCCCCATCTCTGACCACCACCTTCTCTCTTTCAACCTATCTGGACTTCCTAAACACCCTGCTCCCCCACCCCGCACACACACTCGCAGAAATCTACAGGCTGTGGACCCCCATCAATTCTCCAACCTACTTCACCACCTCCCTCATACCTCATCCTTCACCTGCCCTGATGCTGCCACTAATCACTACAACACTACGCTTATCTCTGCTCTAGACACTCTTGCTCCTCTTCGACTCTGTAAGGCCCCACGCCGCCAGCTTCAGCCCTGGCACACCCTCCAGACTCGCTACCTGCAAAGATGCTCCCGCACCGCAGAGCGTGCCTGGAGGAAATCCCGCTCTGAAGCTGATTTTGTTCACTTCAAGTTTATTCTCCGGTCATACACCTCTGCCCTCCACTTGGCCAAACAATCCTTCTTCTCATCTCTTATCTACGCTGTCCTCCAACCCTAAACGGCTCTGGTCCACCTTCAACACCCTCCTCTACCCACCTGCACCTCCCCCCTCAGCTGCCTTCAGCGCTCAAGACCTGGCAGACTACTTCCTCAGTAAAACTTTAACTATCAGAAGCAACATCCCAACACAAGATAGTTATCTGCCACCTCCACTCCCACAGGTCCCATCTGCCACCCTCTGCCGCTTCCTCCCAACCACTGAGGAGGAAGTCAATTCCTTATTGTCCTCCTCACATCTCACCACGTGCCCGCTCGACCCCATTCCCTCACATCTAATTCCTCCCCTCTCCTCCTCCCTCACCCCTGCTCTCACACACATCTTCAACCTATCTCTCTCCACTGGCTCCTTTCCATCCGCCTTCAAACACGCGCTAGTTACCCCTTTACTAAAGAAACCATCCCTAGATCCCAACTCTCCATCCAACTACCGTCCTGTATCCCTGCTTCCCTTCACATCAAAGCTCTTAGAAAAACTAGTCTTCAACCGCCTCTCCCTCTTCCTGTCCTCCAATTCCCTACTTGACCCCCTGCAATCTGGCTTCCGTCCCCTACACTCAACTGAAACTGCCCTCACCAAAGTCACCAACGACCTCCTAACTGCTAAAAAACACGGCCACTATTCTATTCTCATCCTGCTTGACCTCTCGGCTGCTTTTGACACTGTTGACCACCCCCTCCTTCTACTGACCCTCAACTCTCTGGGTCTCGGTGACACTGCACTTGCTTGGATTGACTCCTATTTATCCAACAGGTCCTTCTGTGTGTCCTTTGCTGGTAACTCCTCCTCCTCATTGCCTCTATCTGTTGGTGTACCTCAAGGCTCTGTCCTTGGTCCTCTGCTCTTTTCCATCTACACCTCCTCCCTGGGCAAAATCATCAACAGCTTTGGCTTTAATTACCACCTCTACGCTGATGACACTCAGATCTACCTCTCTACCCCTGATCTCTCTCCCCCTGTCCTTTCCAAAGTCAGTGACTGTTTATCTGGCATCTCCTCCTGGATGGCCTCCCACCACCTAAAGATCAACATGTCAAAGACTGAGCTCCTACTTATTCCTCCCTCTAATGCCGCCCCACCTCCTGACTTCTCGATCACGGTGGAGGGTATCACCATCTCCCCATCAAACCAAGTTCGCTGTCTTGGAGTTACACTTGACTCTGCTCTTTCCTTCATCCCCCACATCAAGTCTCTTTCCTCCTCCTGCCGATACCAACTGCGTAATATTTACAGAATTCGGCCATTTTTACCGCTGTCGCCACAAAACAACTCATACACGCCCTGGTAATCTCCCGACTCGACTATTGCAATAATCTCTTATCTGGCCTCCCTCTGTCCCACCTCTCCCCCCTACAATCCATCCTGAACGCCTCCGCCAGGCTAATTCACCTCACCCGCCGCTCTGTCTCTGCCGCTCCCCTCTGCGAGTCCCTTCACTGGCTCCCCATCCACTGCAGAATTAAGTTCAAAATCCTTATCCTTACCTACAAAAGCCTCACTAACTCAGCTCCCCACTACCTGTCCTCACTAATCACCAAATACACCCCAGCCCGCTCCCTAAGGTCAAACAGTGACCTGCGCCTAGCTTCTCCCCGCATCACCTCTTCCCATGATAGACTGCAGGATTTCTCACGCGCAGCCCCCACTCTCTGGAACGCTCTCCCTCGTACTGTCAGACTTTCCCCTAACTTCTCTTCCTTCAAACGCTCCCTTAAAACATTCCTATTTAGGGAAGCCTACCACCCAACTCACTGACGCAACCATCAATCACCCTCACCTTACAGTCCTCTCCTCCTGTTTCCAACCCCAACCCTCCTAGATTGTGAGTTCCTACGGGAATAGGGCCCTCATCTCCTCCTGTACTGTTGTCAAATGTTGTTCAATGTATTGTAACCCTGTCTATACTGTGCTTATTGTACAGCGCTGCGGAATATGCTGGCGCTTTATAAATAAAGAATAATAATAATAATAACTGGGGGGCACTATATATCCATGTGAGCTGGGGCAATATATACCCATGTGAGCTGGGGGCAATATATATCCATGTGTTGCTGGGGCAATATATATCCACGTGTGCTGGGGCAATATACCCATGTGTGAGCTGGGGGAAATATATACCCATGTGTGAGCTGCTGGGGGCGATTTATTACCCATGTGTGAGCTGTGGGACACTATATACTCATGTGAGAGCTGGGGGGCACTCTATACCCATGTGTGAGCTGGGGGCACTATATACCCATGTGTGAACTGGGGGCACTATATACCCATGTGTGCTGGGGCAATATATACCCATGTGAGAACTGGGGGCACTATATATCCATGTGAGCTGGGGCAATATATACCCATGTGAGCTGGGGGCAATATATATCCATGTGTGCTGGGGGCAATATATATCCACGTGTGCTGGGGCAATATACCCATGTGTGAGCTGGGGGGGGAAATATATACCCATGTGTGAGCTGGGGGGCGATTATATACCCATGTGTGAGCTGTGGGGCACTATATACTCATGTGAGAGCTGGGGGCACTATATACCCATGTGTGAGCTGGGGGCAATATATACCCATGTGTGAGCTGGGGGCACTATATACCAATGTGTGCTGGGGGCAATATATACCCATGTGAGAACTGGGGGCACTATATATCCATGTGAGCTGGGGCAATATATACCCATGTGAGCTGGGGGACAATATATACCCATGTGTGCTGGGGCCATTATATATCCATGTGTGCTGGGGGCAATATATATCCATGTGTGCTGGAGGCAATATATACCCATGTGTGCTGGGGGCAATATATAACCATGTGAGCTGGGGGCAATATATACCCATGTGTGCTCGGGGCAATATATATCCATGTGTGCTGGGGGCAATATATATCCATGTGTGCTGGGGGCATTATATACCCATGTGTGCTGGGGCAGTAATGTGCAGTGTTTATGAGGGTATCACAGAGCTCCACAGTAGAGTGCAGTGTTTTTTTGGGGGGGGGGCGCAAGTAGCTGGTCTTGCCTAGGGCGCAAAATAGTCTAGCACCGGCCCTGTATGCTTCATTCTGTGCATTATTTTTGCAGCACATGCTTCATTCTGTGAATCATTCTGCAGCACAGGCCTCATTCTTTGCATCATTTTGCATTATATGCTTCATTCTGTGCATCATTTTGCAACATATGTTTCATTCTGTGCATCATAGGCTTCATTCTGTGCATCATTTTGCAGCATGGACTTCATTCTGCTAAGTTGCATGTGCGTCATTTTCTGCGTCATTCCAGAGCCATTTGCGTCATCTTGTAGGTTTTTATTTGCTTCCGCACAGTCCCGAATAGCGGAAATATTTCGAACCCTCTTATTCTGAATCGCCGCAATCCGATATATTGCGATCCTAAATTTTTAGATTCAGAAATATTCCCGACTTTTTGCCTGTGGACAATGTCTACCTGTACCTTCTTCTTAGATGATCACCTCACAAAATATACCACGTAAGTGATTATTAACCTCGGCATCCCTGATGTTTTAGAAGTGCATGTCCCATGATGCTTTGCCAGGTAGTGAAGTGATGCTGTCGCTGCTCGAGGTCACGTTAAAGAAGCTGAAGCTACTGGTGCAACAAGTGTCCCCTCAGTCTTTGTACATTGAGCGGCTGCTGTGATCAATTCTCCCATAGCTTTAAGGGAGCTGAGATCAGTCGTCTGCCTGGCACAGATCGCGGGCCGCTGTCCCCTCGCATTCTCTCGGTGAGACACAAAGTCCTGGGTTATAGAATCTTATCGTTGCGTATTCTGGCTACAAAATGAATAATCCTCTTGTCCTTTTAGTACAAGTCAGTGAATTTTACTCAGTCATCAGAGATGACCTGGCAACGTTTCCACCAGCACAAAGGGTCTTTGTCACGGCTTCACAAAGCACCATTTTTTGGGGGTAGAAATTTTGCCAGGTCAGCCTGTTGGCTGAATAACTTGTACTAGACGAAGCAGGGGATTATTTGTTCTGATACACTGGAGACCCTGTATAGGTGGGGGGTCTCCTCATTCGGGGCCCACCCTGGTGAGCGAACCTGTCGTGATGCTGAATAGATCCTAGGACCGAAATTTAAGGAGGCGCTGAAAGAAATAGCCGTCTGCTAAAATTTCCACTCGCTTCTCGTTTTCGGTGAAACGTGGGGCTCGATTTGATTTTATTGACAGATATTTCGTTAAAAAAAAACCAGCAAGTTTCGGCTGATACTTTTCCACGAGATCATTTGATTCAATCGAAAGAATTCTGCTGCAGATGAGATTGGATGAATGATCTCATGATAATAAAATTCAGGCCAGTTAAACACTGAAAAAAGAGGTTTTTACATGTTTGGATCTAATTAACCACTTTTAGCAACTCTAACCCCAAAAAATACCTCGAACTCTAAAGGGGTTATTCATAGAGCACTGAATTGGCCCCAAAATTGCACCGAACAGTGAATTTTCCCACACGGTGCAACTTAGTGTCCATTCGGCTACTCAAAAAGCTTGCAATACACCAAATATTAGCGAATTGCCAGCGAAACACGTTGATCTTCGATGGCAGTGAAATATGGTGCCTGTTCGGCAGCAGTGAAATCCCCCATAGAGAAGCAATGGTTAATCTATTCAGAAACACCGAACAGCAGAGAAATGTCAGTGAAATGCCCTGATGTTAGGCTTGTGCACCGATTTTTTTTTCGGTTCGATTCGGTTCGATTTTTCGGATTTTTAAACTTTTCGATTCGGCTCGTTTCGACCGATTTCGGTTCGATTCGATTCGGTTCGACCTGTTTTTCGGGTACATTTTTTTTTCGGAATTTCGACCATTTTTCGTATTTTCGTGTCACTGTGCTCGTTTTTTGTATCGACTTTTCGTTTTTTCGAAAAATTTTCGTTTTTCAGAAAATTTTCGTTTTTACAAAATTTTCGTTTTTACAAAAATTCGTTTTTCGGAATTGCACATTTTTCGGCATATCGACCATTTTTCGTATTTTTCGTGTCATTTTGCCCGTTTTTTGTATCGACTTTTCGTTTTTTCGAAAAATTTTCGTTTTTCAGAAAATGTTCGTTTTTACAAAATTTTCGTTTTTCGGTAAATTTTCGTTTTTTCGGAAAATTTACGTTTTTCGGAACATCTGTTCTCCTCGTTTGCCACATTTCAAGCCCATTCGAAAAATCCGAAAATATTTCGTTTCGGCTCGGAAAACATTTCGGATCTGAACTTTTCGGATCTAAAATTTTTCGGAAATCGGCCGCATCCGAAAACACGAATCGGGAAATTTCGTGAAAATTCCGAAATTCCGAAACCCGAAACGCACATCCCTACCTGATGTTCAGTGGTTTCATTCGACAGGTTTAATCAGGCGAATCCCATAGGTTTCAATATTAAAAATATTTCCCATTTTAATTCAATATGTAATAAAATGTTTATAATTTTAATCTGCAGCAAAAAGTCTATTTATTGTTTTTTTTAATGATTTTTTTTATGCATTTTTTCATCAAATTTTTTTTCCCTGATTTTTGTTTATTTTTTAAAACCCCTTCTTTTCCCTCTAACAGACCTTTTGCATGATTATTCTTAGGACCTCGAATTTTTTTAATCGCCTTTTAAATCCATTTTCATGTGTATGTTTTTTATTCCTGTTCTCTTTGGAGACTGGTCGTCTTTTTTCAGATCGATTCGACGGCCTGTTCAGTGGATCATCGGATGCATTTGGAGACTTCTCGGCGGGTAATGGGACCAAGTCGGCAGTTTCGAGGCGGTTTGAGGATGCATTCGGCATTCTTTTTGGATCGATTCTGCATTTTTTCTGGCAGTAAATATCGATTCAGTCTGAGTTTTTGCAGCGGTTTTCAGATTCTATTCGGCGGTTTTTCTGTGTTTTGAAGATGCGTTCGGCGGGTCAATTAGCCTCACTTCAGGGACCCTGCGGTGAATGCTGAATTCAGCGCAGTGTCAGCGAATTTAACTTGTCGAAGAGCGGCAAACAGGAGGGCACCGAAATGTCAGTGAGATTTCAGTGCTCTCTGAATAACCCCTTAAGTCTAACCCAAAAAATAACCCTAACATTAACCCTAAGAATAACCCCAACCGTAACTCTTAAAAAACCCTAACTCTGACTTTGAAACCCTAAAAATAATTCAGCGCTCTCTGAATAACCCTTAAAGTCTAAACCTAAAAATAACCCTAACTTCAACCCTAAGACTAACCCCAACCCTAACTCTTAAAAAAACATAACTCTGACTCTAACCATAGCCCTAAAACTAAAAATAACCCTAACCCAGACTGAAACCCTAAAAATAACCCAATCCTTAAAAATAACTCTAACTATAACAATAACCCTAACTCTAACTCTAACTTTAACCCTAACCCTAAAGGGTCCATTCACTAAAAGGTGAAGTCAGGAGAAATGGCAGGAAAAGAGAACAATCTAGACCAGGCATCTCAAACTTTGCCCCCCCCCAGATTTTTAAGAACTACAGTTCCCATGATGCTCTGGTCATCTATTGCAATGAAAGAATTCTGGGAATTGTAGGCAATCCACATCTGGGGGGCCAGAGTTTGAGTTCCCTGATCTAGACCAAATAGTCGATTTGGAAAGTGAGATAAATTTGAGAATTTTTTCTGGATTTTTCTCCCCTGCCAATTCTCCTGACTTTACCCTTTAGTGACTAGACCTGTAGCTTTTTTAAGGTTAGGGTTAATATTAGGGCTAAGATTAGGTTTTAATTGTTAAGTCAAAACTTAAATTAAAATTAATTATTCAGTTTGATTCCCTCTATTTCCAAGCCTATAAATCCATTATCAGCACATTTCAGCTTTTAACTGTATTATAAGTTTTATTTGGTGAACAGAAATAAAAACTAAGTTTCCAACGGAAGTGGCCTCGCAGGGCCTTAAGAAAACACATATGTAACATAGAAGAGTTGACCATATGGTCACATTTGAACAGAAAATTCTCATAAGGAAAAGAGGGGAATGGGGTAAGAGGCGAGGGATAAATGGGGAGAGAATGGTGCAGTGTATATATCGCTACTGAGAAGATGGTGACCCACAAGGCAAAACAAAAAAAAAGGGGGGGGATCAAATAAGGGGAGGGGAAGAATGGCAAAGACCCTAACCGTGACTCTCCTGGCACACTCCCGAGGGAGGCCATGGAGGAGCAATGTCACGAGGCCTAGGAGCCGGAGGGCCAAACATGACTCAATGTCCTGGTGGCGCGCCTCCGGCAACCTGTAAGACTGCCAAAAAAAAAAAAGGGGGGGGGAAGGATGGGTAGACCATCATCAGCAGGTCAAGTGCATATCGTATCAGATAATATAAAAAGGGGGGGGGAGGAAATTTGAAAAAAAAATAGAGTCAGAGGTCTCAATATCTATCCCGGGTCCGAGGTAGCGGGGGAAAGAACATCGGGGCCACAGCCGGGCGACGCCAGTGCGGGTGACAGGCCCAGGGAACATAATAAACGCCACGCATCTTCGGGAGTGGACGCCAAATGGGACAAATTATCACGGCAAATATACAGGCAACCCGCCACCCCCCATCTGTAGCGGATCTCATTGCCCCTCAGAAAAGTGGTAACCTCCCTAAATCTCCTCCTGGCCATTAACGTAATAAAGGGGAGATCATTGTAGAGCGACAAAAGTAGGCCTTCAAAAAGTATTGGGGCTCTGGCAGCTGGAGATGACATTAGGCGCCGCTTATCAGCCTCTTCTTCTGCGACCGCGAGCACATCGCGTGGTGAATCCACAGGTGCCGTAGCTGCCCTCCGAAGTCTAATTGCAGTACGGAAGACAGCCGGCGTCCCCGGCGACGTCCCCAACACTTGAGATGCGAGCCTGTTGACGTATGGCAGGAGGGAGTCTATGGAAACCCTCTCAGGGATCCCCCTAATCCGCACGTTCCTCCTGCGATGCCGGGTCTCCGCTGCCTCCACCGCCCCTGTCAGCAATTTAACCTGGGCTTGTAGGGACTCCACCTGTGGCTCAGGGAGGGCCTGCGATGCTGCTGCTCCCTCCATCCGTGACTCAACCGCTGTCAGTCGTCCCTGAACTGTGGACAGTTCTGCCCTCATGACCGCAAAATCGGTACGCCAGACTGCTCGCATTTCTTCGAGTGTCTCTCCTAGCATACGTCGAATATCACTTTGAATGGTGTGTGGGAGGCCGCTGCAGCCAGGTGACCTAGGTAGGTCCAGAGGTGTGAGGTCAGCATCATGGGGGTCACCACGTGTTTCTGAGATCCTGTGTGCTGCCATAGGGTTAGTACTTCTGGGGCTGACAAGCACCCGTTTCTGAGATCCCAGATTCCGATTCAATTTCTGGGGAGCTGTATAGGGTTCCGACCGGCAGGAGTCCTCTTCCTCCGAGGAACTCACCGCTGAAGTCGGGCTTTTCCGCGGGGTACTCTGGTGCCACCGACCGTCCTCCACCAGCGATTCCCGTATGTCCCGCTGCCGGGGGCCCTCGGCAGCTGGGACTTCTTCCCCACTTTCTTACCCATGGTGATGGGTATGCCGACTGCCAGGTAGAACACGTAGTGCAGAGAAGAACAAAACACGCTGAAACCGCCTCCAAAATGGCCGCCGGGTCTAGGCCGCAGATTCCCTGATCGCTCTCCTTCAGCCCAAAAAACGTCGTAAGCTAGAGTCCAGAGAGGAGGGGACAGTCAGGCTGGGGTCCGCTCCCCAAAAACCACCAAAATAGCAAGGTGCAAGTCGCAAGGGTCCTCAAATCAGAAATATAGTCGGAGAGCTCAGCTAGATGCGACTGCTCCCGGCGGAAGTCAGCTCCGCCACATTTCAGCTTTTGATGCTTTTTGGAAATCGTCATATTGATAAATTCGTACGGAATCACTTAAGCTGATATTCCCATTAGATGCGCAGCCGCGAGAGACGATGTTCAAACTGAATTTTTATTGGGAATCAGAATTCTGGTAAATCCTTCTATGAATCTCCTGAGCCTAAAAATGTCTGAATTGCATCTAAAAAGGGTGCACCCCCACATATTATATACCGCCCTGCAAAGTAAAGACGCAGCTTTTTATTCATGTTCACAATGTTTTTATCTAATTATTTTACATGGGAAATTAAAATGACAAAATAACAAGCAATTCCATTTTTGCAGCTTTGAATATAATAATTTACACAAACAGAGAAAATAAAAGTAACTCAGGACTAATGCAGAGATTAGCGCTGAATGCGGGAATATCTCTCACGCCCTGAATGTCTGTGGGTTTTTTTCCAGCTTGTATTGCTCGTGTATCACTAGAGGCACATTATAGTTTAATTCTGAAATGAGACATATTCGATAGGTTAACACAGCGATCGCCGGCCCAGTAACACCACAGTTGGGTAATGGGTTGTGCTGATCGTCCTGACTTGTCAAAAACCACAACAGCAAAAGCACGATTTACAAGCACTCTGCGGCTCAGAATGACGATCTCCGCACATGACGGTCTATGTCAGTGATGACGAACCTTGGCACCCCAGATGTGTCTGAACTACATGTCCCATGATGCTCTGCCAGCCTTATGTGTGACTGTCAGGGTTATCCAAAGAGATTCGAAAAGTCACCGCACGTTCGGTGACTTTTCGTTCTCTTCAATTCGGTTCCTTTTGCCGATTGCATTTCGGTGACCCTGCGGTGTATTCAGCAAGCAGCACAGGGTCCCCGAATTGCAGGGAAAAGCTGCCGCAAACCTGACGAAAACTAACCGAATGCACGCTGAAAACAAGCAAAAACATCTGGATTAACCTTCGAAAAAGCCGAACAGGAGCCGAACAGGAGCCGAATCACACAGAGCCGAAGCAGCTGTGACGTAGAGGAGGCAGTGAATAAATTAGCAAAACCATTTGTATGAATCTGGGAAAATGAAACGCTGTTTGCAAAGAAACTACTGAGCGAAAATGTCTGAAATTTACACAGGAGGTCCAGGGAATGATAATAAAGAGGGCTGTTACAAAAAAAATAAGTAAACTGAAAAAAAAAAAAAAAAAAAAAAAAACTTTTAATAAAAAAAAAAAAAATCTGAAAAATGCTTAAAGTATCCTAAAAAATCTATAAATAAAGAGACTTTTTGCTGCAGAATTTTATACTGAACGGTTTATTAGATATTGAATTAAAACGGGAATATTTTTAACATTGAAGCCTATGGGATTCTCCTGAATAAATTTGCCGAATTAAACCACCGAATGACAGGGCATTTCGGGAACCTTTCACTGCTGGTTTGTGTTCTCTGAATAGACGAAGCATTGCTTCTCTATGGGGATTTCACTGCCCTCGAACAGGGACCGAACAGGCACCGTATGTGCAGGCAATTCGCCAGTATTTGGCGAATTGCCTGCTCTCTGGATAGCCGAATGGTCAGGAAAGGTAACCGAACGCTGATTTTCAGCCTTCGGTTACCTTTCTCAAGCAATTCGGATCTCTTTGGATAACCCTGTAAGTATCATGGGACATGTAGTTCCAATACATTTGGGGTGCCAAAGTCTGCCATCATTGCTCTATGCTGTTGCTGTGTGTTAAAACACTGCATCATGCTATGGCACAGACGAGTGGTAACAAACTCTAGCCCCCCAGTACCCTCTAACCGGACAGATTTTAAGGATCATCTTTGGAAAATACAGAGTGAATCCTGCAATCACTGAGCAGCAAATCAGATCACCTGCTGTGCTTCACATATCCTGCAAACCTGGCCTGTTAAGGGGACGTGAGGACCAGGGTTGGGAACCACTGGCATAGACCATCATGCACTCCTCAGGGGGTTACAGGGATATCACAAACTGGGTAACAGTTTCATTAACACTTTCTTTAACTTTTCTCATTTGGTGCAACATTTGTTATTTTGTACATTTAAAAAAAAAGTTCTCTTTATCAACAACGTCAAGAAAACGCCAGATTCTTCATGCAAGAAAAACTCGAACCACCATGTATAGCGTAACGTGTAAAGACCCAACCATAATATTTACACAGTTTGTGTAAACAATGTTGCAGCACAGCACCGATAAATATAAAATCATATATAAACAAACAATACAAAGTGCAAGAACAGATGTGATACTTAGAGATGAGCCGAACGCCCCCGTGTTCGGTTCGCATTCGAACTCGAACAATTTCAAAAGTTCGAGTTCGAACACGAACCGAACTCAATGCAAGTCAATGGGACTCGAAAGTTCGGTTTTTAGAGTGCCCTCCTTAGGGCATATATGCAAGATATTTGCCATAAAAGGTGTATGGGGGTCCGGGTAGTGCCCTGGGGGACAGGAAACAAGGACAAAAAGTTTTAAAAAAAGTTTTTAAAGGAACAGTGAGTTTTCCATGAAATAAGGGTTAAAAATAAAAACGAAAAATTCCTTCAAATATCGTGCCTAGGAGGTACCCATAACCTGCCCGTGAAGTGGCGGATTTCTAGGATGTATAGAAACATTTAAAAACAAAAAAAATGTTTCAAATGACGGTAAACATTTTTCCTTTAATCTATTCATAAACAACTGCTTGGGGCGGCAGCCTGTATGAAAAGAGGAGACATTTTAGGACACACAGAACAAGTTTAGTGATTTTTTTTGGCTAAATTATGGTGAAACTTATGCAGGCTTTGGATGAAAGTAACAATAGGTGCTTTAAAATTGGGCCTTTAGTGTCGGCAACAGTGCCGTCACACCGTAACCCCTCTGTGGTATTGTGGAAGAGTGCAGGGTTGGACCCTGTGGTCCAAAAAATTAAATTATATAAATCTTGTAATACAGGCGTCAGTGCAGCCAAATATTGTGCCTTTCATGGCAGCAAGTGCCTTCACACTGTAACCCTTTGTGGTATTGTGGAAGAGTTCAGTGCTGGAGGTTTTGTGAATGCAGAAGAGATCCCCGATCTATTCTGTTACGTCAGCATCAGGGGATTGATAGCTGCTGATCCAGAACTGATTCATTTTTATAAATGTCAGCGGGTCTACAGAGTCGGTGGACAGACGCAATCTTGTGTCTGTGACAAAACCTCCAGCGGCACTGAACGTCCTTTCAGAAAGCACGCTAGATGAAGGGCAACCTAGTAGCTGCATAGCATTTTGGCTAAGTTCTGGCCAGTGATCCAAACTCAACACCCAGTAAGCCAGTGGATCATCTGCTGGAAAGGTATCCAGGTCTGCCCTTGCCCTTAGGTAGTCCTGCACCATATGGTGAAGATGCTGGCAACGGGTGCCTACATTTATAGATTCCCAGATATTTTGTATAAATAACTGACCCCCAAAATAGCTGGTGGCAGTGAGAACACAAAGATTAGAACAATTCCCAGATATTTTGTAGAAATGAGACCCCCCCAGTAGCTGGTGGCAGACTGGCAGTGAGAACTGGCATAGTCTTGCACCTAAACTGTGGTCAGGCGCCGGCTGCAGCCAATTACAAGTTTCAGGCCAGTGGAAAAGTGCATTGTGGTTCATTGCGGTGCATTGTGGGCGAACATGCTGCGAACACGCGGAAATGTTCGAAGTTCGCGAACATATGAACGGGCGATGTTCGAATCGAACTCCGAACACATCGAACCGAACAGCTCATCCCTAGTGATACTTTAATACACACATCAGGTACCATGTAGCCAGAGCGGCACCTCTGCAATCAGATTTTAACATTTAAATTTGGTGTAAAATCTGAGATTCCGGGAGCTCTGTGTGATCGCTCATTTCTGTAACTAGTACTGACGTACTGAGTGCGCAGCTGCGGCATAGCGGCGTGTGTGCGTGATTAGGAGATGTCAGACGCTGCTAATGTCCAGCCTACATAACGTCCAGACGCAAAAAGAGTTTTATTGACGATCCGTACAAAATCACGTCCGAAAATGCGCGTCGTCTGACCGTTTTTGCGCATTCCGTGAAAAAATACGTCAATGCGTTCGGACGCACTTTTTCACGTTCGCAGGGAAAAATGCTTTCGTCTGACCCTAGCCTTAAACCCCCAAATGGCAGGGCATTTCGGGAACCTTTCACTGCTGGTTTGTGTTCTCTGAATAGCCGAAGCAGTGCTTTTTCATGGGGTTTTCACTGCCCTCGAACAGGCACAGAACAGGCAACGTATGTGCAGGCAATTCGCCAGGATTTGGCGTATTGCCTGCTCTCTGGATAGCCGAATGGCCAAGAAAGGTCACCGAACGCTGAATTTCAGCGTTCGGTTACCTTTCTCAAGCAATTCGGATCTCTTTGAATTACCCTGTTTGATACACACAATGTCACCCCCGATCTTCCCAACTCTCCCCAGATTGACACCCCTAAACCCTCTGGCCCCCAGATTGACACCCCCTCAACACCTCTCCATAGATAGAGAGGTGGTGGTTAGGGATGAGCTGTTCGGGTTCGGACGGTTCAGGGTTCGACCCGAACTTAGCCTGTTCGAGTGGATCGCGAACACCGAACATTTCCGCATGTTCGACCACAATGGACCACAATGAATTTTCCCACTGGCCTGAAGCTCGTAATTGGCTACAGCCTTGCACCTGACCACAGGTCTGGTGCAAGACTGGATGAACACTATGCCAATCACCGCTCAGAGTCCTGATTGGGCAAATTTTGCCCAATCATGGGCTCACAGAGCTAAGTCCCGCAGCACACTATATAACGTTTCCACGCGCCGATTCTGCACGCATTTCAGAGGAGATTTCAGCGGAGATAGTTGTGTGTGTTGTTACTGCCGGTCTGCCACGCTACTGGGGGGGTCTCATTTCTACCAAATATCAGGGAATTTAGGTGATGTGTGTCTTGTCACTGTGCCAGCAAGTTTTTTTGGGGTTTACAACTTTCTTTAAAACATTTGTGAATTGAGGTGATCTTCTGGGTCTTGTCACTGTGCCAGCAAATCTTTTTGGGGCTCACTAATTTCTTTAAAACACTTGTGAATTAAGGTGATCTGTGTCTCGTCACACAACCAGTACCACGCTGTATTTTGGGGCTCACTAATTTCTTTAAAACATTTGTGAATTGAGGTGATCTGTCTCTTGTCACACAACCAGTACCACGCTGTATTTTGGGGCTCACTAATTTCTTTAAAACATTTGTGAATTAAGGTGATCTGTGTCTCGTCACACAACCAGTACTAAGCTGTATTTTGGGGCTCACTAATTTCTAAAAACATTTGTGAATTGAGGTGATCTGTCTCTTGTCACTGGCTGCCAGCTATCAGTGTGTCTCACTGAGTTATACCAGAGTTCTTTAAATCTTTATACCAGAGTTGAATCAGAGTTCTGTATATATTAATCTATAAATCACTCACCATGTCTGAAAGAACAAAAATGACAGGCAGATGCTCCCAGACACAGATAAGAGGGCAAGCAGCCCCTGTGTCGGGGAGGCTGTGTCTCTGGTCGTGGTGGACGTGGTGCATCCTCTGCAGGGGCACGCTTGTCCTTTCTAACTGGTGCTGGCCGTCTTAAGCAGCAGCAACATACAGAGGACTTGGTGGATTGGCTAACCAGGCCATCCTCATCCTCCGAGTCCTCTGCCAGCCAGTCTTCTAGTGCTTTACAGTCCACCTCCGCTGCCAAAGCATCTAATGCAGCCTCCATGTCCACAGCTACTCCTGCCGTAGCCTCGCTATCACACATGGAGGAGTCAGCTGAATTGTTTGACTACAATGAGAGTGACATGCTGCTTGAGGATGCGCAGCAACTACAGTGCTCTGATTCAATCTCTGAGGTTGAGCAAGGGAGTATAATCAACCTAGAGGAAGGGGGTGTCAGTGATGACACACAAATAACTGGCACTCATGTTGCCCCAGCAGCTGCAGCATACTGCCAAGTTGGCTCCAGTGACGAGGAGATAGGGGGTGAAGATGACATTGATGATGAGGTCACTGACTCCACCTGGGTGCCAGATCGAACTGAGGAATCAAGTGAGGAGGAGGGGGAGGAGGAGGAGGCACAGCAAACACGAGGCACAACATCCTCTGTGACCAACCGTAGCACTAGCCAGTCCATGGCATCAGATGTCAGAGCTGCTCCGGTGCAGAGCGCTGTTGTCTCAAAGAACACATGCAGGAACTCTGTTGTCTGGGAGTTCTTTAAGAAATGTGCAGCAGACCCCACCGTTGCTATTTGTATTCTAT
This sequence comes from Leptobrachium leishanense, assembly GCA_009667805.1. Taxonomy (NCBI): domain Eukaryota; kingdom Metazoa; phylum Chordata; class Amphibia; order Anura; family Megophryidae; genus Leptobrachium; species Leptobrachium leishanense. The sequence continues at coordinate 11,198,151 of CM019070.1, forward strand.
GTCAGATGAGGCTGAAGCGTGGGATAAACACCAGACACTTGGGTACCACGTGCTTGAGGCGACATATAAACAAGTGCCACACATCCCCTTGGCGCAAAACTTTGCATAGGTCCTCCTCCTCATCTGTCTCTACCCACACTGTATGTTCTGCCATGTCATTGCCTACAACCTCCACCGACAGGGATGATGCTACAGTAATGGATGTACCAGCAGGTCCTTACTCACAATGTGACATCATCCCAGTAGCTGAAGATTTACACAGTCAGATTACGTTGCCGCAGCTGCTGCAGCGAAAGAAAAAATATAGGCCCAACCATCCCCAAGCACAGCGTCTAAATGCCAGCTTAGCAAAATTACTCGCATTGCAGCTGCTGCCTTTCCAGCTGGTGGACTCTGTTCCCTTCCGTGAATTTGCTGAATGTGCTGTACCACAGTGGCAGGTTCCAAAACGCCATTACTTATAACGCAAGGCCATTCCAGCACTATATCAGCACGTGGAAGACAATGTTATCCAGTCATTGGGAAAGGCAGTCAGCAACAAGGTGCATGTCACTTTAGACACGTGGTCCAGCAAGCATAGACAGGGTCTTTACATTTGCTTCACGGCACACTGGGTAACTCTGATCGCAGCTGGGAGGGATCCAAGACGGGGCTCTGTGCTGGAGCTTGTTCATCCACCACGCCTCCAGAAAGCTGCTTGTATGAGGTCTGTCTGCTCCACCACCTCTTCCTCCTCCTCCTCCTCCTCCCTCCTCCTCCTCCTTCTCTGTCTCTGGCGAAGTGGCAGTTAAACCGACGCCTGACAGGGTCTACGCAATGGCTCAAGCAAAAAGATGCCATACTGTGCTTGAGCTGGTTTGTTTAGGGGACAGGAGCCACACCGGGTCAGAAATTTTGTCAGCTCTGCAGGGGCAGGTGCAGAGATGGTTAACACCACGCCAGCTTGAGCTGGGAATGATCGTCTGCGATAATGGCAGCAACCTTCTCTCCGCCCTACGCAAGGGTAAATTGATGCATGTACCATGCCTAGCACACGTCCTAAATCTGGTGGTACAGCGTTTCCTAACCAAGTACCCAGGGCTGCCAGAGCTTCTCATCCAGACCAGAAAAGTCTGCAGCCACTTCAGACGGTCTTACCCAGCAAGCGTTCGCCTGGCAGAAATTCAAAGAGTATTCCACCTTCCCACAAACCGTCTGATCTGTGACATGCCCACCAGGTGGAACTCGACATTAGCAATGCTGCAGCGTCTGCACAAGCAGCAGAGGGCCATCAACGACTACCTGTGTGAGTATGGCACAAGGACAGGTTCAGGTCAACTTGTTTCCCCCCCCGCAGTGGCTGATGATCAAGGATGCATGCACTGTACTGTCACCATTTGAGGAGGCAACGAGGATGGTGAGCAGGGACAGTGCATGCATCAGTGACACAATTCCTTTAGTGTTCCTGCTGGAGCACACTCTGCAGGGAATTATAGATGTGGCTCTAGAGGCAGAGCAGTGGGAGGAAGAGGAGGCCTTCCCTAGCTCTCAAGGCCCCAGTCTTTCCGCAGACAGCATTCCAGCGGGTCCTACTCAGATCAGACAGGAGGAGGATGAGGAGGAGGAGGACTATTTAAGTAGTGGGGGCATTGAAGGTGGGGATTCCTCAAGGGAGGGTTTTGTGTGCCCAGAAATAGAAGGGCTTGTGCGTGGCTGGGAGGAGGAAGTGCACGATACGGTCATCCTCATTGACCAGGAAGACTCGGAAGCTAATGCCACCTCCAACCTACGCTGCATGGGCTCCCTAATGATGCAAAGCCTGCTAAAGGACCCCAGGATTCGTGCTATCAAGGAGAGGGATCATTACTGGTTGGCAACCCTTCTTGATCCACGATACAAGGGGAAAGTTGCAGAGCTCATCCTGCCCGCACAGAGGGAGCACAGGATGAAAAAACTTGAGGACGCTCTAAAGCGACACTTGTGTAACACCTTTCCAGGCACTGGTAGATTACCAAGTGCTGACACGTGCTTCTGAGGCTGCGGGTGATCAGAGGAATAGCGGTGAAGGCCAGGGCCGCTTGACTGATGCTCTTTTAAATTTTTTTAGTCCACGACACCCAAGGACGTCAAATGTAGGCACCCATTGCCAGCGTCTTCACCATATGGTGCAGGACTACCTAGGGGCAAGGGCAGACCTGGATACCTTTCCAGCAGATGATCCACTGGCTTACTGGGTGTTGAGATTGGATCACTGGCCAGAACTTAGCCAATATGCTATGCAGCTACTAGGTTGCCCTTCATCTAGCGTGCTTTCCGAAAGGACGTTCAGTGCCACTGGAGGTTTTGTCACAGACAAAAGAGTGCGTCTGTCCACCGACTCTGTAGACCGGCTGACATTTATAAAAATGCATCAGTCCTGGATCAGCAGCTATCAATCCCCTGATGCTGAAGTAATGGAATAGATAGGGGATGTCCTCTTCTGCATTCACATAACCTCCAGCACTGAACTCTTCCATAATACCACAAAAGGTTTACGGTGTGAAGGCACTTGCTGCCATGAAAGGCACAATATTTGGCTGCACTGACGCCTGTGCCAGATTTATATCATTTTATTTTTTTGAACCGCAGGGTCCAACCCTGCACTCTTCCACAATACCACAGAGGGGTTACTGTATGATGATACTTGCTGGCCTGGCATTACAGGCACAATATCTGGGTGCGCTGACGCCCATTACCAGATCAAAAACTTTGCAATATAGGACCACATGGTCCACCCCTGCACTCTTCCACAATACTACAGAGGGGTTACTCTACGATGATACTTGATGGCCTGGCATTAAAGGCACAATATCTGGGTGCACTGACGCCCATTACCAGATCAAAAACCTTTCCATATAGGACCACATGGTCCACCCCTGCACTCTTCCACAATACCACAGAGGGGTTAGGCTAGGGTCAGATGAGCGCATTTTCTACGGACTGTGCGTTCGTGCAGTACGGACGTACTTACTGACTGACGACAAGGTAGTGGCCACACAGTCGGTTTTTTTCAATGATGTATTTTTTGACTGATGTAGCAGGGAAAATAAATTACAATGAAAGAACATTCTGTCCGTCAAAAATGCTGGACGTATAAATGCAGTCCGTCTGACATTGTTGCATCACTCACACACAAAGCTATGCGGACGTTGTAGACGTGGCGCACTCTGCACGTCCGTTCTAGCAGTATTACGTTCTTGCCTAACCTGCGTCCGTTTGCAGCGTCCGTCAGCCCCCGCACTTCTGTGCGGACGTACTTCGTGTGTGTGGCTCCATTTAACACAATTGTATGCTATCACGGACGTACTTATGTGCGGCAACACGGACGTTAACACTGCATTCGTCTGACCCCAGCCTTACTGTGTGATGATACTTGCTGGCCTGGCAGTCTTGCACCAAAGGCAGAATATCTGGGTGCACTGACGCCTTAACCAGATGCATATCTTTTTAATATAGGACCGCATGGTTCACCCCTGCATTCTTCCACAATACCACAGAGGGGTTACTGTATGATGATACTTGCTGGCCTGGCATTAAAGGCACAATATCTGGGTGCACTGACGCCCATTACCAGATTCATATCTTTTCAATATAGGACCACATGGTCCACCCCTGCATTCTTCCACAATACCACAGAGGGGTTACTGTATGATAGTACTTGCAGGCCTGGCATAAAAGGCACAATATCTGGCTGCACTGCCACTGACGCCTGTATCAGATTCATATCCTCAGAGGGGTTACGGCGTGACGGCACTGTTGCCGACGCTAAAAGCCCAATTTTAAAGCACCTATTGTTACTTTCATCCAAAGCCTGCATAAGTTTCACAATAATTTAGCCAAAAAAAACACTAAACTTGTTCTGCGCGTCCTAAAATGTCTTTTCATACAGGCTGCCGCCCCAAGCAGTTGTTTATGGATAGATTAAAGGAAAAGCATTTACCGTCATATGAAACGTCATTTTTTTTGTTTTTAAGTGTTTCTATACATCCTAGAAATCCGCCACTTCACGGGCAGGTTATGGGGACCTCCTAGGCACGATATTTGAAGGAATTTTTGGTTTTTATTTTTAACCCTTATTTCATGGAAAACTCATTGTCCCTTTAAAAACGTTTTTTTTTTTTACTTTTTGTCCTTGTTTCCTGTCCCCCAGGACACTACCCGGACCCCCATACACGTTTTATGGCAAATATGTAGCATATATGCCCTCTCGGAGGGCACTCTAAAAACCCGAATTTTCAGCCCCATTGACTTGCATGGGGTTCGGGTTCTGTCCCGAACAAATGGGAAGTTCGGGTTCGGGCTCGAACCGAACTCGGGGAGTGTTCGGCTCATTCCTAGTGGTGGTCACTGACACTTTTTTTTATCTAATTCAGGGTGTCAGCAAAGTTGCTTGGCCCCCAATTTGTGGGGCTCAGGGCATGCACCCAGCCCACTCACCCACAGAGCAGGCCTGTGTTTTAGTCCTTCCATTCTCTTTGTAGCCCTTACCACCCAATACAGCAGCGTTACACACCAAAAGCAAAAAAAGTGGCCTGAAAAGCCTTGGCAACAGGTGCTGCTAGAATTAAAAATACTATTTTATTAATCAATATAGAGAATTTAAAGAAAGGATTCCAACACGAGCAGAAAAAGAGGTGATTGCAAAGCTCAAGCAGAATGCCAGGCGATGCTCAAAGAGGTAGGGTTAGACAAGGGGAAGTGTAATGGATAACTCCTAACATCAAGACATATCTCTAGGTGCCCCAAACGAAAATCATCGATTAGCAACCTTGCCTGAGGTTCAAAATACCAGGATTATTCAACGCGTTTCGCCGTACAAAATGGCTTTATCAAGAGTGTAGGTCTTTTCAGGCCTCTTTCTTTGATCCACTATACCAGGTTTGATACCCAGGGTCCTGTCCCTGTTCTGGCAGATTTTTCCTGCTTGTTGCCAAGGGTCTCGACCCTGCCAACCTTTTCTTACACACCGAAAGGCCCGAGCAGCCGGCCAAATCAGAAATGTTAGGGCCCCTTACTGGTTGGGCCTCCCGTACATTCCCATCTCAGTAAACTAGTGTAAGTTAAAGCATTGGGTCACCTTTCTTGTTTAGCCCACTCCCTGTAAAGTCCTATAATCTGTGGCGGGGGTCCAGCAAGGTGGTAAAAATGATGCTTTGGTGGTCTGGCAGGGGAGCAACATGTCTGCATCTGGATCTGACTATATTAATGGACTCATTACTCAGGACACAGATGCCACGGACAGATTTGGTACCCTATGCGGTCTATCCTGGATGGCGTGGATGGACTCTTACATCTGTGCCAGGGCCCCTTGGAGCCACAGAGCCCCTTAACATGAATTGGGCTGCGTCACCCCCTGATGGCAGCTTCGAGCCTGAGCCTGAATAACCCTACAGGGACCGCATTGCAGTTAGTATCACACAAGGTGACAAAGAGAAAGAAGATGCAGGACAGTGAGGACACCAGGCACTTCCATCCAAAAGACATCTCGGCTGTAACATCGGCCTTTGTCGAGCCACAGAGACAAGTCTGACAGATCTCCGTCCTACCTGGAGGTGATTGGGTCTCCACTGCTCCTGCAGCTACAATGAGAGCTTTGATGATCCACACGTGGTGCTCTGCATTCACTCCGGCGCTGCAGAAAGAGACCAGGAACCGTGAGCAACCATGAGAGCGATTTGCACGGCCAAGCTTGTTCTTTTCAAGCACATCCCCCCTCCCCATATCTTTACAGCATGGGTTCCACACTGTGTGGCGTTGGGCTGAGAATTGAGTGAATAGGTCAGATCTCCATAAATCTGACTCCTAAGGATTGCATTGTGTGACACATGTATGCAGAGGACATCACTAGAGGGTAGAATACAGTGTTGTAAGCCCACTATCAGTTCTCATTCAGCTGCCATCTCTTATCTCTGGAAGCACAGACAACATTATAGATCTCCTCAAACCTTATATAAACATCCCCCCCACCCTATTGCCTCTTCACTCCTGTTTTATCCCAAACCACAGCAGTGAGACTTGTCATAAGAGTTTGGTAAATGTTGCATCATATAAAAAATCCAGTCCACATGACCTCTGTATTACACAATGTGATGCCAGTCCAGTCAACGTGACCTCTGTCACTATGTGATGCCAGCCCAGTCCACGAGACCTCTGTATTACACTATGTGATGCCAGTCCAGTCAACGCGACCTCTGTATTACACTATGTGATGCCAGTCCAGTCAACGCGACCTCTGTATTACACTATGTGATGCCAGTCCAGTCAACGTGACCTCTGTATTACACTATGTGATGCCAGTCCAGTCAATGTGACCTCTGTATTACACTATGTGATGCCAGTCCAGTCCACATGACCTCTGTATTACACTATGTGGTGCCAGTCCAGTCAACGCGACCTCTGTATTACACTATGTGATGCCAGTCCAGTCAACGTGACCTCTGTATTACACTATGTGATGCCAGTCCAGTCAAGTGAAGCGACCTCTGTATTACACTATGTGATGCCAGTCCAGTCAACGTGACCTCTGTATTACACTATGTGATGCCAGTCCAGTCAACGTGACCTCTGTATTACACTATGTGATGCCAGTCCAGTCCACATGACCTCTGTATTACACTATGTGGTGCCAGTCCAGTCAACGCGACCTCTGTATTACACTATGTGATGCCAGTCCAGTCTACGCGATCTCTGTATTACACTATGTGATGCCAGTCCAGTCAACGCGACCTCTGTATTACACTATGTGATGCCAGCCCAGTCCACGAGACCTCTGTATTAGAACCAGCAGTGCAGTCACCTGAATTCTGAGTTGTGGAAAAGGATTTTTCCGAAAGCTTCACCCAGGATCCTCGGAGTCAGCCTTTTCTTACCGGCTTTTTGGCTGAGTGTGCAGTAGAACCTGGCATTGTCCTGGAAAAGGTGACTATGTCGATGAGGGATGACAGGGGATTCCGTAACTTGTTTTACTTGCAGCCCGCAACCCTTCAAGCGATCAGAGTCTGAAACGAGACAGAAGCAGAGTGTTTATAAGATACATTGTAGTTGCAGAGTGTTTATAAGATACATTGTAGTTGCAGAGTGTTTATAAGATACATTGTAGTTGCAGAGTGTTTATAAGATACATTGTAGTTGCAGAGTGTTTATAAGATACATTGTAGTTGTGACAGCTGAACAAATGCAACATGTAGCAATGTGGCCCTCACTATCCATTTCCATGAGGTTTCTTAGCCGGTTCCTCTTAGGGTTCTCACCTCTGGTGTCTTGTGCTATTAACCAGCATGTGGAAAGGGTCCCCTGCCAGAGGGCGTCACCAGTAAAGTAAAATAATTCCCTAGTTATCACACAATTCATTAAGAATGCACCGTGCGTGCGCTCATTGAATGACCGGTGGTTTTACTCGGCAAGCTATGGTGGGTGAAGTATGGAGATACACGGTGAATTCTTTATTTAGGAAACTGACACCATAGTTCATTGTTCTAATTCCTAGTGTAGGTTTAACCACATGATTGCGAAGAACGTGCTCAGCGCGTCCTGCCAAATGGGCCTTCTATGCGCTGGACGCGCTGTGCGCTGGACGCGCTGTGCGCTGGACACGCTGTGCGCGTCCTTGCATTGCAGCCGTCATCAGACGGTATTTCAGCCTATCGCTCCGGCCTCCCGGTGCGGGATGACATCTTGGATGTCAGACCAGCCTCCGGGACCCGGCCGGCTCAATAGCGACATCGCGTTGGGCGTGATGACGTCTATTTCAGGCAACCCCCCTCTCCCCATTGGAAAGGGCCACAGGCCAAAGGCAAGCACCACTTGGAAGTGCAGAGTTTGCCCTACCAAGCAGTGCCTGCCTTTAACCCCTTAGGGGCTGGATCGTAATTCAGCGTCAATCTGCGTCGGATCGTGGTCCTTTCCTTGAGTTTGCTGACTTCTTTGATCTCCCCCCACCTACTGACATCATCACGCATGGACGCGATGATGTCAGTTCGGCAGTTAACCCCTGGCTGCCACCTATGTTGGATATAGGGGGGTCCAATGACCACTGTATCTCCCGATCTGTGGCAGCTAGGGGTTAACTTTTGGTATCTTTGGAGCGGTCAGAACATGACCATGTTATATGTGCCGAAAAAAAATTAAATAATAAAAAAAATATATATATATATATTTTATTAATGCAGCATTATTGTTCTCATTTTAATTTTAATGTGAACAATGATGCTGCACGAACAATTTTTTTGGGTGGGTTTAGCTAAAATCATGCAGTTTCTCAGAAAAATAAAGTAACATGTTTCCATTTCTAATTTGTTTAACAAGCGAAACCCATCGATTAAATAACCGCAAAGGCTGGGATGATAAAATGTGGAAAAAAATCATTTTACACTCTGTAGATGATTGAAAATTCTAATTTTATTGCATTTTTTGTTATAATAGTCAGGCAAGGAGTGACGTACACATATAATAATGATATATTATGAATCTGCCGAAAAAAAGGATATATAATCAGGGTTATTCAAAGAGATCCGAATGGCTGGAGAAAGGGAACCGAACGCTGAAAATCAGCGTTCGGTTACCTTTCCTGGCCATTCGGCTATCCAGAGAGCAGACAATTCGCCAAATCCTGGTGAATTGCCTGCACATACGGTGCCTGTTTGGTGCCTGTTCAAGGGCAGTGAAATCCCCATAGAGAAGCAATGCTTCGTCTATTCAGAGAACACAAACCAGCAGTGAAAGGTTCCCGAAATGCCCTGCCATTCGGTGGTTTCATTCGACAGGTTTATTCAGGCGAATCCCATAGGCTTCAATGTTAAAAATATTCCTGTTTTAATTCAATATCTAATAAACCGTTCATTATAAAATTCTGCAGTAAAGAGTCTCTTTATTTATAGATTTATTTGAATATTTTAAGCATTTCCTGTTTTTTTTTTAAAAAAAAGTCAGTTTTTTTTGTTTTTTTAAGTTTTCTTCTTTTTTTCTGTAACAGACCTTTTTATTCTCATTCATTGGATTTTATATGTAAATTTCAGACATTTTCGCTCAGTAGTTTCTTTGCAAACAGCATTTCACTTTTCAAACATTCATACAAACTGTTTTGCTAATTTATTCACTTCACTCGTCTGCGGTGTTGGCTTTTTCCGGCGGCTTCGCTGCGTGTGATCGGCCCCTGCTCGGGTTTTTCTGGCTTCTTCGGCGGGTTAATCCAGATGTTTTTGCGGGTTTCAGCGTGCATTCGCCGGGTTTTTGCGGTGACTTTTCATCGGGTTTGCGGCAGCTTTTCCCTGTGCTTCAACGGCCCTGTAGTGCTTGCTGAATACACCGCAGGGTCGCCGAAATGGGATCGCCGAATCGGCCCGAATTGAAGAGAACGAAAAGTCACCGAACATGCTGTGACTTTTCGATTCTCTTTGAATAACCCTGAATGTCTCTGGGTTGTATAGTAAAACGTGGCTTCAAATCGCGTTTAAACATGATGAGCGAAAGCGGTAAAAATTAGCTCAGCACACAGAGGGGTGAAATGGTTCAGCAGTGAAGGGGTTAAATTAGGTTTCCAATGATGTTTCCACCATAGTTATTCCATCTGCCACAGTTTCTCCCGAGGGCAGACGAATTGGCCCATAACAATCTGAAAAGTGCAGACCTTGCAGGTCTCCTTGATAAAGACTTGATAAAGACCTGCAAGGGTCGAAACGTTGTTTGTTGCAGCTGAGGAAATAAACCCACTTGAATTTATTTAATATGAAGAGTCAATGTATTGATTTCACTACGTGAACCGGTGATCTGGAAATTCATTTAAATCGGGTATATTATCGCTCGGCCTGGCCCTGCCGGGTCACTGAGAGGAGGAGGAGGAGGAGGAGAGGGATCCTGGGCTTTTGTGATGTTAATCCATCGGTCCTTTAAGCGAAGCCCAGAGATAAGGGTCGCACTGGGCGGAATTGGCAGGAAGAGCGCGTGATAAAACGCTTCATCCAAAGCAAGGCGTTTGGAAAGGGGAGTCAGCGCAGAGGAGATCACACCGTGCCGCGTTTCTGATCCGCGCCGGGTAGTAACTGGAGTTACTGAGCTTTTTTGTTGAATAATTGGGACACTGAAGCAGCCAAGAACAATCCCACTCACGCACGGAGCCAAGAAGGTGTCTCACTTGGCAAGAAATGCTCCGGCGTAATCCGTCCAATAGAGGGATCAAGTAGCTGAGGTTTGGGGTTTGTCAGGAGAGAAAAAGAAAAGAAAAATAAATAGAAAAAGTATGAGGTTTGGAAAAGGCCAGAACGTGAAACAAACTATATTATCTATCTGTATCTATTTATTTATACGTGTATCTATCTATATCTGTATCTATTTATCTATATGTATCTATATATTTATCTATATCTGTATCTATTTATCTATCTGTATCTATATATTTATCTATATCTGTATCTATTTATCTATATGTATCTATATATTTATCTATCTGCATTTATCTATAACTGTATTTACTTAGCTATCTGCATCTATTTATCTATCTGTATCTATATATTTATCTATCTGTATCTATATATTTATCTATCTGTATCTATATATTTATCTATATCTGTATCTATCTATTTATCTATCTGTATCTATATATTTATCTATCTGTATCTATATATTTATCTATATCTGTATCTATTTATCTATCTGTATCTATCTATTTATCTATCTGCATTTATCTATAACTGTATTTACTTATCTATCTGCATTTATTTATCTATTTACATCTATTTATCAGTATTTATTTATCGGTATCTATAGATTTATCCATCTATCTGCATCTATTTATCACTATCTATATTTTATTTATTTATTTATAAAGTATTTTACCAGGAACGATACATTGAGATTTCTCTCGTTTTCAGTATGTCCTGGGTTCAAGAACATTGAATTGTTACAGAAATACAAGTAATAAAACAAATGCAAAATATTATTAAATTTTTTTTAAATCAAAATAACAGCACAAATATACAGATTAACAGAAAATGAATATATTCACTATGTTACATGTTTACAGGTGCATTCTGTATATAGTCACTGTGTTACATGTTTACAGGTGCATTCTGTATATAGTCACTGTGTTACATGTTTACAGGTGCATTCTGTATATAGTCACTATGTTACATGTTTACAGGTGCATTCTGTATATAGTCATTATGTTACATGTTTACAGGTGCATTCTGTGTATAGTCACTGTGTTACATGTTTACAGGTGCATTCTGTGTATAGTCACTGTGTTACATGTTTACAGGTGCATTCTGTGTATAGTCACTGTGTTACATGTTTACAGGTGCATTCTGTATATAGTCACTATGTTACATGTTTACAGGTGCATTCTGTATATAGTCATTATGTTACATGTTTACAGGTACATTCTGTATATAGTCACTGTGTTACATGTTTACAGGTGCATTCTGTATATAGTCACTGTGTTACATGTTTACAGGTGCATTCTGTATATAGTCACTGTGTTACATGTTTACAGGCACATTCTGTATATAGTCACTATGTTACATGTTTACAGGTGCATTCTGTATATAGTCACTATGTTACATGTTTACAGGTGCATTCTGTATATAGTCACTGTGTTACATGTTTACAGGAGCATTCTGTATCTACAGTAGTCACTATGTTACATGTTTACAGGCGCATTCTGTATATAGTCACTGTGTTACATGTTTACAGGTGCATTCTGTATATAGTCACTGTGTTACATGTTTACAGGTGCATTCTGTATATAGTCACTGTGTTACATGTTTACAGGTGCATTCTGTATATAGTCACTGTGTTACATGTTTACAGGTGCATTCTGTATATAGTCACTATGTTACATGTTTACAGGTGCATTCTGTATATAGTCACTATGTTACATGTTTACAGGTGCATTCTGTATATAGTCACTGTGTTACATGTTTAAAGGAGCATTCTGTATCTACAGTAGTCACTATGTTACATGTTTACAGGCGCATTCTGTATATAGTCACTATGTTACAAGTTTACAGGTGCATTCTGTACATAGTCACTATGTTACATGTTTACAGGTGCATTCTGTATATAGTCACTATGTTACATGTTTACAGGCGAATTCTGTATGTAGTCACTATGTTACATGTTTACAGGTGCATTCTGTACATAGTCACTATGTTACATGTTTACAGGTGCATTCTGTATTGAGGTATGTTAGTAAGGAGCTCTTAAGGAACTTTAGACTGGGGGAAGATTTGATGGCGTCTGGAAGGTTATTCCATAACTGCGGTGCTCTGTAGGAAAATGTGGATCGAGCCACTTTCTTTTTGTATTGTGGTATTGTAAGTAAGGTGCTGGTCCTGGATCAGAGGTTTTAGGATGAGGGAACTGCTGGGGGAAGCAGTCTATTCAGGTAGGGTGGCAGCTTCCCAGAGAAGCTCTTAAACACCAGTTTGGAAAGGTGAAGGGTGCGTCTAGATTCCAGCGACGGACAGTTTAGTTCTTTAAACATGTCACAATGGTGGGTCATGCAGTTACATTGTAGCACAAAGCGGCAGAATGAGTTATACAATGTAGTAAGGTTCTGGAGATGTGTTTGTGGGGCGGCTGCATACACTACATCTCCGTAATCAATAGCCGGCATAAGCATTTGTTGTACAATCTGCTTTCTTACCGCGGGGCTCAGGCAGGATTTGTTTCTGTACAGGGCACCTAGTTTGGGGTAAAGTTTAGATGAGAGTTTTTCGATGTGGGGCCAAAGGATAGATTTGTGTCTAACCACAGATATTTGAGAGGAGTGATATCTATCTGCATATATCTATCTGTATCCGTATCTATCTATTTATCTCTATCTGTATCTATTTATTTATCAATGTATCTATCTTTCTGCATCTATTTATCTATATCCATCCATTTATCTCTGCATTTATCTATGTATGTACATCTCTATTTGTTTGATCTATCTGTATCTATTTATCTATATACATCTCTATCGATTCACACTCATTTTGCAGTATTTAGGTGATGTTCCCCTTTTATTTGATTTCTGCATTACAAGCTATAATACTCTGTGCTGGTTCTGATACAAAGTATGAGTATAAGGTGCGCTGTATCAAAGGATGGATATATTTCTTATGTTTACAAACACTGAGATCTGTGTGACTTTATTTTATGTTTATGATTGCTGCTGTGCTTAGGGTCTAATCATGGGGTGATACCATGATACAGGAGGTGAGGTGGATGAGCATGGCAGTGGCATTCATAACAGACTGTAAAGGGGTGAAGTGACAGGTTTGGGATGTGAGGAGTGAGAGGTAGGGCGGGATGTGTGGTGTGAGAGGTGCAGGAGTTGAGGTGTAGGAGTCTGGCACAGGCATTCATTACAGACTGAAGAGGGAGAATCTGTGATCTCTTAATGCCAGAGGAGGTTACAGTAGTGGAGGTGGGAGATAGTAAGAGCTTGGATGAGCATTTTAGAAAAGTCTTTATTAAGAAAGGGATGGACGCACGCAATGTTTTATAGGTGGAAGTAGCAGGATTTGGTTAATGACTGAATGTGAGGAGTGAAGGAGATCAGAGTCTAAGAGGACAGAAATAATTTTTTGGATTGGCCGGCCAGGATTTGGATGGAGCGCCTTATGGCAGGCGGATAAATGTCTTAAAGGTGTGAGTGGGTTCAGAGCGCGACGTCTCTGCGCAGCACCAGGTGATTGACAGCCTTCTGAGCAGAGGAAGTCCCTGGGCATGGGAAGGGGTTTTCGGGGAGGACGTTTAGTGCTCGTCTTGTGTTTCCGTATTGTAAACGTGAGTCACTCGTGGTGGTCGGGCGTGAATGCAGAGCTGTTGCCTGGAGTTGCATCACTCGCCTCGCAGCGTCCGTAACAATTACTGAGAAATAAATACAGGCTGCAGGGAGCAGCAATTTGTTACAGGTTGTTTGCCAGGCATTCCCTCTGCCCATCGCCTGGCATAGCGCTGCACCACAGCCCACCATTACACCCACCGGACACAGCACCTACACCCACTCGCTGGGCATTTAGATGTCACGGTAAAGTGACGCTATGAGGCGACGGAACAACAAATAAAATAACATGAGTTACACAGAGGGACAGAAAGACGGACGCTATACAAATAGACAAAGCTAGAGGTAGATGTAGATTGACAAACATACTGACAGACCGGTAGAGTGACAGACAGACCGGTAGATTGACAGACAGACCGGTAGACTGACAGACAGACGGTCAGACAGACAGGTAGAGTGACAGACAGACCGGTAGACTGACAGACAGACGGGTAGACAGACAGGTAGAGTGACAGACAGACCGGTAGACTGACAGACAGACGGGTAGACAGACAGACAGACAGACCGGTAAATTGACAGACAGATGGTAGACAGACAGACAGGTAGACAGACAGACAGGTAGACAGACAGACAGACCGGTAGACTGACAGACAGACCGGTAGATTGACAGACAGACAGGTATAGACAGATAGGAGGTTATATGCTGATATAAAGCAAAGGTTGAGGAGGGGAATGGGGTGAGAATGGAAGGCCATGAAGGGGATAAGTAGGGGTGCGTGGTGGGAATGGAAGCCCATAAATGGCATTAAGGTGGTGCATGATGAGAGTGGAAGTCCATGAAGGGGATAAGGACTGGTGCGTGATGGGAATTCAAGTCTATGAAGGAGAAAAGGAGGAGTGTGTGATGGGAATGAAAGCCCATGAAAGGGGTAAAGAGGGGAGCATGATGGAACTGGAAGTCCATGAAGGGGATAAGGAGGGGATTGTGATGGGATTGGAAGTCCATGGAGGGGATATAGAGGGGTGCGTGATGAGAATGGAAGCTTATGAAGGGCATAAAGGTGGTGTGTGATGGGGCTGGAAGTCCATGAAGGGGATAGTGATTGGTGCGTGATGGGACTGGAAGTCCATGAAGGGGATATGGAGTGGTGCATAATGGGAATGGAAGTCCATGGAGGAGATAAGGAGGAGTGCATGAAGGAAGGAGGCTGGTACTGAGCCGGCTCGCTGGCAGAGGGCTGGTGGGTGAGATGGGGAGTCGGTGAGATGCCCATTACTGTGTGACCAGAGAGAGCAGATTGGACGCTCGCCCAGAAAAAGCTGGAACGTCCAGATCGTCTTCTAGTAAGTGTTCCAGCACATTGTGCAGCTGCACAAAACTGGGAGTAATAAATGCCAGAGACAAATCCAAGAAGCGAGAGGCGCAAAGCAGCGCGGGGATGGATGAGGCAGGAGATGAAAAGCGAGACAGTGCGAATTCCCGTAATGATGCTGCAGGAAGCCGGCGGGGCCTGTAAACCAACATCCATCGCAATAAAGACTTATTCACCTCCTAATAAATTCCCTCTTATGCCGCCGGGTCTCACTGTCTGTTAATACTTTTATATATTATTTTCTCTCGTTTCCAGCAGAAAACTCGTCCTCCACGAATATCAGAAACACCGGCCTGACCCCCCCCCCCGTTACCGGAAACACAAAGGAAGGATGGAGCTTTACCTCATATGGCTTAAAGAGGGTCAGCGGGGCGAGAGAGAGGGACACACAGAGGGGGCGAGAGAGAAGGGACACACAGAGAGGGCGAGAGAAAGGGACACACAGAGAGGGCGAGAGAGAGGGACACACAGAGAGGGCGAGAGAAAGGGACACACAGAGAGGGCGAGAGAAAGGGACACACAGAGGGGGCGAGAGAGAGGGACACACACAGGGGGCGAGAGAGAGGGACACACACAGGGGCGAGAGAGAGGGACACACAGAGGGGCGAGAGAGAGGGACACACAGAGGGGCGAGGAGAGGGACACACAGAGGGGCGAGAGAGAGGGACACACACAGGGGCGAGAGAGAGGGACACACAGAGGGGGCGAGAGAGAGGGACACACAGAGGGGCGAGAGAGAGGGACACACACAGGGGCGAGAGAGAGGGACACACAGAGGGGCGAGAGAGAGGGACACACAGAGGGGCGAGAGAGAGGGACACACAGAGGGGCGAGAGAGAGGGACACACAGAGGGGCGAGAGAGAGGGACACACACAGGGGCGAGAGAGAGGGACACACAGAGGGGGCGAGAGAGAGGGACACACAGAGGGGCGAGAGAGAGGGACACACAGGGGGCGAGAGAGAGGGACACACAGAGGGGCGAGAGAGAGGACACACAGAGGGGCGAGAGAGAGGGACACACAGAGGGGCGAGAGAGAGGGACAGACAGAGAGGGTGAGAGAAAGGGACACACAGAGAGGGTGAGAAAGAGAGGGACACACAGAGGGGCGAGAGAGAGGGACACACAGAGGGGCGAGAGAAAGGGACACACAGAGGGGCGAGAGAGAGGGACACACAGAGGGGCGAGAGAGAGGGACACACAGAGGGGGCGAGAGAGAGGGACACACAGAGGGGCGAGAGAGAGGGACACACACAGGGGCGAGAGAGAGGGACACACAGAGGGGGCGAGAGAGAGGGACCACAGAGGGGCGAGAGAGAGGGACACACAGAGGGGCGAGAGAGAGGGACACACAGAGGGGCGAGAGAGAGGGACACACAGAGGGGGCGAGAGAGAGGGACACACAGAGGGGCGAGAGAGAGGGACAGACAGAGAGGGTGAGAGAAAGGGACACACAGAGAGGGTGAGAAAGAGAGGGACACACAGAGGGGCGAGAGAGAGGGACACACAGAGGGGCGAGAGAGAGGGACACACAGAGGGGGCGAGAGAGAGGGACACACAGAGGGGCGAGAGAGAGGGACACACAGAGGGGGCGAGAGAGAGGGACACACAGAGGGGCGAGAGAGAGGGACACACAGAGAGGGTGAGAGAAAGGGACACACAGAGAGGGTGAGAAAGAGAGGGACACACAGAGGGGCGAGAGAGAGGGACACACAGAGGGGGCGAGAGAGGGGACACACAGAGGGGGCGAGAGAGAGGGACACACACAGGGGCGAGAGAGAGGGACACACAGAGGGGCGAGAGAGAGGGACACACAGAGGGGCGAGAGAGAGGGACACACAGAGGGGCGAGAGAAGGGACACAACAGAGGGGCGAGAGAGAGGGACACACACAGGGGCGAGAGAGAGGGACACACAGAGGGGGCGAGAGAGAGGGACACACAGAGGGGCGAGAGAGAGGGACACACAGAGGGGCGAGAGAGAGGGACACACAGAGGGGCGAGAGAGAGGGACACACAGAGGGGGCGAGAGAGAGGGACACACAGAGGGGCGAGAGAGAGGGACAGACAGAGAGGGTGAGAGGAAGGGGACACACAGAGAGGGTGAGAAAGAGAGGGACACACAGAGGGGCGAGAGAGAGGGACACACAGAGGGGCGAGAGAAAGGGACACACAGAGGGGGCGAGAGAGAGGGACACACAGAGGGGCGAGAGAGAGGGACACACAGAGGGGGCGAGAGAGAGGGACACACAGAGGGGCGAGAGAGAGGGACACACACAGGGGCGAGAGAGAGGGACACACAGAGGGGGCGAGAGAGAGGGACACACAGAGGGGCGAGAGAGAGGGACACACGAGGGGCGAGAGAGAGGGACACACAGAGGGGCGAGAGAGAGGGACACACAGAGGGGGCGAGAGAGAGGGACACACAGAGGGGCGAGAGAGAGGGACAGACAGAGAGGGTGAGAGAAAGGGACACACAGAGAGGGTGAGAAAGAGAGGGACACACAGAGGGGCGAGAGAGAGGGACACACAGAGGGGCGAGAGAGAGGGACACACAGAGGGGGGCGAGGAGAGGGACACACAGAGGGGCGAGAGAGAGGGACACACAGAGGGGGCGAGAGAGAGGGACACACAGAGGGGCGAGAGAGAGGGACACACAGAGAGGGTGAGAGAAAGGGACACACAGAGAGGGTGAGAAAGAGAGGGACACACAGAGGGGCGAGAGAGAGGGACACACAGAGGGGGCGAGAGAGAGGGACACACAGAGAGAGGGCGATGGGGAAAGGGACACACAGAGGGGGTGAGAGAGAGGGACACACAGAGGGGCGAGAGAGAGGGGACACACAGAGAGGGCGAGAGAGAGGGACACACAGAGGGGGCGAGAGAAAGGGACACACAGAGGGGGCGAGAGAAAGGGACACACAGAGGGGGTGAGAGAGAGGGACACACAGAGGGGGCGAGAGAGAGGGACACACAGAGAGGGCGAGAGAAAGGGACACCAGAGGGGGTGAGAGAGAGACACACAGAGGGGGCGAGAGAGAGGGACACACAGAGGGGCGAGAGAGAGGGACACACAGAGGGGCGAGAGAGAGGGACACACAGAGGGGGCGAGAGAGAGGGACACACAGAGGGGGCGAGAGAGAGGGACACACAGAGGGGTGAGAGAGAGGGACACACAGAGGGGGCGAGAGAGAGGGACACACAGAGGGGGCGAGAGAGAGGGACACACAGAGGGGCCGAGAGAAAGGGACACACAGAGAGGGTGAGAGAGAGGGACACACAGAGGGGGCGAGAGAAAGAGAGGGGGATGCAGAGAGGGTGAGAGAAAGGGACACACAGAGGGGGCGAGAGAAAGAGAGGGGGATGCAGAGAGGGTGAGAGAGAGGGACACACAGAGAGGGTGAGAGAGAGGGACACACAGAGGGGGCGAGAGAGAGGGACACACAGAGGGGTGAGAGAGAGGGACACACAGAGAGGGTGAGAGAGAGGGACACACAGAGGGGGCGAGAGAGAGGGACACACAGAGGGGTGAGAGAGAGGGACACACAGAGAGGGTGAGAGAGAGGGACACACAGAGAGGGTGAGAGAGAGGGACACACAGAGAGGGTGAGAGAGAGGGACACACAGAGAGGGTGAGAGAGAGGGACACACAGAGGGGGCGAGAGAGAGGGACACACAGAGAGGGTGAGAGAGAGGGACACACAGAGGGGGCGAGAGAAAGAGAGGGGGATGCAGAGAGGGTGAGAGAGAGAGACACACAGAGAGGGCGAGAGAAAGGGACACACAGAGAGGGTGAGAGAAAAGGACACACAGAGGGGTCGAGAGAAAGGGACACACACAGGGTTATTCAGAGAGCGTGAAAAGCAGGAGAATGACTGGAGAATGAAAAATTCTAGGTGAAAATAGCCAAACCAGAAAAATTCTCCCTTTCATCTCACTTTCCAAATCGGCTATTTTGACCTAGAATTTTTCATTCTCCAGTCATTCTCCTGCTTTTCACCTCTCTCTGAATAACCCTGACAGAGAGGGTAAGAAAGAGAGGGGGATGCAGAGAGGGGGAAAGAAAGAGGGATACGGATGGGGGGTGCAGGAAGAGGCATTAAAAAGATATGTCTATGTATCTATACTGTATAGAGAGACTGAACAACCAATAAAAAAAGCAGCAAATAATAGAGGCGGGGGGGGGGGTGAAGAAAGAGGAAATACAGAAATGAAAAGGAGGAATGAAACAGTGAATCCCCAGACTAAAAGCCAATAAATCCTTGATATCTCCTCAATGTTTCCACCGCATCTCGATTATTTTATAAGAGCAGGAACCTGAGCTGTATGAATAGTATACATTAACCCGCTGTAACTGCAGAACCCACTGTACCCATTGCACCTGTGGAACCTGCTGTACCCGCGGGGATAGGAGGTGAAAATAATCATATACACTATATTGCCAAAGTATTGGCTCACCCATCCAAATAATCAGAATCAGGTGTTCCAATCACTTCCATGGACACAGGTGTATAAAATCAAGCACCTAGGCATGCAGACTGTTTTTACAAACATTTGTGAGAGAATGGGTTGCTCTCAGGAGCTCAGTGAATTCCAGCGTGGAGCTGTGATAGGATGATGCCACCTGTGCAACAAATCCAGCCGTGACATTTCCTCGCTCCTAAATATTCCACAGTCACCTGTCAGCTGTATTATAAGAACGTGGAAGTGTTTGGGAACGACAGCAACTCAGCCACGAAGTGATAGACCGCGTAAACTGACGGAGCGGGGTCAGCAGATGCTGAGGCGCATAGTGCGAAGAGGTCGCCAACTTTCTGCAGAGTCAATCGCTACAGACCTCCAAACTTCATGTGGCCTTCAGATTAGCTCAAGAACAGTGTGGAGAGAGCTTCATGGAATGGGTTTCTATGGCCGAGCAGCTGCATCCAAGTCATACATCACCAAGTGCAATGCAAAGCGTCGGATGCAGTGGTGTAAAGCACGCCGCCACTGGACTCTAGAGCAGTGGAGACTCGTTCTCTGGAGTGACGAATCGTGCTTCTCGATCTGGCAATCTGATGGACGAGTCTGGGTTTGGCGGTTGCCAGGAGAACGGTACTTGTCTGACTGCATTGTACCAAGTGTAAAGTTTGGTGGAGGGGGGATTATGGTGTGGGGTTGTTTTTCAGGAGCTGGGCTTGGCCCCTTAGTTCCAGTGAAAGGAACTCTGAATGTTTCACCATACCAAGACATTTTGGACAATTCCATGCTCCCGACTTTGTGGTAACAGTTTGGAGCTGGCCCCTTCCTCTTCCAACATGACTGTGCACCAGTGCACACAGCAAGGTCCATAAAGACATGGATGACAGAGTCTGGTGTGGATGACCTTGACTGGCCTGCACAGAGTCCTGACCTCAACCCGATAGAACACCTTTGGGATGAATTAGAGCAGAGACTGAGAGCCAGGCCTTCTCGTCCAACATCAGTGTGTGACCTCACAAATGCGCATCTGGTCAAAAACCCCCATAAACACACTTCTAAACCTTGTGGACAGCCTTCCCAGAAGAGATGAAGCTGTTATAGCACAAAGGGTGGAGCGACGTCATATTGAACCCTATGGATTAGGAATGGGATGTCACTTAAATTCATATGCGAGTCAAGGCAGGTGAGCCAATACTTTTGGCAATATAGTGTATATATGTGTAATAAAGTAGAATTCCTACAGAGCGAGAGTTCAGAATTTCTATATATTACGTTGTATCAGACAATACTCGGCTGTAATCGCCCTATAATCATTTTCATTTTTCTTATATGGTAAGAAGTCGCGCGATGGTACCAGTGCGCCCCAAACACTCACGTTCCCCAGGATTCTGGGCCGTGGAAATGGTGCAGCTGAATGAAATGTGTCATGTAAACTTTGTTGCTGCTGTGATATTTTGGCCGATGTATCGAGGCTGCGCTGGGGAATTCATTAGAGTGTCTCTGGTTAGTGTCTCCAGGAGAATCATCTCAGCCCGATGTGATGTGCAGGAAATGATAAATACCGAAGCCATTTCCTATGGATGACAAGCTCAGGCGCTGCTTGAGAATCGTTTTAACGCTTTGCTTCCGAAAGACTCACATTAAGAAAAAATATTTCTAATTGCCATAATATGTATATATACAGTTTCAACAAACCGAGGGCGCTCGCGGGGCTTCACAGAAAAGTCCAAACTTTATTAATACAAATTCATCAACATTTCAGTTCAAGACTTGTGTAGACATTTGTTGTGCAGCTCTGATCCCTCGCTCTGCGCAGGCGCTGCAGACCTTCCTATGCAAAGTGCGCTTGTCCCGTAGCGCTGCGCAATATACATTTCTTATGCTTCGGAAGATGCACAGGAACCCAAATTGTGCAGAAAAGCTTCAGGGACTTCTAGGTTCGGGAGCCCCTGAGCCAAAGAGGAGTCAAGAGGAGCAACGCGTGGCGAGGGACAAAAGGGCAGTAAAATCCCCTAAAAATAGATAGATAAATTCATTATCCCTTTAAAACCTCTGTACATAATATCCAAGGCTGGACTGGCCCCACGGGATACCGGGAAAAGTCCCAGTGGGCCGCAACTTCGCTTGTCTATTTTAAGACAGGGTGGAAAAGTCTGTTGCAAGCCATACCTCTTGCACTGTACTGCACGCCAGGAAAGGCTTATTGGAGGAGGTCCACGCTACAACAGGTCCTTACAGACAGGGTTGTGTTACATGAGCCGTGCGGACCCTCCCGCGGGTAATATACGGACCTGCACATTCCCCGCTGGGGCTACAGGACATTAAATCATTAATCGCTGCAAAGTCGATATCATCATTTCATAAAGCGAGAAGAAACTATTCAAGGGAATTAAAGGAACCCTATGAACACCACAGCCACCTCCACCCATCACAAGCAGATAAGCTGCCCCTGCTCTCATGGCTCTCCTGAGCTCCTGCCAGATACATTTCTGGAATTTTTACCCCTATTTTCTGGCTAAAAAAATGAATATTTGGTGAGTTGTCACTGCGGCGCTTCTAAACACAATTTTTTTTCTTATTATTAAGTCTCACATTTCCCCTCCTTTCCTAAAAATGGGCAGCTCTGCCGAATTTAAAAAAAAAAAACACAAAGCCACCGTCAAGTGAAAACACACAACGTTGAACGAAATCCGCCTGCGTATAATAACACGACCTCCTTAATTACAGCCTCACGTTTACTGCACTTTAACATTCACCTCCTTGAGTTTCGTTCCCTGAGGCCTCTTCCCTCCCATCTCCTCCTTCTGCTCCTCAGCTCTTCGGTCTCTTGTTACATATAGAGACCGCAGAGGCCCGAGCTCTGTGTCCCAAAGACTAGCTGTAACCAAGGAGGCCCCCCGCCGGCACAGGAGCTTTCCAAGAATGAGGCGTTCCACCTGGGGAGCGGAGAACCTTGACTGAGACGTTGTATCTGCGACCCTACGGGAATCTAGGAAAAGACTTTGGTAAAGAGGATTCCAATTGGGAGCTCCAAATTTAAGGAGACCACCTTAATTCAGAGCCGTAGGGTGGGGCATTGGAGACTCCATAATGAATAGTTTGCGCACACAATGTATAATAAACGTCAGCGCAAAGGATGGGGCCATCCGGTTAACCAATTAATGATATGGCAGCAGATGGGCAATTAAAAGGTTGCAGCCGGGTGGAATGCTCTCCATGATTATGCTGTAACCAGATGAGACTTCGTGCCTTGTGGTTCTAGAATAGGAACAGTTTTCCACGTCATCCGAGATACTACAGATCTACGTTTCTCATGATGCTCAGAGATCCTGTAACTAGTTTGCAGCTCCAGGAACATATGGTGGTCCCAGAGATTACATGTTATCCACGAGAGTGCTCGAGTCGACACTCTATAGAGGTGCCAGAAATAATAAATGGCTGGATGTTTCTGAAAAGCATTCCCTATAATGCTCAGGGAACTTTTAAAGACGTTGGAACATCCAATGATATTCAAGGATACAAGTTATCCATTGGAGACCTTCAACATTCTCCGCAAATGCGTTAATGCTCTAGTACAGTGACTGGTGGACCTTTGACCTTAGGGCTTCCTGAACAGGTTTCTCATGATGCTCAGATGGACTTTAAAGAGTTCTGGAACATTTATCAGTCTGGAAAAACACACGTTATCCATGGGAAATCTTCATTACTCTCCATAATGGTGTTTAAGTTCTAGACCAGTCACTGTGGTGGACCTTTGACCTTAGCTCTTTCTGAACTGGTTTCCCATGATGCTCAGATGGCCTTTAAAGAGTTCTGGAACATTTATCAGTCCGGAAAAACACACGTTATCCATGGGAAACCTTCATTACTCTCCATAATGGTGTTGACGTTCTAGAAAACTCACTGTGGTGGACCTTGGACCTTAAATCTTCCTGAGCTAGGTTTCCAATGATGCTCAGAGTACCTTTAAATAGAATTGGAACATCAGTCTGGAAGAATACAAGTTATCCATGAGAATCCTTCAATACTCTTCACAAATACTATGACGTTCTACAACAGTGACTGTGGTGGACCATGTACCTTAGATCTTTCTGAACTAGTGTAGCGCTCACTCCCGGAGGAGCCGCTGAAAATGAACCACGGGTCAGTCTCCCCGCACTAGGGAATAAATATACTCCAACACGCTGGACAGTTTTACAATTTAAAAGATTTACTAAAAGGTTTGCAGCTCTTAAGACACGGTATATGCAGGAAAATTTACAGTACTTTCGTAACACGATAAACGCGTAGCGGTAAAAGAAACGAAAACACGAGGACTTCGTATTTTCGGAAAAAAAACCCCGACCGAGCAGAAAATTAAAAGATACGAAATTCGAGGAAAAACCGCGTAGCGAGACACAATAAAATACACAGTTCTCGTATCACGGTGAACGCGCAGCGGGAACAAAAAAAGGAAAAAATGTTCGGAATGTAGCTTTAACTTTGCCCCCTTGTCCCGGTTCGGAAAAGGAAAATGAGTCCTGCACAGGTTAAATCCCAGAACATGAGGTGATATGTATTTGTGTGTGTAGGGTACCCGGGTACTTCTCAACTGGCCAGTGAGTTTACTTTAGCGATGTCTTCGACTAGTCAGTTGGGGCCCTGTGGGTTTTAGAAGGAAACAGCAGCGTACGCTCTTATTTAAACACGGCCTTGGGGCCTCTCACCCATCCAGCGCAAGCTTGAGATTCGGCTGGCCCAGGACGCCTCTCCGCTCGATGTTGCCGGGGGATGCCGACCACCGGATCTGTTGTCTGGCCCTCTGTCTGTCAGCCGCGACTCATCCAGCTTACCGCCTGCTCCCCGCTTCGATCGACCGCGGTACTCCTCACTCCTGGGGTCTTCTCTCCTTCAGCTGCACTTGAATAGCATAGAGGGTGAGGTCTGTGTCCCGCAAGCTGAGTGAGTCAATCCTGAAGGCCCGATCCACTCTGTCTGCGCTCCGGCCTATCTTTGGTCTCTCTCTTTACGTTGTGCATCCGCTCTCCTTGACTCCCTGGCGCGCTCTGCCTGTTCTCCACGAGGTGCAGGATGTACAGCCCTCCACAAACCCACCCACTTCCTGTTTCTTCGCAAAGCATGCATGGACATGTAGTTCAAGTGTCCAGGGTCTTTAATCGTGATAGTCTCCATCTTGTGGCCAAAAATGGGTACTGCCACAGTAAACTTTAACACATCGCTACACTAGTTTTCCATGATGCTCAGAGTGCCTTTAAATAGTTTTGGAACATTTATCAGTCCTGAAAGTTACAAGTTATCCATGGGAAACCTTCTTTACTCTCCACAAATACGTTGAGCTTCTAGAAACAGCGATGGATCACCGAACCGGCATAGATATATTTAGGCAAAATGGGCAGCTGCCTACAACCTCGCTCCGACAGGGGCCGTGCATAAATTTATGTACAGTGTCAGTTGGCACGTACAAATTGATATTCTACGCAAATACAGTCCTTCACATACTCCCACCCCTTTAAGAGAGTATGGGTAGACAATGACATGAGTAACCATTTCACGGCAGATGACATGTGGATGATGTCATAAGGTTTCCCTGTTCCATGCGGAAGACGCCTCCCACAAGTCACCTGTTATAATCCCCTTTCCGGCTATCCCCTGGTGATCAGCAGTTTCTCTTCTCCCACCCCAGAATGGGTGATCTGGCCAATCTGGAGGAATCTCCAGGGAGTGGACATGTGATAACGTCATGATATAACAATGTCATGACGTCCATTACACCGCTTCAACCTCAGGATAGCTGGAGAGGTTTTATCAGTGGAGGTTGATGTCCTTTGGATGTCTCAACACCCCACAAGGTCAAGTGAGGTGTCATTGGAAAGGCCGCTGTTGACATTTCCCATGATCCTTAGGGAAGCCTATAGGCAAAGGGCTAAGGCGAGTCTGTTACAGAATATGTATCAATCTGTCTGTAGAGGATGATGAAAAGTGACTGGAACGTTACCTATAATCTCCTGCGCCAAATTCCTCTGTGCACGGGAATCGCTTTGTGTTTTACCCTTCAATAGGCTCAAATTATTCAAATCTTTCCAGTAAATTCCATTTTTTTTAGGCTAAGCCTACAGCGTGCGACACCTGCCCGACTGTCCGACCGATTTCCCGAACTCTCCCTGATTCCAGGCATTAAAAAGGTTAACGCAGCACGTCTGAGTCAGTTGATGTTTATTTCAGTCTGGTCGAGCGACTCGGCCGCTCTCATGAAGCCGAGGGTCTGTAGAAGCCCCCCCCCACCGTGGACTACAATCCTATGTAACCGCAAAGTGCGCGGCCCGCGTGCCTCGAACGAGTTAACGAAATAAAACACTAAGCTTAGCGAAAAACGAGGAAAAAGAAAAACAAA
The DNA here is from genome assembly GCA_009667805.1 of Leptobrachium leishanense. Classification (NCBI taxonomy): domain Eukaryota; kingdom Metazoa; phylum Chordata; class Amphibia; order Anura; family Megophryidae; genus Leptobrachium; species Leptobrachium leishanense. The sequence continues at coordinate 11,224,159 of CM019070.1, forward strand.
GCAGACTTTTGTTTTCCCTGCAGACTCTATATTTGTCAGGGCTTCGTGCGAGCGCTTTTTTTTGCCTTCCCTCGACCCTGCCCTTTTTACGGTTTGGCAACGATCCCCCCCCAAAATTCAGAGTAATGAATTTACAGGTCATGGAGGGCAGGCCCAGAAAAGGCAGCCAAAATTCACTGGATACGTTCAGGAAGGAAGGAGAGTGCGAGAGAGGACGGCAGGTCCCGTAAGCGTATAGGGGGGTAGAGGCATCTGCGCCCCTCTAGGGCTTCTGTTTCCAGGAAAATAGTACATTTAGGGCATTATTAAAAAATTATTTAAAAAGAATACTTAAGACTATAGAAAAAAATTAGATTTTCAAAGCCAGCGTTCAGCAAACTAAATAAAATATTATCATATAGAAATAAATATAACGTAAATTAAGTGTAAGAAAATGTATGTAATAATATAAAATAAATAAAATCAATAACAAAAATAGGAAATACTAAATAAGCAATATTAGTAAGAAACTATCTAATGATATTAAATAATAATATTAATAATAAAAAAGAATATTAAATAAGAAATATTAGTAAAAAATAGTGTAATGATGTTAAATAAATAATATTAATAAAATAAAATAATAATGAAAGTGATAATATAAATTAGCAGTATTAAAAAAAATAATCTAATAATATTAAATAATAACAAAAAAGAATATTAAATAAGCAATATTAGTAAAAATAGTGTAATGATGCTAAATAAATATTAATAAAATAATCTATTAAGACAGAGCCATCACAGCAGCAGGCACTGCTAGTAACCTCACGGCTCACCACTGATCTTCCCCTTTAGTTTATCGGCAAGGAGTTGCAGCACCCAGGGCCGGGTTAAGAGTATCATGGGCCGGAGGCGGAGCTAGCTGTGGAAGCGAGCAGCAGCATTTTGGAGGAGCTCTGTGTCTACCACGGATTTTATTGCTTTTTTCGCCGTTTGCACTGCCCTGTGAGCTTCCCGGTTGGCTAGAGGGATCCTGGAGAGTTGAGGTACCTGATTTAGCCCTGAGTTTCGTGCCCGGGGACAGATTGCTGCCGGCAGCGCGATTTGGGCCTAGTCACAGCGGCCATCTTGGAAGCCTACTCGAGGCGTATTGAGATTCCCTCACCGCCCTGCGACCTCGTGCCAGCCCAGCATCTCCGGAACCATGCCTACCGGTCGTTCCCAGCGACGGGCCCCCGACAGAGGGACATTCGGGATGTTTTGCGAGGTGGGTCCGCTTTTACGGGACTGACTGCTTCTTCCTCCCTCCCCCCGGGCTATGGCTCCTCGGAGGCTGACAGCGACTATGAACCTCAGGGGGGTATTACTGGGATGCCCTGGCTTGCCCCGCAGTCACCGGCGTCTGACTCCCGACCCCTCTCGGCGGCTGCTAGGAAACGGGCACAGAAGAAGAGAAAATCAGCAATGCGGACATCGTCCGGGGCAACGCCGGACACAGAGGATATTTTTTGATGGGGACCCGACTGAGATTCCCCTTACCTCCGCCAGTAATAGTGTGACCTCGGATCATCGGTCTGCAGTGGGGACGGGACTTCGACAGCAACAGGTGCAGGAGGAGGACGACCATCTCCCCTCCACGAAGGGGGATCTCCACAGGATCTTGGAGGAGCTTCGGTGATACGTGAGGTGTGGCAGCCTGAGGCGGCGGTCCGCACGGAGATAGCGGCGATGCATGCTCAGGTGAAGGTGGTACAGGAGACGACTTCTGCTGTGACAACGGAACAAACTCACCTGTCTGGTCAGGTTGCTGGTTTGCGATACCAAGTCGAACTTCTGACACGCTCTGTGGAGATGCTTGAAACGAGACACAGACGCCGAAAAACATCAGGGTCAGGGGTGTCCCGGACTCTATTACCTCCGACGCTCTGCCGTCCTACGTGACTCGTCTTGTGCTTCAGGTCACGGGGCTTCCCCCTGACACACCTGACATGCTTGGGTCGGTGTTTCGGTCAGGAGACCTGCGACGAACCCACCTGGGGCTCCTCGAGACGTCGTAGTGGCCTTCCGTGAAGTGGCTTTCAAGGTCAAGGTTATGTCTGCTCCGGGCGCGAGGGATCCCGTACGCTTTGAGGGCTCCACTCTGGCCCTGTATCATGATCTCCCATTCCAGACCCTGATGGTGTCACGGTGGCCCCCGCACCCCCCGGCGCCTGGCAGCAGCTTCCTCGCTGCTCGCTGGCCAGGCGCCGAGTGATATTGCGGGCGCTTCCGCACACGTGGACGCCGGGGGGCGGGGCCTGGCGGCGAGACGCGGACCCGCCGGTTTAAAGCCCAGACTCACAGAGACGCGGTGCCTGACGTGGTAGTTACTTCCGCAGAGCTCTTGTATATTTTGACTAATTAACGATTCTGTGTATGACCCCTGGCATTGGCAAACTAACATTCTGTGTACGACCTTGGCATTGGAAACTAACGATTCTGTGTACGGACCCTTGGCATTGGCAAACTAACGATTCTGTGATGACCCTTGGCATTGGCAACTAACGATTCTGTGTAGACCCTGGCATTGGCAAACTAACGATTCTGTGTACGACCCTTGGCATTGGCAAACTAACGATTCTGTGTACGACCCTTGGCATTGGCAAACTAACGATTCTGTGTATGACCCTTGGCATTGGCAAACTAACGATTCTGTGTATGACCCTTGCATTGGCAAACTAACGATTCTGTGTATGACCCCTGGCATTGGCGAACGAACCACTCTGTGTATGATCCTTGGCATTGGCGAACGAACCATTCTGTGCGTAACCCCTGGTATTGGCATTAACTCTTCTAATTCTGGTATTGAGGTCAGTCTGTGTGGCACCCTAAGCACACATCAGACTACCCCTTGTGTTGTTAGGGTCTTGGGAAGAGCTAATTGTTCTAAGGTCTTGTGTATCATTCTATGTCTGTCTAGTCGTGCCGACCACTCTAAGGATCGGAAGGGTAGAGAGTGTCCTGCGTCTAGGGACCACTAGTCAGATAAACAGAAGGATCCGTGACGTCTCTCTTGTATGTCTCTGTACTTATGACTGTCTCTGTAGTAGCTCTGTCTAGTAGTCTGTCTAGTCGCGACCACTCTAAGGATCGGAAGGGTAGAGAGTGTCCTGCGTATAGGGACCACCACTCTAGTATCAGGGGGATCCGTGACATTACGTCAGGGCCAATGGATCCCGCAGACCTCTCTAATCAGTTGACCCGTATTGCAGCCAGACAAGAAGAGCAGGACCATAGAATGGACCAGATTGCTCTTGCCCTGCAAACCCTGTTAAATCGATCCAGTTCTGGAACTGCAAGCCCTCCAGACCCAGTAGTGCCTAGGGTCAGTTCGGCCGCTCCCGAGGGATGTAGGCTCAGTATGAAGGCACCCGTACGCTATGATGGTACACCAAACATTATGCCGGGGCTTTCTGACCCAACTCGAGATCCTGTTCGAGAACAATCCAGGGTCCTGTATGTCTGATAAAGCCAAAGTAGGCTATCTGATTAATCATCTAACCGAAAAAGCTTTATTATGGGCCACGCCCTTGTGGGAGAATAAGAAACCCATCATTTATGACTATGAGGGTTTTACCTCCGAGTTAAAACGTACCTTTGATCCCTCTAGAAGGGCTACCAATGCGGGTAGATCCCTGTTTCACATCAAACAGGGTAATAGGAGGGTCTCCGACTATGCCATAGAGTTTAAGACTTTGTCTTCTGAGGTACACTGGCCGAACGACGTTTTAACCCTAGCCTTTACCGAAGGCCTGAACGAGGCTTTTATGTTTGAGTTGGCTCCCTTAAAATTACCAGAACATCTGGATCATTTGGTTGATTTCTGCATTGCCATGGACGATCAAATCAGGGAAAGGAGACACCCCAGGGATAGACCCAGAAGGGTCCTGCCTCCTTTGCCCTTAGTACCCAGACACACCACTACATCAGGCAACCCGGAGACCGCAAAGACTGATGTACCGGCCGTTGAACCCATGCAGATAGGAAAAACGGGTATTTCAGAGGCAGAAAGAGCTCACAGAAGAGAAAGGGGGCTCTGCTTTTATTGTGCTGGGGCAGATCATTTCCGCCTTCAATGTCCTCAGAGACCCAGGGGTAGCAGGGGTGAGACTAACAAATCAGGTCAAAGAACAGCTAATACCCAGGTTATCGGTTCTCTGTATGCCTCCTTTGTGGACGATGAAAAAAAAAAAACCCGGATTCTGGTACCTATCTCCCTCATCTGGGAGGGGGTTCACCTCGAGACTGAGGCATTCCTAGACTCTGGAGCCTCAGGTAATTTTATGGACAGATGTTTTGCCGCCAAAAACCTCTTACCTCTGGTTCTAAAGGAGAGGCCTCTAATGGTGGAAGCCATAGACGGAAAACCCCTGTCATGTCCCCATATCACTCACGACACTATTGATGTATGCATGACTACAGGAGTTCTGCACCGTGAAACCATACGATTCCAGATTATCGACTCTCCCTCATGTCCTGTCGTTCTTGGGTTCCCATGGTTAATAGAGCATAACCCGGTGATTGATTGGGCCCAGCGAGATATAAAGTGTTGGGGTCCTAGTTGCCAGTCAAAGTGCCTGGGCAGGGTTAATGCGATTGGTAGCCTCAATATTGCTACAGCACCTCCTTTGTCCACCGAAGTCCCTGAATGTTATATGGCGCTAAAGGAGGTGTTCTCTAAAACCAGGACTGAGGTCCTACCACCGCATCGCCCTTATGACTGTGCTATAGAGTTGCTCCCTGGTACTATGCCTCCTAGAGGACACGTATACCCTTTGTCACAAAAGGAAAACGACATTATGGAGGAATATATAAGGGAGAATCTAGAGCGAGGATTTATCAGACGATCCTCCTCTCCAGCAGGAGCAGGTTTCTTTTTCGTTTCCAAAAAAGAGGGTGACCTGCGACCTTGCATCGATTATAGAGGTTTGAATAGGATTACCATAAGAAATGCATATCCAATACCTCTTATAACAGAATTGTTCGACCGATTAAAAGGGGCCCGTATTTATACGAAACTTGATTTACGCGGAGCGTACAACCTGGTCAGGGTTAAGAAGGGGCATGAATGGAAAACGGCTTTTAATACACGTAGCGGGCATTACGAATACTTGGTGATGCCCTTTGGGTTATGCAATGCGCCAGCCGTTTTCCAGGACCTCATAAACGACACCCTAAGGGACTTTCTGCAAACGTTCGTTATAGTATATCTGGACGACATCCTGATATACTCTCCTGATAAGGACACCCATCACGTCCATGTGCAACAAGTGTTGAAGAGATTATTGAAGGCTGGGTTATATTGTAAACTAGAGAAATGCTTATTCGACATAGAGACAGTGCACTTCCTTGGGTATATAATAACCCCTGAGGGTTTCCAAATGGATCCTAAAAAACTCTCAGCGATTCTTGACTGGCCTTTACCCCAAGGGCTTAAAGCCATCCAGAGGTTTCTGGGGTTTACTAATTACTACCGGAGGTTCATTAAAAACTTTTCGGCCTTGGTAGCTCCCCTCACGGCTATGACTAAAAAAGGGCTGGTGAATCAGAAATGGACACCCCAGGCCAGTCAAGCCTTTGAGGCACTTAAACAGGCATTCACAACTGCCCCTGTTCTCCGACATCCAGATCCGGCTCTGCCTTTCCAGGTTGAAGTTGACGCCTCCGAGCTAGGTCTTGGTGCAGTCTTGTCCCAAAGGGAGGCACCCGACAAACCCTTGCATCCATGCGGCTTCTATTCCCGAAAGTTGTCCCCGCAGAGAGGAACTATGATATCGGAAATAGAGAGTTGTTAGCAGTTATCGCAGCCTTGACGGAATGGAGATACTTATTGGAGGGGTCTAGGGACCCCATTGTCATCATAACCGATCATAAGAATCTTACGTACATTGGAGACGCTAAACGGTTAAATGCCAGACAAGCGAGATGGTCATTGTTTCTTTCAAGCTTTAATTTCGTCCTCACATATAGACCTGGGTCAAGAAACATTAAAGCAGACGCATTGTCAAGACAATACGAATCCTACGAACATAACATCCAAGATCAGCATCCCATTGTACCCCAGGAAAGAATTATAGCCCTTACCACGATTAGTGTCTCGTCTCCTCTGATGTTAAGATTGCAGACCGCCCAGGGTACAGCTCCTGGGGGGAGACCTCCTGCGAAACTCTTTGTACCTGAGAACGAAAGAGAAGAAGTACTAAAACTTTATCATGATAACAAAACCTCTGGGCATATGGGGATCACCAAAACAGTGTCTAGTATACGTAAACTCCTCTGGTGGCCCACGGTGCGCCGTGATGTTAAGGATTACATAACCGTGTGCGAGGTGTGCACAAGACATAAAAGTCCCAAAACAGCGCCCATTGGTTTACTCCAGCCTCTGCCAATCCCCGAACGACCATGGTCGCATTTAGCTATGGATTTTATAGTAGAGTTACCCGAGTCAAAAGGAATACTGTAATACTCACGGTCATTGATCGATTCTCCAAAATGGGTCACTATGTTCCTCTTCGGAAACTTCCTTCGGCAGCCGAACTGGTGCCCATTTTCATTACCAATGTGGTCCGCATACACGGTATTCCTCTTGGGATTGTCTCTGATAGGGGGACCCAATTCGTCTCCAGATTCTGGAAAGGGTTTTGCAAGAATGTGGGGATAGACCTATCCTTCTCTTCGGCCTATCACCCCCAGACCAACGGAGCAGCAGAACGAGCCAATCAAAATATAGAGAAATATCTCAGGTGCTTTATATGCCTTGAACAGTGCAGTGAGCGAAGCCACAGGACATTCCCCTTTCTTCACTGTTTACGGTTTTGATCCTCCCGTGCTCCCGGCTACGTTTCCTGATACCGCGATTCCTGCTCTGGATGAGCATTTAGCGTCATTGAAAGAAACTTGGGGAAGGGTTAAAAGGGCACTGGAGGATAGCAGTGGTATCCAGAAGATCAAGGCCGACAGACACAGGAGGCCGGCACCCGTGTATCAAGTTGGGGACAGGGTTTGGCTTTCTTCACGGAACATCAAGCTCTTAGTACCCTCTATGAAACTGGCACCCAGATACATAGGGCCCTATAAGATTCTGCGGCGAATCAATCCGGTCTCCTATGCTTTGGCACTGCCCTCCCATATCAGGATACACAATGTGTTCCACGTGAGCCTTTTAAAACCACTCTTGTGTAATCGGTACACCAGGGTCCGTGTCCCCCCTCCTCCTGTCTCTGTGGAGGGCGAGGAGGAGTTTGAAGTTGAGGCCATTCTGGACGCCAGGGTTTCTAGGGGGGTCCTTCAGTACTTGGTTGACTGGGTGGGCTACGGTCCAGAGGATCGCTCTTGGCTCCCGGCTACTGAGGTTCATGCTCCTCGGTTGGTGAGGGCTTTCTATTTGGCTCATCCCCGCGCTCCTGGGGGTCGTCCAGTGGCCGCCCGTAGAGGGGGGGTTCTGTCACGGTGGCCCCCGCACCCCCCGGCGCCTGGCAGCAGCTTCCTCGCTGCTCGCTGGCCAGGCGCCGAGTGATATTGCGGGCGCTTCCGCACACGTGGGACGCGGGGGGCGGGGCCTGGCGGCGAGACGCGGACCCGCCGGGTTTAAAGCCCAGACTCACAGAGACGCCGTGCCCTGACGTGGTAGTTACTTCCCGCAGAGCTCTTGTATATTTTGACTAATTAACGATTCTGTGTATGACCCCTGGCATTGGCAAACTAACGATTCTGTGTACGACCCTTGGCATTGGCAAACTAACGATTCTGTGTACGACCCTTGGCATTGGCAAACTAACGATTCTGTGTATGACCCTTGGCATTGGCAAACTAACGATTCTGTGTATGACCCTTGGCATTGGCAAACTAACGATTCTGTGTATGACCCCTGGCATTGGCGAACGAACCACTCTGTGTATGATCCTTGGCATTGGCGAACGAACCATTCTGTGCGTAACCCCTGGTATTGGCATTAACTCTTCTAATTCTGGTATTGAGGTCAGTCTGTGTGGCACCCTAAGCACACATCAGACTACCCCTTGTGTTGTTAGGGTCTTGGGAAGAGCTAATTGTTCTAAGGTCTTGTGTATCATTCTATGTCTGTCTAGTCGTGCCGACCACTCTAAGGATCGGAAGGGTAGAGAGTGTCCTGCGTCTAGGGACCACTAGTCAGATAAACAGAAGGATCCGTGACGTCTCTCTTGTATGTGCTCTGTACTGCCATTCTAGTAGTCTGTCTAGTCGTGCCGACCACTCTAAGGATCGGAAGGGTAGAGAGTGTCCTGCGTATAGGGACCACCACTCTAGTATCAGGGGGATCCGTGACAGATGGCTCGCAGGCGTTTTCGTGAAGTGACATCAGTTCTTCGCCGACAGGGTGTCCAATATCGCTGGGGTCTGGCAGGAGCTTTGGTGGTGACCCACGCAAATGTCCCCTATACCATCACGGATCCCGCGGTGGCTTGGATTGACCTTGCGGCTGCGGGCCTCTCACCAGATCCTCCGGACCCTCGACCGGATTGAAGGCTGGTTTCTATGCCCTCTACCTCTCCAGGTCTGAGCTTTACTGAATTACACCCCCTCCCCTGCATTTCTCTTATATGCTTACGTGTCCCTGGTCTCTAGCTTGGCCTAGTGCCTGGACTTTCAGGACGGTTCGTAATTTGTTTTGATCAGTCCCAGCCTGCATTGCATAGGGCTTTTGCTTTTTTGCCTGCACATGGTACTTTCTGCCTTTTTACTTATTTTTACCGCCCTGTCCTTCTTTGCGACGCATGTTTTTTGACCAGCTGACCGTAGTTACCTTGGCCGGCCTTAAGTAGCTGCATTTATATATGTTTGATTTCCCACCTTGATGAGACCCCCCGTCTAGGGGATGTTTTCTGCTAACATATTGCTATCCTTAGATTTTTTCGATTCGCTGTTTTTACGATGACACTTTTTTGGCCATGTGTGGTTTCCGTTGCTTGTTATGTCTTCTTGTTTGGCCCTGCGAGGTCATCCATTATTTTACAGTATGATGTAATGCTGACTTATTTCAAAATAAAAAACTTTAAATTTAAAAAAAAATAAAATCTATTAATATTAAATAATAATAAAAGTGATAATATAAATTAGCAGTATTATAAAAAATAATCTAATAATATTAAATAATAATATTAATAATAAAATAATGAGATGAAAGTCCCTGATAATCCTGACGAAAGTACCTGTGAGGCCTGAAACGTTGAATATTATGAGCAAATAAATACTTTTTTATATAACGAGTCTCCGTGTCACGGGTTATCATGGAGTTCTATATGTTGGCGACTAATTCCTAGCACTGGAGCATGAATAACTGAAGAAACGGAGTGCGGGGATCGTGGATGGCAATAATAAAATAATAATAATAAATAAGCAATAATAATATTAAGTAAATAATAAAATAATAATAATAAATCAGCAATAATGATATTAAGTAAATAATAAAATAATAATAATAAATCAGCAATAATGATATTAAGTAAATAATAATAATATAGAAACTCTAATATTAAATAGGTAAAATTAATAAAAATAATCTATAGAACATAAAAAAAGATGGTGCACATGAAGACTTTCCAAATATGCCTCAGTTTGTTTGCCCTGGAGCAATTCCTAGCTGGAATATGCTAGAATTATGGTTGGGAGCACTCCGGGGACTTTAAAGTAACCAATTTTTTAATTTGCTTTAAATGATAAATGTGTCAGACCCAAATCTGACTGATAATCTTGAAAAAAAAAACAACCTAGAGACATTGATCATTTTTCAGCAAATGCACAAATTTGGTCACTTTAAGGTCCCCAGAGAGTCGTGTCCATCTGACTTTATAATCCCCGTCAGGAGAAGCGGAGTGTGAGATACTGACCATGTGTTTGGTTTTAATGATATATTTATCAGGGTTTAATAAGTACATGGTGGTGATTATTATATTTATTGTATATCATGAAGCAGTTATGTAGACACATATATATCTTTATACACATACATCGATTTGCTCGCACAGATATTATCTCATCTAACTGGAAATAAGAGTAATGGAGAAACGGACATCTTGTAACTAATATTTTTTGCATAAAGGGGTGGGTATTGCAGTTGGCAAGGGTTAAAGGGACGCTCTACTCATCCTGACCACTTTACAGCTCCCCTGATCTGGAGAAAATGCTTGGTGAAAACAAGGAGTTTCCTCAACCCCACCCAGCGTCATCAGCAGCCGGGATTTTGAATTTCCCGGCTGCCGGTCACCTGATCAGTTTCTAGTGATGTCACAGAGAGCAGCCGACATCACCCTGTGAAACCAATTGCTGTAGCGAGCGAGAGAGGCAGCGATGGATCGGATCTGTGCATGCGCGTGCAGCTCCGATCCATCGTCTGCGCAAGCGCTACGCAACTTGTGTATGTGAAGTGAGTCCCGTAGCGCTGCGCAATTTGCAGCTCCTACGTTATGGAAGTTGTATAGGAGCAGAAATTGTGCAGAAAAGCTTCAGGGAGTTCTGGTTTCGGGAGACTCTGAGCTGAAGAGGAGGAGCAGCGACCGATGAGGGGAAAAGGGGAGGAAAATCAACCCAAACAAAAAAAAGACTACAAAGATGTAAAGATAATTGTGCAGAGACGTCGGCAGGATCTTCTCAATTATTTAAGATACAAAAAAAAAGGATCTCTATTTTTAATACAATGTACCTTTAAGTCCTAAAATTATAAGTGTGGCACCTCACCATTACGTCTTCTCATTTGCCTTTGTTATCTTGTATTTAACCCACCACCACCAACTGAAATGTAACGTTTTTATTCAACATCTGTATCTGGGTTGGGTTTTCGGGAATCATTATTACAATAAATATCATCGATTTTGTGAAATTAGGGACATATATATTTGTATAATCAGTTTTCACTGCGTTTAGGCTAAATGGCAAAGGTGGTGCAAAGGTGGTGGTCCTGGAAAAGGTGGTGGAAGGTCATTCCTGGTCAACCTAACCACTGGCTCTGAGGCTTTTTAATTGGATATTGTCGGCCAGCTCATCCACGGCCGTGTACTTTGCCACAATGGAGGCATCACAATAGATGAAGTTGACAATGAGTAGCCATGTTTCACTTGTTTGAGTCACATTGGATAAGAGAAATGGGACGTTCCATGGAATTAGCCAAGTATTTGTGTCAACCAAAACCGACTCAAGTCTGCCAGCAAGTCCAACAAACAGTCAACAGCAACGTGCACTACTCAAAGTCAACCGGATCACTTGAGTATCGAGCCTGATGTATCTTTTTATTAAGAGGCGCAATGCGGGAAGGTCCAAGGTCCAACATAGAACATACAACACACATTATTACACTGGGGAAACCAATAGCCACGTCTTCGTGGCCAACGGTCAATGTATTGTCCTCCTTGCTGAATGACTCAAGAGTTTCCATTTAATTAACGGAGTGCGGGCTAGAAATATGCAGGAAATGTCTCTATTTTGCGGTCAGGAACTGTATCTGATTGGACACGGATCCGGCAAGGATTCGAACATGAGAACCAAACTGTGCCAAGTGAAACAAAACAAGACAAAAAGCAACAGATTTGTCTTTGGTCAAACCAAGCCTTAGGGCAGGAGATGAAAATCAGATGATACCACAGAAAGTCCCAGGAATCACAGAAGCAAACATAAAACAAAATTACACTGCTTGAAATAAAAAAAGATTAAAGAATGAGCTCAGCGGGAGAGATTAGGCCCCGGCCAGGGACTTTCCACCACTGTGTAAAAATAGACCGTCTCCTTGGGTCCTGTCTAAGCTTTCTACAGGTTTCCATGAGGAATTTAGATGGTCAGCCGCGTCGTCCATATTGTTTCCAAAACAGAAGTGTACATTAAATCAACGTTATGTCCTTTTGTTACATCCTAGAGATTCATAACGGTTTGAATCATTCCTTGTCAGTGACTTGTTAGGATGGCCAACTTCTCAACAGGACCAAGCTCTCGGCTTCCACACCAGAGATTGGGATATACATCGTGGAATGGAGCAGGCACTCGATTCCGTCGGAAATGGTCAGAAAACGAAATGAAAACGAATTGATTTGGAACGAAACAAAACGAAAACGAGACCAAATAAAACGAATTGATTTAGTTTTCACTGATCAATTCGTTATACCGTTACACTTAGATACGGCACCGCGGCCCTGTCCATTGGCTGCCGTTCTGAATCCGCTGTATTTAGCACCACAGGCCATGGTGCTGTTCGGTGCGATTCATCAGCACTGAAATTCCCCATGGAGAAGTAATGGTTAATCTAGTCAGAAAACGCAGAATAGCAGAGAAATGTCAGTGAAATGCCTTGATTTTCGGTGGTTCGTTCGACAGCTTTAAAAAGACGAATCGCATAGGCTACAATGTAAAAAATATTCCTAATTTTTATTAAATATTTATTGAACCGTTTATTCTTTTCACTTGTAGCAAAAATTCGCCTTATTTTTTTAGGATTCTCTAAGGCATTTTTCAAGATTTTTTTTTTGTGAAATTCTTGGATTCTTAATTTATTTTAAAACCAGGCTTTTTTTCTTTGCTGAACGCATCGGTTTTTTTTTTCTTTCCTTCAGTCTGGCTGCTTTCTTCAGGGGCTGTCTACAGTGCTGAAACCTTTTCAGTACCAAGGACAGTAGCTATTCATGGTGCTGAAACCTATTCAGTACCAAGGACAGTAGCTATTCGTGGTGCTGAAACCTATTCAGTACCAAGGACAGTAGCTATTCATGGTGCTGAAACCTATTCAGTACCAAGGACAGTAGCTATTCATGGTGCTGAAACCTATTCAGTACCAAGGACAGTAGCTATTCATGGTGCTGAAACCTATTCAGCACCATGGGTAGCAGCTCTGTGGAGCTCTGGACCACCTGCTGTCCTTGGTACTGAATCCAACCGAACCAAAAACTAATTAATTTTTTCGTTGTGCACATGTCTCCTGATTCGCCATTGGCTCGTGCCAGAGCCGAAATGTTGTGGTGGCCCCAATGAAATAAAGCACCTACTTGATCCAACCGGAATGCCCGATCCATTCCTCTATCTCTGATGCACTTTCTTATTTACGTAGTAAAAAAATTCTTGTGTTTTTCCTGGTAATATCGTGTCTGCCTCTGCACGTTATCACAGACTAACCTTTATCTTTAACTTTATGACCTTCTCATCCTGGTGGTGGAACCTCAGTCATAAATCCATAAAGAAATCACCTTGTCTGGATTCCAGAAAGAGATAAGAAATGTCATTTTACATTCCTAGAGCAATACCTCAGTTATGGGGCAGATTGAGAAAAAACCCAAAAAACCATAACTTATAGAAATATAAGGCACTCTGCTCGGTAATTTGAATTTTATCGATTTTTTTGGGTCACGGAATGGTACATCTTGTCCGTTATCACTTTACCCTGTGCTTTTTCTTTGTGTATTACATTCTATCAGGTTTTTCTGTTTGTTAATTGAAACATTGTAAGAATGGAGGCTTAATTTCGGCAAACTGTGTTGAAGCAAGTATGGTGAAATTAGGGAACAGTCACTGTAGTTCACCATACTTTTTCTCACTCTCTTCACCCTAGTTTGTCATACTGTTCACCGTTATTTCCACCTTAAGGGGTCATTCAGTGAGCACCTCTCTCGTCCCCCACACTTTGGGGAATCAAATTCCCTGACTCTGCGGTAAATTCAGCATACATTGCAGGCCCCCCCGGAAGAGCACCTAAAAGGAAGGCAGGGGTGTTTGGGAGGAGATACAAGAGAAAGAGAGGCACCGCTGGAAAGGGTAGAGCCTGCCCTTTGCAGCGCTGCCTTTCGGGAGGAGATACAAGAGAAAGAGGCAATGCTGGAAAGGGCAGAGTCTGACCTTTGCAGCACTGCTTTTTTCTAACCCCTGAGGCAGTGGCGTAACTAGAAACCTGAGGGCCCCGGTGCAAGAATCCATGAAGGGTCCCCCCAACCCCCCCAAAAACGATCCATATTTTTACCTTTTTTTTTTCTGCAATATAAAAAAGATAGTATTGCCCCCAGCTCACATGGACATATATTGCCCCCAGCTCACATGGACATATATTGCCCCAAGACCACACATGGATATATTGCCCCAGCTCACACATGGATATATTTGCCCCCAGCTCATGGATATACTGCCCCAACACATGGATATACTGCCCCAACACATGGATATACTGCCCCAACACATGGATACTGCCCCAGCACATGGAAATACTGCCCCAGCTCATGGATATACTGCCCCAGCTCATGGAAATACTGCCCCAGCACATGGAAATACTGCCCCAGCACATGGCTATACTGCCCCAACACATGGAAATACTGCCCCAACACATGGATATACTGCCCCAACACATGGATATACTGCCCCAGCTCATGGATATACTGCCCCAGCACATGGATATACTGCCCCAGCACATGCATATACTGCCCCAGCACATGGATACTGCCCCAGCACATGGAAATACTGCCCCAACACATGGATAAACTGCCCCAGCTCATGGATATACTGCCCCAGCACATGGATATACTGCCCCAGCACATGGATATAATGCCCCAGCTCATGGATATACTGCCCCAGCTCATGGATATACTGCCCCAGCTCATGGATATACTGCCCCAGCTCTGCCCCCCAGCTCATGGATATATTGCCACAGCTCTGCCCCCAGCTCATGGATATACTGCCCCAGCTCTGACCCCCACCTCATGGATTATCTGCCCCAGCTCTGACCCCCCAGCTCATGGATATATTGCCCCAGCTCTGCCCCCCCAGCTCATGGATTATCTGCCCCAGCTCTGGCCCCCAGCTCATGGATATACTGCCCCCAGCCCAGCTCTTACCTGCACTGGGGGGCCCCAGGCCCAGGGCAGGCTCCGTCGGCGTCTTCTCCGGCGTTCTTGTCCTTCCTTGGCGAGCGGCCGCTGGAAACATCCAGCTTGGCCGCTCGCCGGAAACCACCTGATCAGCGCGAGGTCTCGTGCGCTGGTCAGGTGGTTTCTCTCCCACGTGAGCGGCCAAGCTGCATGTCAGCGGCCGCTCGCGTAGGGAGAGGGACGGCCAGCGCGCGGCTCCCAGATTCCGGCGCTTTTTGCCGGAATCTGGCGGCGGCGCTGGGCCCCCCTCCAGTGGCGGAATGCCAGGGCCCGGTCGCAACTGCGACCGCTGCGACCCTGGTACTTCCGCCACTGCCCTGAGGTGCCGGTCCGCCATCCGGCCGCCTGATCGCGGACCTCTCCTGGAGGTGGCTGACATCCTGGATGTCAGCCAAACCTCCAGGGCCTCTCCCCGCCCACTGACCTCATCACGCATGGTGCGATGACGTCAGTGTGAGCATTAACCCCTAGCTGGCAAGGGGTTTTCTTATGGTGGAAATAGGGGGATACTTTGGATCCTCTTATCCCCCGATCTGTGGCAACTAGAGGTTAATGTTTGGTATCATTGGAAAGGCCAGAGCATGACTAGAAAGCATGGCCAGGTTAAAAGTAAATAATCATACAAATTTTTTTAAAAAAAGTTTTTTTTTTTAAATTAATGCAGCACCATTGTTTACATTTCAATTATAATGTGAACAATGATGCTGCACTAACAATTTGTGTGTTTGGATTTTAGCTAAAATCACGTAATTTCTCAGCAAAAAAAGTAACAGGTTCCTTCCCAGTTCTAATTTCTTTTAACAAGCGCACCCCATAGAATATATAACTGCAAAGGCTCGCATGATAAAATGTGAATAAAAATCATTTTGCACGTTGTAGATGATTGAAAATTCTAATTTTTTGTTATAGCATTCTGGCAGGGCAAGACGTATACATATAATAATGATATATTATGAGTCTGACGAAAAAAATGATATATAATTTGTCTGGGTCGTATAATAAAACGTGACTTCAAATCGTGTTTAAACATGATAAGCGAAAACTTTAAAAATGAGCTCAGCACACAAAGGTGAAATGGTAAGAGGGGTTAAAAAAAAAAAACAGAAAAAATAAATTTGTTGCAAAAAAAATCACGAAAAATGCCTAATAAATCATAAAGTAAATAAATAAAGAGACTTTTTGATGCAGATTAAAAGAATAAACGGGTTAATAGATATTAGATAAAAACAGGAATATTTTTAACATTGGATCCTATGGGATACGCCTGATTAAACCTGTCGAATGAAACCACTGAACATCAGGGCATTTCACTGACATTTCTCTGCTGTTCAATGTGAATAGATTAACCATTGCTTCTCTATGGGGGATTTCACTGCCGCCGAACAGCACCATATTTCACTGCCGCTGAACAGGCACCGTATTTCACTGCAGCGCCGAACAGCACCATATTTCACTGCCGCCGAACAGGCACTGTACTTGCTGTAAATTCACTAAAGTTTGGCGAACTGTCTGCTCTCTGAATAGCCGAATGGCCCAAAATGTCACCGTACGGGGAAACTCACTGTTCGGTGCAATTTCAGGGTCAGGTCGGCTCTCTCTGAATAACCCCTATTAGTTTCTCTCGACGTCGTGTAGTATAGTTTTCAGAGTAGTTTCCACCGTACACAATGTATCAGCTGCAACAACAATAAACCTCAGACGGGATAAATCATTTATCTGGAGGAAATGATAAGGAGGAACATTCACCATTTGCTCTGGGACCCGGCGACCAGGTGATCTATGGGGGTGCTGGATGATAATAAAGGCCCTGCTGTGCTCACATCACACGTTCAGACCTGCCCGTCCCGTTTCCTGGAGGGTTCCTGAGCTCTGTATTTACACAGGTCTTGCCTATGGAGGGGGCTTTAATCTGCTGCCAAAACTGCACCTGCTGACGTGTAAAATGACTAGAGAGGAAAGCCGGTGCAGACGCGAGCCGGGAGCTATTTATAAACCGGTGCGTCTCTACATAGAAAGCATTCATTACAGAGAACCTTCCCCGGTGATCCACCCAGTGCACGTCCAACAAAAACCCTATATATAGGAGCATGACACCGACCACCGGCATCTGACCAAAGGCACGAGCCGCCGATATTCATCCCTCCGTTACGCCCAGAGCTGCTCTGAGACATCCCCCCTCGTATATTATGTTTTTATTACCAATATCTGCTTTATTTCACCCGAGAGACGGCACCTTCGGGTATGCAGCTGTACCGGATGGGCTGCTCCGGCGTGCTGACACTTTTTGGCGTCGATTGGGATTGCTGAGTTCCAAAAATTTATTAGGGGTTTGTGGTTTATCAAAGTCAAAGAATTCAACGTATTCGTGCAGGGTTTTTCTTGGGAAACTTGGCCAACACTGACCATGCAACCTACCCAAGCCGAGCTCGGTCATTACGCGGTTACGAGGCTTAAACTAACACTGAACTGGGATATTCTGTTATTATTATTTATTTTTTTAAACTTTCGCCTTTTTACTTAGAAGAAAAACATAAAAATCTGATGCCTCTGCTCTGGATCGGCTGGTATTTGGGAGCCACAAAGACTGGAAGTCCGTGCGAAACAATACGTCTTACAGACCCTCTGCTTTTTTGTCGTTATTGTTCCGAGCCGCTAATGAGTATCGGCAGCGGAGATGTGTGCCGGCGGTGGTGTTCTAATGGCACCGAGAGTCGCACCAGCACGCTGCCAGTTCCCACCAACCATGTCCTTCCCATTGCTAGAAGGTGAAGGATTGTGCCTCCGCCTTACCTTGGAATGATAGTTTGTTTTACCTGTTTTTTAGGGTTTTTTCTCTCATTTTTTTGGTCCGTTATGTGATTTTGTTGATATGAAATCCCTCAGCACCATCTCTTCAAGTCTCATTCCTTAACACGTCTCTTAACATGGAAAATGAGTGGCTGGGCATCGCTCACTTGCTTAAGTTCTATGTTCCAAGCTCACTTGCTTACATTCTTGGTGTTCCAAGCAGGGCGTCGCTCACTTGTTTATGTTCTAGGTGTTCCAAGCAGGGTGTTGCTCACTTGCTTACATTCTTGGTGTTCCTAGCTGGGCATCGCTCACTTGCTTACATTCTTGGTGTTCCTAGCTGGGCATCGCTCACTTGCTTAAGTTCTATGTTCCAAGCTGTACATCGCTCACTTGCTTATGTTCTATGTTCCAAGCTGGGCATCGCTCACTTGCTTACCTTCTTGGTGTTCCTAGTTGGGCATCGCTCACTTGCTTACATTCTTGGTGCTCCAAGCAGGGCGTCGCTCACTTGCTTACCTTCTTGGTGTTCCAAGCAGGGCATCGCTCACTTGCTTACATTCTAGGTGTTCCAAGCTGGGCATCGCTCACTTGCTTACATTCTTGGTGCTCCTAGCAGGGCGTCGCTCACTTGCTTACATTCTAGGTGTTCCAAGCAGGGCATCGCTCACTTGCTTACATTCTTGGTGCTCCTAGCTGGGCATCGCTCACTTGCTTATGTTCTATGTTCCAAGCTGGGCATCGCTCACTTGGTTACATTCTTGGTGTTCCTAGCTGGGCATCGCTCACTTGCTTATGTTCTATGTTCCAAGCAGGGCATCGCTCACTTGCTTATGTTCTAGGTGCTCCAAGCTGGGCATAGCTGACTTGCTTACGTTCTATGTTCCAAGCTGGGCATCACTCGCTTACGTTCTAGGTGCTCCAAGCTGGGTATAGCTCACTTGCTTACGTTCTATGTTCCAAGCTGGGTATCACTCACTTGCTTACGTTCTAGGTGCTCCAAGCTAGGCATCGCTCCCTTGCTTACTTTCTAAGTGCTCCAAGCTGGGCATTGCTCGCTTGCTTCCTTTCCAGGTGTTCCAACTGATCATTGTCAATTGGCAGCTGTTGGTGGTTACGGTGTCTCTGTGGTATTTGACAATTAACCCTCACACACGACGCAAAGAACCCCTTAATCCGGGCATAGCACCAGTCCTTGAGGTGGCCCGTTCTAGCAATTCTGAAGATTAGGAGCACTTGGTCAGACCTGTTTACCAGACCTTTTTCATGGCTGGGCTTAGAACATTTCTGGCACAGAAACTGCAGAAAAGCACACCCCACAGGAACACAATTCTCCAGTCCTTGAAGTGGTTGGTAAGAGCGGGTCACAAGCTTTTCACAAAGTAGTGAAGGTCGTACACAGTGTAACAGATCAGGGGAGGTTGAAACAAGGCCGGGCCAGTGCACAGAGTAGTAGATTAGGAATGGATCGAAGACAAAGCCAGGCCGGCTCGTGGAGTAGAAGATTAGGAGCGATTGAGACAAAGCATGGAGTAACAGATCAGAACTGGTCAACCGGGTCAGACAGAAGAAAACAGAACATGCTATTGGGCTGTAAGAAATCAGGACAGGGCAGTGAAGAGGACTCAGGCTTGGGCTTATTTCAGCATCTGGAATCTCCTTTCATTGTGTCGTCACTCCTGACAGCAAAAAAAATGCATGCGGGGCAGAGCCTGATCCATCGGCCGCTCACTGTGTGTGACATCACTAGCGACTGAACTGGTGACCAGCAGCCGGGAAATTGAAAATTCTGGCTGCTGGGGATGCTGGGTGGGGTGGAGGAAACACCTCCACTTCCAACATTTCTCCAGATCAGGGGAGTGGGGTGAAGAGATGAGGGGGCACTTTAAGATGACACCCCCGTCGCGGTGTTATTATCCAGCCGAGAAATCTGAAAAAGTAAGTTGCAAGATTGAAAATGTTTCCCTTTCACCAAAGCAGATGTTTTTTAGCCCGAGTTGGAGCAGAAACGCGCCAAGTGTTTATCTTATCGAACGTAAAAACAGAAGAACGCAATTTCCAATTCTGCTCGGTTACGTTTTTATTTCGCCCTTTCGTGCTGTTGGACGTTTCTGATCTCAGAGGAAAGTCCCGCTCTTGTTCCTGAGACCATAATTACATATCTAAACAGTTATTTTTCTTATTTCCTGCTGTATTATCTTTACATATATTTATAACCACTAAGGATGGTGACATAATCTCTATATTTAAGACCTATAATTTTTCTTCTCTACCACCCGGTAACGTGTCTACCGCAGATCTATGTGAGCGAGCGAGACTCCACGGGAAATTCATGCTCAGTTGAATGAGGTTTTTGGGTTCTGTTTTATTTTCTCAATCTTATGTATATGTATATATATATATGTTACGGGTAAAGTCTGGATAAATCTAGGATTACACTGGTAAACCTGGAATTACCCAGGCAGGTTTGAGTAAAGCTCGAAATGAAAGGTTAGAGTCAGGATTAGCTTTAAGGTCAGGGTTAGGATTACAGTCAGGGTTAGGTTTAGGGTCAAGGTTAGGGATAAGGTCAGGGTAAGGGTTAGGTTTAGAGTTTTGGTTTGGGTTAAGGTCAGGTTTAGGGTTAAGGTCAGGATTCAAATTAGGGTCAGGGGTAGGATTAGATATAGGGTTAGGGTCAGGGTTAGATTTGTTGTCAGGGTTAGAATTAGGTTTAGGATTTAGGTTTAGGGCAAGGGTTGGGGTTAGGGATAGGATTAGGGTCAGTTTTAGGATTGTGGTTATGGTCAGGGTTAGGATTAGAAGTTAGATTTAGGGACAGGGTTAAGGTCAGGTTTAGGTTTGTGGTCGGAGTTACAGTTAGGGTCAGGGTTGGTGTTAGGATTTGGTTTAGGAGTTAGGGACAGGGTTAGGTTTAGGTTTGTGGTCGGGGTTACAGTTAGGGTCAGGGTTAGGGTTTGGTTTAGGAGTTAGGTTTAGGGTTGGGTTAGGGTCAGGTTTAGGTTTGTGTTCGAGGTTAAAGTTAGGGTAAGGGTTAGGATTTGGTTTAGGAGTTAGGTTTGGGACAGGGTTAGGGTTGTGGTTGGGGTTACAGTTAGGGTCAGGGTTAGGATTTGGTTTAGGAGTTAGGTTTAGGGTTAGGGTTGGGGTTAGGTACAGGGTTAGGGTCAGGTTTAGGTTTGTGGTCAAGGTTACAGTTAGGTTTAGGGTGAGGGTTGGCCATGGATATGGGTGGTCCTAGGTTTTGGGTCAACCGAACGCTCCTCCAAAGTCTCAGAAAACACAATACCCAACTATCTATCTGTATCTATCTCTATCTGTATCTGTATCTATATCTGTATATGTATCTATATCTATCTGTATCTATCTATACACAATAAATTAGTCAGGAAATATTGAGTAGTTCCCTATTACAGTTATACCGTCACTCCTGTCAGTGCGGCATGCCGCAGGGGGGGAGTGACCACAGTGAGTGGAGAGCCTTCCTACAGGACAGCCCACCAACTGTTTGCAACTCACCCAGCTAGCTCCGCCCACGGGAGAAATATGGCAGCACCTGGTGAGCAGCGGCTCTGATGCCTTATCAAGAGATGAGATATTGCATAGATCTTTAAGACCAGACCAGTCCATCGCCTGATGGGTTTTCACTAAAGTTCGGTTTGCCCGAAAAACAAACAAACAAACAATGGTCTCAATTAATTCTACAAACCAATTGCTTTGCTCGAGTCTATTATTTATCCCTCTGTGATTTTTTTCTCTCTGTGATGTTTATATCTTGTAATGTATCACGGAGCGGAACGCGCGGAACCTTCGGAACCTCAGGATAAAGTGTCTGAGCTCCATTCGTCGTAAGATAGTTACTTCTCTAATAACAGATATGAAGCGCGATGGCCGGCGGCAGGAATTTACTCACTTTTCTATAGTAATTCCTCTTCCCTAATGAGTTTCATTACAGTATGTGACACCCGCTTCCTCGCAGGCACATGTCCGCGCAGATAAATCGGATATTTCAGCCGTTTGCGGCGAGTCCATGTCAGATAAAGCACTGCACAAAGCGCTCCGTCTCCAGGCCCTCTCATTAGTGACACACACACACACAATACTTAAAGAATCATTTTACGCCTGGGGGAGCGAAAACACCAAAACGCCAGAACGCCACTTGTGGTTATTAAATGGTCTCAGGGATGTAGCTCAACGTGACGGGAACTAACAGGTATCGCCCCATCGCCCCATATTGAACATTTCCATTAAATTAAAACCCTCCTAGAAATTCTTATTATTTACAGAGGAGGCCGAGACGCCAAAACCAGCGATCGGATCATAATGTGCCTTAAAGCTTCTTTAATGAGAGAATTGGAGGTAAATTGAAAAAATGCAGCACAAATCCCCGAGCTGGATTAATGCAAAAACATTAAAAATTTGGCTATTTTTGGCTAAAAATCTGCTATTCTTCCCTTAAAGTGAATAACTCCTGAATACTTTTTGCAGATTTTGCACAGATTCTGGCGATTATAATTTAATAATAATTGTGTCCAGTTCTAAAGCAAAGATCCACAATCTCAATATTCTGACACATTGGCCCCTATTACATTCATCGCGGAAATGCGCTCGCGGAAATTTGTTTGCGCACAGCAAAATGCGTTATCGCGTGAAAATTAACGCGGTATTACGATCATTTTTCCCGTGCGCAAATCCGAAACGCAAATTCGTGCGCAAATGAACATTGCGTGCAGGAATCGGTGGGCAGCAGACTGTTTTTTCATGGGATTCAGCCAATCAGAATTAAGAACCACCATTTTTTAGGTTTTGGTTGTTGCGCCTGTCAAAGTCAATCTGCGTATCTGTGCTGCAGCAAAAAAATATTTTGACAAACTATTACATTTTAATGTCTGGGTATGTGTAGAATGTGTAACTATGCTGTGCTGGATTTTTTTTTTCGTGCTGGTGTATTTTGTTCCGGACAGAACGTTCAGATTTGCCGTTACCACCAGCTTTTCAAAGATGTTAAAATTATGCGCGCAAACGTCGTTCGTAGGAAGTTGCGCATCTATTGTAATATCATCCGCTTAACGCATTTGCGCTCATAATGTTAAGTACAAGATGCGCGCACGCACTTATGCTCGCGCTGGGTTCGCGCAGGGTCACTCGCGTTGGACGTTAACACGCATCATTTGCGCGAACGTCGTACTACAACGTTCTGCGCAAATGGTTTTGCAGTCGCGCAAATGCGCAACGCGAATAATGTAATAGGGCCCATAAAGGGTTATTCACAGAGCACCCAAATGTCGCTGACTTTTCGAAGGTCTGTCGTTCCCTGCACTTCGGGGTATCAAATTTCCCCACCCTGCGGTGTACTCTGTATTCACCGCAGGTTCCCTGGAGTGCAGGGAAAACCCACCGCAAACCCGCCAAAAGAAAAACAATAGAAGGCCGCAAAAGCCTTTTTTTTAGATTTAAATCAGACAGCAACTATCCGATCCTGTACACCGCTGCAAACACACGCCAACCCGTCGCCGCAAACCCTCAAGGCAACAGCCGCAAACACACACCAACCCGCCGCCGCAAACCCTCAAGGCAACCGCCGCAACCAAGCCTCCCGCCACTGCAAACCCTCACAACCGCCGCAAACATGCCTCCCGCCGCCGCAAACCCTCAAGGCAACCGCCACAAACACACGCCAACCCGCCGCTGCAAACCCTCAAGGCAACCACCGCAACCAAGTCTCCCGCTGCTGCAAACCCTCAAGACGACCTCCGGAAACCCCCAGGGGGGCCGCCAAATGCAGCCGATGAGTCGCCGCACAAGAACCATACTTGCTGGCAATTCCCCAAAATTTGGCAAACTGCCTGCTTTTTGAATAGCCGAATGGCCAGGAAGTGGCACCGTATGGTGGAAACTCACTGTTCGGTGCATTTTGGGGGCTAGATCGGCTCTCTGAATAACCCTGTATCTGTATATAGCGTCTGTATCTGTATATATACAGTCACGTCCAGAAATATTGGGACATGGACACAATTCTAACATCTTTGGCTCTATACACCACAACAATGGAGTTGGAATGAAACAAACACAATGTGCTTTAACTGCAGACTGTCAGCTTTAATTTGAGGGTATGTACATCCAACTCAGGTGAACGGTGTAGGACGTACAGCAGTTTGCAGATGTGCCTCCCACTTGTTATGGGACCAAAGGTAATGGGACAATTGGCTTCTCAGCTGTTCCATGGCCAGGTGTGTGATATTCCCTCATTACCCCAATTACAATGTGCAGATAAAAGGCCCAGAGTTAATTTCAAGTGTGCTATTTGTATTTGGAATCTGTTGCTGTCAACTCTCAAGATGAGATCCAAAGAGCTGTCACTATCAGTGAAGCAAGCCTTCATTAGGCTGAAGAAACAAAACAAACCCATCAGAGAGATAGCAAGAACATTAGGCGTGGCCAAAACAACTGTTTGGAACATTCTCAAAAAAAAGGAAGAATTGGATTCCAAAGAACCCAAAAGGAAGGTAGAAACAAATGATTAAAATTCTAAACCTTTATTGAACTTCTGAGAAAAAACGTACACACCCACAAAATGTATAAAAACACACAAAAAAGGTCATGGATTAGAGACCATAACTCAAGGTCAATGACCAATCACAAAAAGTATCTAATGCAGGGTGAGGTCTCTGTGACGACAATTGTATGTCAAAAACTGAGAACCACCACCTGAAAAAAATAATCAGCAAGAGATGCCTAAGGATCCCCTCAGAAAAGTATGCACACGTTAGAGTATACTTAAATGCTTAAAGACATGTGCCACCAAATTGGTTATTGTAGTTAGCATGCACCACTCAAAAGCGTCACGATGAGGTGCAAACATAAGTGGTCCATGTCACGGAATACAACTGGTTAATATAGAGACAAGGAGTGAGCCTGGTAGCTACAATTTGCAATGCACTGATCGAGAAATCACAATAAATTGCAAGCAGTAGCAATCTCCCAGCCAAAAGTGTATTCCTCAGCAGGAAAATTCATATAATACATACAGGGGATCATGAGATTAAAAATCCATCTCCACATTGAACATGCTACAATGTTGCTGAACGGTTATGGGCAATCAGTCATAGCCCAAACAGATTGTGCTGTAATGGTATTGTTCTCTATGAAATATAGATGCGTCCAGCTCAGGCATGCAACAAGAGGAAAACCTTAAATGGGTTAATAGAGCACGTCCAACGCGGTGTTTCGCTTGTGTCTGCTCTTCAGGGACGTCTCAAAAAGAAGGAACGCACCGGTGAGCTCAGCAACACCAAAAGACCCAGGAGACCACGGAAAACAACTGTGGTGGATGACCGAAGAATTTGTTCCCTGGTGAAGAAAACACCCGTCACAACAGTTGGCCAGATCAAGAACACAATCAAGAGAAGACTTCACCAGAGTGAATACAGAGGGTTCACCACAAGATGTAAACCATTGGTGAGCTTTAAAAACAGGAAGGCCAGATTAGAGTTTGCCAAACAACACCTAACAAAGCCTTCACAGTTCTGGAACAAGATCCTATGGACAGATGAGACCAAGATCACCTTGTACCAGAGTGATGGGAAGAGAAGAGTATGGAGAAGGAAAGGAACTGCTCATGATGCTAAGCATACCACCTCATCAGTGAAGCATGGTGGTGGTAGTGTCATGGCGTGGGCATGTATGGCTGCCAATGGAACTGGTTGTCTTGTATTTATTGATGATGTGACGCTGACAAAAGCAGCAGGATGAATTCTGAAGTGTTTCGGGCAATATTATCTGCTCACATTCAGCCAAATGCTGCAGAACTCATTGGACGGCGCTTCACAGTGCAGATGGACAATGACCCAAAGCATACTGCAAAAGCAAGCAAAGAGTTTTTGAAGGGACAGAAGTGGAATGTTATGCAATGGCCAAGTCAATCACCTGACCTGAATCCCATTGAGCAGCATTTCACTTGCTGAAGACAAAACTGAAGGGAAAATGCCCCAAGAACAAGCAGGAACTGAAGACAGTTGCAGTAGAGGCCTGGCAGAGCATCACCAGGGATGAAACCCAGCGTCTGGTGATGTCTATGCGTTCCAGACTTCAGGCTGTGATTGACCGCAAAGGATTTGTAACCAAGTATTAAGAAGGGAAAGTTTGATTTATGATTATTATTCTGTCCCATTACTTTTGGTCCCTTAACAAGTGGGGGCACATCTGCAAACTGCTGTAAGTCCTACCCCGTTCACCTGAGTTGGATGTACATACCCTCAAATTAAAGCTGACAGTCTGCAGTTAAAGCACATTGTGTTTGTTTCATTCCAACTCCATTGTGGTGGTGTATAGAGCCAAAGATGTTACAATTGTGTCCATGTCCCAATATTTCTGCACCTGACTGTATGCTGACTGGATCTCTGTATATACATACTTAATCTGTGTACACTGACTATCTGTATATAGCGACTGTATCTATGCGTACACTGAATGTATCTGTGTACTGTGACTTTATCTCTATATACACTGACTGCATCTCTGTATATCTTGACTGTATCTGTATACTGTGATTGTATCTGTATATAAGAATGTCTGTGTACGCTGCCTCTCTCTGTATTCCTATAGTGCATATCTTTTCCCCAGTCTGCACGCGGCTTCGTTCATTGGGGCAGATGGATATACACAGGGTTACTCCAGGCTGACATACAGTAACTGCTATATACCCGCCCATCGCACGCTGACATTAACCATTTGAGGACCTTTTGTAGTAATTATACACGGGATGAAGTGACTGCTCTGACTCGGCCCTCAGACACAGGGAGAGCTGAGGGTCGTGCGGAGATAAAGCAGCGCTGAGGTGGCTGATGTGAACGCATTAATTACGCACAGCGAAGTCGCTCGCAGACTCGGCAGACATGTTACCATGGCAGGGATATTCTCATTTCTTTTAATTGCTTCTAATCTTGTTACTTCTAATTGACTAAACATCCAGAAAGACATGTTAGATGTGAATTAACCCTTCGAGGGAGTAAACAACCTTCAAGCCACCCAACCCCATCGCAGTGCGGAGGCGCCGCTTCATCCGCTCCAAGCAGAGTTTGGGGTTTTTGTTCGCTTTTTCTAAAAGTAAAAAAAGAGACATGTGTAGGGGTTAATTATTACCACCTGCAGACTCAAACTCTTTTATTACTGCCTATAACAGGACTGTCAAGCTCCGCCCCCGAGGTTTCTGAGCTACAACTTTTTTGATCCCTCCCTGGCCATCTGTTACATTCAAAGGATTCTGGGAATTGTAGGCCGTCGACATCTGGGGGGCCGAAGTCTGAGAGCCCTGACGTAGAGTGAGAAATTAATCTCTTTTCCGTGATGTGTGATTCTCGTGTTGCCTGGCAACGTAGTAACAGGAAGCAGGTGATGATCAGTGCATGCGCAACACATGCACTCAGCCAATCAGATCCGTCTCACTGCGGGCTTGGTAGGAGGCATTAGGAGTCAGCACACTGACCGCTCGCTCAACCAGCCGACTCCTGAAATTACAAGCCAACAATACACAGTATGCACACAGCAACTACATGCGACGGAAGCAGGGGCGGATCCAGACTCAGCTTTCGGGGGGCACGCTATTAATTTTGGCTAAAAGCTGGTGTTTGGTTTGCAGTAACTGTGTTACATAGTGTTACATAGTTACATAGGCTGAAAAAAGACATGGGTCCATCGGGTTCAGCCTTTCACACATTACCTACTGCTGTTGATCCAAAAGAAGCAAAAGCCGCAGTCTGAAGCGCTCGCCGATTATGCAACATACTGGGAAAAAAATCCCTTCTTGCCCCCAGATGGCGTCAGATTTCTCCTTGGATCAAGAAGCTTTTACCCACATATTAAATATTCTAACCCTTAATATTCTGTGTCTGCAGGAAGTCATCCAGTCGTTGTTTAAAAGTCTGTACAGTCTCTGACCCACCACCTCAACAGGCAGAGAATTCCCAACCACCTCAACAGGTAGAGAATTCCATCCCAACCACCTCAACAGGCA
Source organism: Leptobrachium leishanense (assembly GCA_009667805.1). Taxonomy (NCBI): domain Eukaryota; kingdom Metazoa; phylum Chordata; class Amphibia; order Anura; family Megophryidae; genus Leptobrachium; species Leptobrachium leishanense. The sequence goes on from CM019070.1 coordinate 11,251,840, forward strand.
GAGAATTCCCAACCACCTCAACAGGCAGAGAATTCCCAACCACCTCAACAGGCAGAGAATTTCACAGCTTTATTGTTCTCATCGTAAAATAACCTAACCAGGAAGGATTGTGCCTCCAGCAAGCGGCTTGCTCCTTTAAGCGCAGATTCGGTCAAGTTAGACAGGACCTGTCAGCGATGGGATACATTGGCGACTGTGACAGGCTTAAGCAAAGTATGATCGTATTTTGTGAACTAAATAGAATATTATTAAAAATGGAGATTTTTTTAAATGTAACGAATTGGAAGAATGTGGTCATTTATATGGAGTGCTATTTTTTTGTATAGTATAACATATATATATTAAGCTGCCCGCTGTATATCACCATAGCAGCTCCGCTATATCAGGGAGTAAGTGGTGGCTGCCGCAGCGCAGCGGTGCCTACATTTTAATTTTGAAAATAGTGTGGAGAAATAAATTCTGTAATTTTACAATGCACATATGGGTGTGGCTTGTATGTGGGTGTGGCGATCATGTGGGTGTGGCTTGTATATTTGCAGGCACAATAGGGAGCCCCACAATTTCCTATTCACTGGGGGCCCCAAGAGCTGTCAGTTCTCCCCTGCTTGGAATATCCTTTATTGTATGTTCCTCCTGAAACTACGTCAATGTGCAATCATGCTCTGATGCGCTTTATGTTCACGCTGGACCCAACCCCTTGAAAGCTGTCTCTGATTGACAGCCGCCAGGGCTACAAGAAGACTTAGGCTAGGGTCAGACTGAGGCAGTGCGAACGCGCGTGCAGCCGCACATAATTACGGCCGCACTAGCAGCAGATGCCGGGCAATGACGGCCAATATACGAAGTACGGTCGCACAAAAGTCCGGCCGCGCAACGCAAGCGGCAAACTAAACGCATTTTTTCGAGAACGTGAAACCACTAGTACTGACGTACAGAGTGCGCTGCGTCCGCTAGCGGTGTGTGTGCGTGATTAGGAGACGTCAGACGCTGCTAATGTCCGGCCAACATAACGTCCAGACGCAAAAAGTGTTTTATTGATGATCCGTACAAAATCACGGATGGAACTGCGCATCGTATGACCGCTATCGCGTATTCCGTGAAAAAATACGTCCATTCGTTCGAACGCACTTTTTCACGGACAACGTGAAAAATGCGTTAGTCTGACCCTAGCCTTAGAGCGCTTTAATACAACGTGTCACGGAGCTGGAAGCCGGGAACGCTCAGGGGAATATTCACTGACCTCCGAATTGGCTCCAAATTGCACCAAACAGTGTATGTCACCATTTGGTGCAATTTTGGGGGAAATTATTCACTAAGCTGTCAATTCATCAAATATTGTCAAATTGACCGAAAAATGAGGTGCAATTTCGGCAGCACCGTAATACTCTCAGAAAAAGCTGAATTGCACTGGAATTCAATATCAATTCGAAAGGTTTAAACAATAGGATTCAATGTAATAAATGGAATATTTTTATTTATTTATTTTTTTAAAGACAATTTATTATTATTTTCTGTAAAAACCTTTTTTATTTCCATAAAAATTATTTTTTTAACAGACCTTTTTATTATTTTTTAAAAGGACCATTTTTATTATTTAGACACACTTTTAATATATTTTTATTGGTTTAAACTTCTCTTAGGAGAAAGGATACTTCCTATTTTTTTTTCAGATCAGTGGAGTTTGCCAATGCCAATTCAAAACAATTCGGCGGTTATCAGCGCAATTCGGCGTGTTTGCTGACATCCAATAATTGCGTCTGCGACTCCAATTTCGGCAGAAACAGTGACCATTCGCCAAATAGTCAATCTCCATAGGAGAGAGCAGTGAATTTCCCCATACGTTGACATTTCGTGGACATTTGGCTGTTCAGAGCAGGTAGTTTGCAAATGTTGGCAAACTGCCAGCCAGTAGGGTGCCTGTTCGGCAGCAGTGAAATACGGTGCCTGTTCGGCAGCAGTGAAATCCCCCATAGAGAAGCAATGGTTAATCTAGTCACATTGAACAGCAGAGAAATGTCAGTGAAATGCCCTGATGTTCAGTGGTTTCATTCGGCAGGTTTATTCAGGCGAATCCCATAGGTTTCAATGTTAAAAATATTCCTGTTTTTATCCAATATCTAATAAACCATTTATTATTTTAACCCCTTAACGCCGCAGGACGTACATTTACGTCCTGCATTAGGCGGGCTTTGCCGCCGCAGGACGTAAATGTACGTCCTCTGCGTTTAGAGCCCCCCCGGGAGATACTCACCTCCTCCGGCGGCTCCCACGCTGCTCTGACTCCCCCGGAGTCAGATCAGTGTGATCCCTCCTCCGGCGTTGTGACGTCATCGCGCCGGTGGCGCGATGACGTCAGTTTCAGGCGTCCACCCCCGCCGGAGCAGGGGAAGCGCCTGGAGGGGAGGGATCCTTCGGATCCCTCTATCTCCCGATCGCCTGGTCCCCGGCGGCTGTGGCCCGCATCGCTGGAAGGGTCACAGCCTGACCTTTCCAGCGATGTGTGGGGGGTTAACCCCTTAGTTGCCAGGTCGCGGCCTAATTTGTGCCCGATCGCGGCCTATTTCCGGTGGGGGCCGCCATCTTGGATGGCAGCCCCCACCTCCGGGTCACCCCCCGGTCAACTGACTCATCGCGCCATGCGCGATGATGTCAGTTAACTGGGGAACCCCCTAGCTGCAAAGGGATTTCCCATGGAAATCCCTTGCAGGAGATAGGGGGGGTTCTTTGAACCCCTTTATCTCCTGATTGGTGGCAGCTAGGGGGTCATGGCTGATATTGCTGGAAAGGCCAGAGCATGGCCTTTCCAATGATATCAAACATGACCATGGTAAAAGTGAAATAAAAGTGTAAAAAAAGTAAAAATAAAATAAAAAAAAATAATAAATTAAATAATAAAAAAATAATAAATATAATAATAAAAAAAAATTGTTTTTTTTAATGCAGCACTATTGTTCACATTTCAATTATAATGTGAACAATGATGCTTCACTAATGATTTTTTTTTTTGGGGGGTTTAGCTAAAATCACGCAATTTCTCCCCAAAAAAAAATGGGTTCCCCGTTCTAATTTTTTTAACAAATCTACCCAATAGAATATGACCGCAGAGCCTCGGATAATAAAATTTAAAAAAAAAACACTTTACACACTGTGGAAGATTGAAATTTTATTGAAAATTCAAATTTTTTTACATTTTTTGTTATAGCATTTTGGCAGGGCATGACATATACATATAATAATGATATATTATTAATCTGCCGAGTCTGACAGAAAGAACGATATATAATTTGTCTGGGTGGTATAAGAATACGTGACTTAAAAATGGTCAAAATGAGCTCAGCAAACTTCTACTTCCGAAACAGCGCCGAAGTTGTAAAATTACTCCCGTCCTTAAGGGGTTAATCTGCAGCAAAAAGTCTCTTTATTTATTGATATTTTTTAGGCTAAATGTTTTTCTAGTTTTTTAATAGTTTTTTCTTTTTTCTGTAACAGCCTTTTTTATTATCATTCATTGGATTTTATATGTAAATTCCAGACATTTTCGTTCAGTAGTTTTTTTGTAAACCGCGTTTCACTTTTGATACTTTCAAGTGTACTGTCTTTTTACCCCGTTTGTCTGCGTGTTGACTTTTTCCGGCGGCTGCTCTGCACTGTGATCGGCAGCTCGTCGGCTTTGTCCTGCGCGTTCTTTGCGGCGGTTCCAGAGGGTTTTCGGTGGGTTTTCCTTGCACTCCAGGGACCCTGCGGTGATTGCTGAATTCACCGCAGGGTGGGGAACTTTGATTCCCCGAAGTGCAGGGAATGTAAGAGCACCAAAACATCAGCGACCTTTCAGTGCTCTCTGAATAACCTGTGTCTTTGGGGAAAGAGAATCGCTGAAATGTGCCGAAAATTAAAGCACCGACATTTTGTTGCGTTATGAATAGACATTCATGTGTCGCTTTGTAACATTAAGGGTTATTCAAAGAGCTCCGAATTGCTGCCGAAAGGTAACTGAACAGTGAAATTCAGCGTTCGGTTACCTTTCCTGGCCATTCGGCTATCCAGAGAGCAGGCAATTCGCCAAATGTTGGCGAATTGCCTGCACATACAGTACCTGTTCGGTGCCTGTTCGGCAGCAGTGAAATCCCCCATAGAGAAGCAATGGTTAATCTATTCACATTGAACAGCAGAGAAATGTCAGTGATATGCCCTGATGTTCAGTGGTTTCATTCGGCAGGATTAATCAGGCGAATCCCATAGGTTTCAATGGTAACAATGTTACCGTTTTATCAAATATCTAATAAACCGTTTATTATTTTAATCTGCAGTAAAAAGTCTATTTATTAATAGGTTTTTAGGATCTCTTAGGCATTTTTGTGATATTTTAGTGAATTTTTTTTTCTTTTTGTTTTTATAGCGTTTTTTCTTTTTTCTGTAACAGCCCTTTTTATTATCATTCATTGGATTTTATATGTAAATTTCAGACATTTTCGCTCAGTAGTTTCTTTGAAAACAGCGTTTCACTTTTCAAACATTCAAGCGTACTATTTTTTTTTTCCACTCCATTCGTCTGCTGTGTCGGGTTTTTCCGGCCGCTGTTCTGCGCTGTGGTCGGCGGCTGCTCGGGTTTCTCCGGCATGTTCGGCGGGGGTTAATCCAGATTTTTTTGCGGGTTTCGGTGTGCGTTCGCCGGGTTTTGTGGTGAGTGTTCGTGAGGTTTGCGGCGACTTTTCCCTGCACTACGACGGCCCTGCGGTGTTTATTGAATACACCGCATGGTCGCCGAAATGGGATCGCCGAATCGCACCAAATTGAAGAGAATGAAAAGTCACCAACCGTGCGGTTTTCAATTCTCTTTGAATAACCTTGATAGTTATTTCTCCAACGAAAGTCACGAAATGTAAACAATCACAAAAGTTGTGAATTTGTAAGTGTATCTTTCCTATCTATTTGCCGTAAAATCAAACCTTACAGAAAGGGGGGGGGGGATGATCCAACTCGGGAAAAAGTAGATGAATAATAAAACTGGGAATAAAACAGAATTTTCCCAGCTCGGCTATTTTTTAACCTAAATTAAAAAAATATATATATACATTTTTTAAACTTTTTTTTCCCCCATACACTGTTTTAACGGGAAAATCAGGTCTTCGGGTGATGCGCCTGACACAGAGAATTTTCACAGTTAATGACAGACCCATATATTCATAGGGAGATTTTTAATTTGAGAATAATTAAGATTTAGCCGTAAAGTAGAGCAAATATTATCCCGGAGAATTACCTTTTGTGTTAATTTTCACGGTGAAACGTATCGAGATGTGATGGAGATTTTCTGCCCTAGTTTTGCAAATGAACAAAAACCCCTAACTATGAAATTGCAACTTTGCTGAACAGTACAGAAAATTCACTGTGTCAGCAGACCGGAGCATTATAGGTCAGAGCCTCCGAGGGAAAAAAACGGGGCATGTCTGCTAAATGGTAATTTAGAACAAATGGACTGGGAGATGATCTGCAAAAATACAGAGTCAAAAGGGTCCATAAAATCCATACAACGGTGATGATTTCCAAGTGGCTACATGCCCTCTGGTCTAAGGTAATAATGGAGTAAGAGAGATCCAGCACAGACCTTCGCATCAAGGGGCAACCTCGGCCGCTGGCGCGCGGGGCCTCTCGGTTCTGCCACAACCATTTATCCTACAATGAAGTCAATGGAGCAGCTCTCTGAATATCCTCAATAACTCCAGCTTATTTACTCCAGCGTGTGGAACGAAGTGACGTTCCACTTCAACACGTGGACCTATGGCTTGAGAAAGTCCCTGCGGTGGACCGAAACGTTGCTTCTTTCCACATGCCATTACTCAACAAACCGGAGACATTGAGGATATTTAGTCAAAAAGCTGAATAAAGGGGTTATTCAGAGAGCGACGATCTGGCCCCAAAATGTCAGTGAACAGTGAATTTCTCCGTACCGTGACAATCGTTGCCATTCGGCTATTCAGAGAGCAGGCAGTTCGCCAAATTTTGGCAAACTGCCAGCAAGTTCGGTGCCTGTTCAGCGGCAGTGAAATATGGTACTGTTCGGCAGCAGTGAAATCCCCCATAGAGAAGCAATGGTTAATCTATTCACATTGAACAGCAGAGAAATGTCAGTGAAATGCCCTGATGTTCAGTGATTTCATTCGACAGGTTTAATCAGGCGAAACCCATAAGTTTCAATGTTAAAAACATTTTTATTATTATTTTAATCTGCAGCAAAAAGTCTCTTTATTGATTTTTCGGGATTTTTTTGTCAAAATCTTTTTCCGTTTTTTTTTTTTAAAACAGTTTTTCTTTTTTCTGTAACAGACCTTTTTATTATCATTCATTGGATCTTAACGAAAATGTCTGGAATTTACAAATAAGTAGTTTTTTTGCGAACAGTGTTTCAATTCCGAGACTTTCAAGCGTACATTTTTTTTTCTACCTGTCCGGCGGCTTGTTAGCTGCGTTTGGCGTCCCTCTGCCGAGTTTGTGGAGGATGTTCGGCACTGACGGGCGATGGGTTTGCAGCAAGTCTGTGGTGGCATTCGGCAGCTGATTCCCTGCACTTCGGGGACCCTGCGGTCAATGCTGAATTCATTGCAGGGTGGGGAAATTTGATTCCCCGAAGTGCGGAGAACGAGAGAGCATTTGTAATGTCGGTGACCTGTCGGTGCTCTCTGAATAACCCCCTAAATCTTATCTTTCAAATCAGCGCTGAGTTTTAGATTGTAAGCTCCCTGCCACCACACCCAGTGGCGTAGCGTGGGGGGGGGGCCTCGGGGGCGGTCGCCCCGGGCGCAATTGTCTTAGGGGCACAAAATTTCAAAAGAAATTTAAACCACTAATATTTTCCAGCAAGGATCAGCAAAGTGTCTGCTCACGGACACGGGTGTCCGTGAGAGGCCCTTGCATTGGAAGACGCCAGTTTTACGGTGCCGGCAGTGACTTAGCACTCAGCGTCCGGAAGGGAGGACCAGGACAGAAAATTTACATGAGTCAAGTGAAGCAGCGCAGCATTATCCGACGGAACACCCTGTACCATGCTTATCAGCCCCCCTTGAAGCCCTGTGCCAGCCCCCGCCTCTGGCAGCCCTAAAGCCACTGAACAGGAGGGAGGGAGGTGGCCTTGCAGTACATTTAAAATCTGGTCTCCATTAAGCCCCCTGGATAGCTTTCCCCCCCCCCGGGCTACCAGCAACTCCACGCAGGTAGGTGACACTGTGTGACACCAGAGCAGCGTGACCAACACACAGTGAGGGGCTGACTGGAGGTTCAGGGAGAGAATGACTGGGGATACTGGGAGAGAGTGACTGGGGGTACTTGGATAGAGAGAGAGAGAGAGTGACTGGGGGTACTGGGAGAGAGTGACTGGGGGTACTTGGATAGAGAGAGAGAGTGACTGGGGGTACTGGGAAAAGTGGGGGTACTTTGAAAGAGAAAGTAACTGGGGTAATGGGAGAGAGAGTGACTGGGGTAGTTGGAGAGAGTGACTGGGGGTACTTGGAGGGAGAGGGTGACTGGGGGTACTGGGAGAGAGTGACTGGGGTACTGGGAGAGAGTGACTGGTTATAGTTTGAGAGTGGAACTATACTAGGGTATACTGGGACAGGGTGACTGGTAGCAGTGGCATAGCGTGGAGGGCATGTGGGTTTAATTTTTTTAATATATCAGTATTTTGTTACTATACAATACATGTGTTTGTGGGGTAACGGGGGTCAATACTCTACTGGTAGAACGGAATCAGGGTGTGTTACTGTGTCCACAGGTTGAGGGGCGGCACCGGGGCGCTGACAACCCACGCTACACCGCTGACCACACCCTGCCCTGATTATAGGCTGGTGCTGACAGCTGCTCGTTACAATGTAACTGTCGTGTTGTTAATATATAAGAATTTCACTGAAGCCCAAAATCAGCTCAAAAAACACATTATAGCGATAATATAAAACCTTCCTCTCCTTCAGGCTGTATTATGAGCAACATGATCTTTTTTTAATGATTTCTTTCCCCCGTCTCGACCATCCTTTTCTATTCAATTACTCGTCAGGTGACACCGGTGAACCCATCGCCAGCACCTGCCAAGAATGCAGGATTTATGGCCATCGCGCATATTACCTTTTTCAGGCAAATCACTAGAACACGACATAAATCCTTCTCGCCGTCTCACCCTGACGCCATACGATGCTCGTCCCGGCGGTAGATTTGTTTTTTCAGATTCTTCCATCACACATTCTCCGCTTGGCGCATCGTTGGGCCCCAAACCCACGCCGGCCTTCCGACCGCACGCACCTAATGGAAATATATGGCCCTTCAAGCGGGCGTCGGGGCGTAGATAATCCCGTTATGTCACCTGAGAGAATAATATAAAGCCATTATACTTATCCACATGTAGATACCTATAGGGATCATGGTGCCTTTTATATAACCTTTACATAGAATGATGACATCACCAGGTCAGCGACTCGAATTTTTAGGGTCCACTCACATAAGGGGTTATTCAGAGAGCACTGACATGTCACCAACATTTTGGTGCTCTCTCGTTTGACGCAGTTTGACGAGTTCAATTCACTGACCAAGCAGTCAATTCATCATTGACATCATTCACCGTAGGGTCCACGAAGTGCGGCAAATCTACACGCCAAATGCATCAGAAAAAACACAAATTGATCGATTAAACTACCAAAAAAAACCTTTGAATCAATCTGATAAACCGCTAAAAATCAGCCAAATCGATCCGGAGAAAAAATGCTGGATCGATCCGATAAACCGCCGAAAAAACCGCCATTATCGATCTGAAAAGTTTATTATGAAAAATAATCTAAAATATTATGAAAGACAAGACAAAACGTGTTATCTTCGAAGTTTCGTGTTAAATTTTCACTGCGAACGCAGAATACTTTACAGTACAGCGATCAAGCAGCAGCCAAGGGGTTAAAAAAATTAAAAAACGGCTGCAGCTCACAAAAGGGTAAAAAAAAAATATTGACTCTAAAAACAAAAAAAAAAAAGGATTTGTACAAAAGTACGGATAACCCAGGTTAGGCTGATCACAGGGTTAATGCTGTGACCAGCACTGAAAGGGTTAAAAATTTATTTAAAAAAAATTTAATTAAATTTTTTTAATTTAAATGAATTTTTAGAAATGTTTTTTAATTTTTTTTAACTTTTTTTTCCCGCAACGATCCTCTGCCTCTCTCACCTCAGATCAAAGTGAGGAGCAGAGACAATGTTACAAATCATTGGCTGACACATTGTAACAGTGATCACATGACAGGATGTCACCGCTGTCACATGACTCAGTTTGCTGCTTTTAGCTGAAGGTGACTGCCTGTGTTGCCAAGTGCACCACCAGCCGGCGATCGGACCACTTTGAAGGGAGGCAGACTGGAGGAGGGCCTGAAAGCCGCGGCACTCGCCGCCTGACGGTATATTACGCCCATTTGCAGCAAGGAGTTAATAAGTGTCACTGTTTGATATTGTGATGTCATTCCAAGATGACGGCCTCTGCGCTGTCAGATCTGCGAGGGGGAATTCCTGCAGCGCCGCTCAACACAAATAAATCGGAGATATAATGACGGCTTCATGGAAGATTTCACACCACGATTTAAGAGAACGATGGTAAAAAAAGCAGGAAAGTGTTACTGTCGTGTTTAGTCATTATATGTTCTATTTCCTCCGCATTTATTTCAGTTACACAGGATACGCCCTGTCCGACGACTCGCCCGTATTTTACAGGCAAATATTTATGGGGGGAAATATCCTAATTTTTAAAACCCACATAATTATCTGTTTCATCAAATCCAGAAATAACTAGTTACATTGTTTACAGACTCGTATATTAAATATGCCAAATTTTAAAACACAGGATCAAGGGTTCAAAGGAGTTTACAATCTAGAGGAGCAGAGGGCCCGGCTCACAGGAGCTTACAATCTAGAGGAGCAGAGGGTCTGGCTCACAGGAGTTTACAATCTAGAGGAGCAGAGGGCCTGGCTCACAGGAGTTTACAATCTAGAGGAGCAGAGGGTCCGGCTCACAGGAGTTTACAATCTAGAGGAGCAGAGGGCCCGGCTCACAGGAGCTTACACTCTAGAGGAGCAGAGGGCCCGGCTCACAGGAGTTTACAATCTAGAGGAGCAGAGGGTCCGGCTCACAGGAGTTTACAATCTAGAGGAGGAGAGGGCCCGGCTCACAGGAGTTTACAATCTAGAGGAGCAGAGGGTCCGGCTCACAGGAGTTTACAATCTAGAGGAGCAGAGGGTCCGGCTCACAGGAGTTTACAATCTAGAGGAGCAGAGGGTCCGGCTCACAGGAGCTTACAATCTAGAGGAGCAGAGGGTCCGGCTCACAGGAGCTTACAATCTAGAGGAGCAGAGGGTCCGGCTCACAGGAGCTTACAATCTAGAGGAGCAGAGGGCCTGGCTCACAGGAGCTTACAATCTAGAGAGCAGAGGGTCCGGCTCACAGGAGCTTACAATCTAGAGGAGCAGAGGGCCTGGCTCACAGGAGCTTACAATCTAGAGGAGCAGAGGGTCCGGCTCACAGGAGCTTACAATCTAGAGGAGCAGAGGGTCCGGCTCACAGGAGCTTACAATCTAGAGGAGCAGAGGGTCCGGCTCACAGGAGCTTACAATCTAGAGGAGCAGAGGGTCAGGCTCACAGGAGTTTACAATCTAGAGGAGCAGAGGGTCCGGCTCACAGGAGCTTACAATCTAGAGGAGCAGAGAGCCCGGCTCACAGGAGTTTACAATCTAGAGGAGCAGAGGGTCCGGCTCACAGGAGCTTACAATCTAGAGGAGCAGAGGGTCCGGCTCACAGGAGTTTACAATCTAGAGGAGCAGAGGGCCCGGCTCACAGGAGTTTACAATCTAGAGGAGCAGAGGGTCCGGCTCACAGGAGCTTACAATCTAGAGGAGCAGAGGGTCCGGCTTACAGGAGCTTACAATCTAGAGAGCAGAGGGTCCGGCTCACAGAAGCTTACAATCTAGAGGAGCAGAGGGTCCGGCTCACAGGATCTTACAATCTAGAGGAGCAGAGGGCCCGGCTCACAGGATCTTACAATCTAGAGGAGCAGAGGGCCCGGCTCACAGGAGCTTACAATCTAGAGGAGCAGAGGGTCCGGCTCACAGGAGTTTACAATCTAGAGGAGCAGAGGCCCCGGCTCACAGGAGCTTACAATCTAGAGGAGCAGAGGGCCCGGCTCACAGGAGTTTACAATCTAGAGGAGCAGAGGGTCCGGCTCACAGAGCTTACAATCTAGAGGAGCAGAGGGTCCGGCTCACAGGAGTTTACAATCTAGAGAGCAGAGGGTCCGGCTCACAGGAGTTTACAATCTAGAGGAGCAGAGGGTCCGGCTCACAGGAGCTTACAATCTAGAGGAGCAGAGGGTCCGGCTCACAGGATCTTACAATCTAGAGGAGCAGAGGGCCCGGCTCACAGGAGCTTACAATCTAGAGGAGCAGAGGGTCCGGCTCACAGGAGTTTACAATCTAGAGGAGCAGAGGGTCCGGCTCACAGGAGCTTACAATCTAGAGGAGCAGAGGGCCCGGCTCACAGGAGCTTACAATCTAGAGGAGCAGAGGGCCCCGGCTCACAGGAGCTTACAATCTAGAGGAGCAGAGGGCCCGGCTCACAGAAAGGGGAACCTTTATACCACATGAGCATCCTAAATATGACGAGTCCCTGCTTCATACTACAAGAGTATCTTGCACGCAGCGAGGGAATTCCTCAGGTATAGTCAGGGCATCCTACACGTGGTTAGTGTATCCCCCACATCACAGGACATCCCATGCAAGACTGTCAGGGCATTGGACTGGCTTTTTATGGGGTGAGCGGGGTCACCTCAGGCTGCCCACAGATCAGATAGTAAGGGCACATTGCTCACATTCCAGATGCACTAAATGGTCCTAACGTGAGGTGAGAAGGTGGATCGCAGGATGCGCTGAAGCGAAAGGTGCGCAGTGCGCCTCTTTAATCCTCTGTGACCTGAATGTGATGTGGAGCGAGACGCACAAAGCCGCCTCAATAAAGCTCAAACTGGGCGAAAAGCTTAATTATCAGCTAAACCGGCCGAAGAAAGAGCGTGTTATTACCCAACGAAATATGTGGATCATCAAAGGGAATCTCTCTGTGTTTATTGATCTATCAGTATCTGTATCTATATGTATGTATGTGTACGTATGTGTGTATGTATATATGTATGTGTGTGTGTATGTATGTGTGTACGTATGTGTGTACGTATGTATGTATGTGTGTGTACGTATGTGTGTATGTATGTGTGTATGTACGTATGTGTATATGTTTGTATGTGTGTATATATGTATGTATATATATATATGTGTATGTGTGTATATATGTATGTATATATATAAATGTGTATGTGTGTATATATGTGTATGTATGTGTGTATGTACGTATGTGTGTATGTGTGTATGTGTGTATGTGTGTATGTACGTATGTGTGTATGTGTGTATGTACGTATGTGTGTATGTGTGTATGTATGTATATATATATATATGTGTATGTGTATATGTATGTATGTGTGTATTATTTATTTATTTTATTTATTTATAAAGGATTATAGCAGGAAGGATACATTGAGATTTCTCTCGTTTTCAGTATGTCCTGGTGTATGTGTGTATGTGTGTATGTGTGTATATATGTATGTATGTATGTGTGTGTGTGTAAGTATGTATGTGTATGTATGTATGTGTGTGTATGTAGTATGTATGTATGTGTATGTGTGTATGTATGTATGTGTGTGTATATATGTATGTATGTGTGTGTGTGTATGTATGTATGTATGTGTATGTATGTATGTGTGTATGTATGTATGTGTATGTATGTATGTGTATGTATGTATGTATGTGTATGTATGTATGTATGTATGTGTATGTGTATGTGTGTATGTATGTATGTATGTGTGTATGTGTGTGTATGTGTGTGTGTGTGTATGTATGTGTGTATATGTATGTGTGTGTATGTATGTGTGTATGTGTGTATATGTATGTGTGTGTATGTATGTGTGTGTGTGTATGTATGTGTGTATATATGTATGTATGTGTGTGTATGTACAGTTGTGTTCAAAATTATTCAACCCCCAATGCTGTAAAGGGTTTTAGGGAATTTAGTGACATTTGTAATTGTATTCAGAATGAAATCCTACAAGGACTTTTTAAAGAACCATATGCAACTAAAATGACATCAATTGGTTTTGTAATACAGTAGTAAATGTTTCTTTTGTGAATTCTTCATTGACACAATTATTCAACCCCTTAAAGACTACCACTCTGAAGAACAGAGGTTCATTCAAGTGTTTTCAATCAGGTATTGAAAACACCTGTGGATGTCACGGAGCAGCAATAAAGCATAATAAGCACCAATTAGGCAGCTTTAAAATGACTGTGATACTCAGCTCCTTCTAGACATTTACTGGTGTGGTTACAAACATGGTGAAGTCAAGAGAATGGTCCAGGAATTATTATTATTATTATTATTATTATTTTATAAAGCGCCAGCATATTCCGCAGCGCTGTACAATAAGCACAGTATAGACAGGGTTACAATACATTGAACAACATTTGACAAACAGTACAGGAGGAGATGAGGGCCCTATTCCCGTAGGAACTCACAATCTAGGAGGGTTGGGGTTGGAAACAGGAGGAGAGGACTGTAAGGTGAGAGTGATTGATGGTTGCGTCAGTGAGTTGGGGGGTCGGCTTCCCTAAATAGGAATGTTTTCAGGGAGCGTTTGAAGGAAGAGAAGTTAGGGGAAAGTCTGACAGCACGAGGGAGAACGTTCCAGAGAGTGGGGGCTGCGCGTGAGAAATCCTGCAGTCTATCATGGGAAGAGGTGATGCGGGGAGAAGCTAGGCGCAGGTCACTGTTTGACCTTAGGGAGCGGGCTGGGGTGTATTTGGTGATTAGTGAGGACAGGTAGTGGGGAGCTGAGTTAGTGAGGCTTTTGTAGGCAAGGATAATGATTTTGAACTTAATTCTGCAGTGGATGGGGAGCCAGTGAAGGGACTCGCAGAGGGGAGCGGCAGAGACAGAGCGGCGGGTGAGGTGAATTAGCCTGGCGGAGGCGTTCAGGATGGATTGTAGGGGGGAGAGGCGGGACAGAGGGAGGCCAGATAAGAGATTATTGCAGGAAGACAAGAGAAGAGGTGATTACTCTTCACAGGAAGGGCAATGGCTATAAGAAGATTGCAAAGATGTTAAACATACCAAGAGAGACCATAGGAAGCATCATTCGCAAATTCAAGGCAAAGGGCACTGTTGAAACGCTACCTGGTCGGGACAGAAAGAAGATGCTGACTTCGACTGCTGTGCGCTACCTGAAGCGTAGAGTGGAGAAAAGTCCCCGTGTGACTGCTGAGGAACTGAGAAAAGATTTGTCAGATGTGGGTACTGAAGTTTCAGCTCAGACAATACGGCGCACACTGCGTAATGAAGGCCTCCATGCCAGAACTCCCAGGCGCACCCCCTTGCTGTCTCCAAAGAATAAGAAGAGTCGACTGCAGTATGCCAAAAGTCATGTGGACAAACCACAGAAGTTTTGGGATAGTGTTCTGTGGACTGATGAAACAAAATTAGAACTGTTTGGGCCCATGGATCAACGCTATGTTTGGAGGAGGAAGAACAAGGCCTATGAAGAAAAGAACACCTTGCCTACTGTGAAGCATGGCGGGGGGTCAATCATGCTTTGGGGCTGTTTTGCTTCTGCAGGTACAGGGAATCTTCAGCGTGTGCAAGGTACCATGAATTCTCTTCAGTACCAGGAGATATTGGATGACAATGTGATGCAGTCCGTCACAAACCTGAGGCTTGGGAGACGTTGGACCTTTCAACAGGACAATGATCCCAAGCATACCTCCAAGTCCACTAGAGCATGGTTGCAGATTAAAGGCTGGAACATTTTGGAGTGGCCATCGCAGTCACCTGACTTAAATCCCATTGAGAACCTCTGGTGGGACTTAAAGAAAGCAGTTGCAGTGCGCAAGCCTAAGAATGTGACTGAACTGGAGGCTTTTGCCCATGACGAATGGGCGAAGATACCCGTAGATCGCTGCAAGACACTTGTGTCAAGCTATGCTCCACGTTTAAAAGCTGTTATAACTGTAAAAGGATGTTGTACCAAGTACTAAGATTGAATGTCACTTGGGGGTTGAATAAAACTGATAATGATGTGAGCACAGAAAAGACATTTGTGGTTATTTCATTATAAATGTTATGTTATATTTGTCTGACCTACACGTGCCTCTTTGATTTAATTGTAAGCAAGATGACTGAATGATCAAAATCAATGTCAAACTGGCCAAAACACTCAATTTCAGTGGGGGTTGAATCATTTTGAACACAACTGTATGTATGTGTGTATATATGAATGTATGTGTGTGTATGTATGTGTGTGTATATATGAATGTATGTGTGTGTATGTATGTGTGTATATATGTATGTATGTGTGTGTATATATGAATGTATGTGTGTATATATGTATGTATGTGTGTGTATATATGAATGTATGTGTGTATCTAGGGAGTCACATGACCTCATTTTATGATGAAACACATTGGGCAGTGTTGCACTGATCACGCTATAACGGGGGGCGCTGAGGAGGATAATGTGCGCCTGCAGGTTTCTCGTTAGTGTCCCCGGTTTAGCGTGATATTACAGTGTAGGCGCTAATCCAGCAACCTGCACCGTACCACGGCGCTAAGCTTCGGGATGCTTGAGGCAGCACTAAGCACCGCCACGAGCATCCTCTCCATGGAGTCCATTGAAACTAACGCTGCCGGTCACATGACCTGCGGGATCTTGCCTTGCGAGATCAGGCAGGTCGGCGGAGTGATCCGCAGAGGGAGACTGGGGGACTTTTTTTGGCCAGGCTGTGTCTTTTGAAATAAATAGACTTTCTGAAGCCTTCAGACTTTAAGACGCGAGACTCTTCATTTAATGCCGAAAAAAAGCATGCGTCTACATCTGTAGCTTTTGTTTAATTTTTCCATCTCTTGTATTTTTTTTTAGCTTTTCTTCATTTATGTCTTTTTTTTTTTATATATTCTACATTGGTCAAAACCTGCCCCTCCATTTGAACTTCAGCCAATCAGGCCTCTCTTCCATCGGAATGAAAAATACAGGAGAGACCAATGGGAAGACCAAAAGGGCCGCCACGGCTCTCATGGAGAAACCAACTCCTGGCCCAAAGCCCCTTCTCCAGCTCGGCTGGGCATCATCATGGTGTCCGTGGCCGGTGAACACAAAGGGTACCGGTAGCTCGGGTGCCTGGGATTTGTTCTAACTGTTGCGGAAATAAAATGAAATCCGACGCACAATTACCAGCCCAGCTCGTGAATTACAATCAGTCGGAGCCGCGTTTTCCCGGCGTGTTTCTATGGAGAGTTTATGAGCGGATTTTTTCCCACTTTTATGTCTTTTTACATTAGTGAAAGGAAAGATACAGTAATTACAGGTCCAAGCTAAATCTGACAAGGCTCGGCACACACCTCTAATATAAACACAGATTGCAGCTTATTTCCCGATGGATGACAGCTCCCAGTCTGACTGCTTCTCCGAGCTGACTAACTGCGCCACGTGATCTGAATCAGCCCTCATTAGCGAGACAGAAGTGGAAAGTTTTGCCGGGAGAAGAGGGAATCAGATGGTAAAATGCAGTGGGACGCAGAGCCAGAGCTTTGAAGCTAATAAGTGCGGAGAGCTGCAAACTTTGCACGTTATGTTCTCCGAGAGGAATCTATACAGGAGAGACATAAAGATACACAATCACAATGTGTCCAGGGGGATCGGCCTCCATACAAATTACTCACTAATTCAGCAGAAAAGTTCTTTAACTCGATGTTACTTAAAGGGACGCTTTACTCGTCCTGACCACTTTATAAAGTGCACAGGATGTGAGGAGCGCCTCTCCTTCTCCCCCCTCAGCTCCTCCGATCTGGTGTTCCCTCCACCCCACCCAGCTTCACCAGCAGCCAGTATTTTGACTTTCCCGACTGCCGGTCACCAGATCGGTCACTAGTGATGTCACACACACAGAGCGGCCGACGTCACCCTGTCAGACCAATCGCTGTAGCGAATGTTCTCAGGGAGGCAGTGATGGATCAGATCTGTGCATGCGCGTGCAGCTACAACCCATCGCTCTGCAAAGGTGCTACAGATTGAACGAATGTATGTAAAGTGCACAAGTCCCGTAGCACTAAATTCCAATGCTCACTGTTAATACAACTGCGGGGACCAATGAAGGAAAACCCAAGCCGGCAGGTGAAGTTCCGCAAACCACAGTGAAGAACAATGAACTACAGTGAATACCAGTGCCATTGTTACTCTTCTGGGGCAAAAAACCAAATTGCGGCTATTATACAGCTACCATTGATTCACTGGCATGTGCAACACCTGAGAGTATACTTGAAAGATCTTCCCAGAGCAGGAAGATCTCCCAGAAAGCTGGACAACTTTGTACGAAATGCTAGTGGTGCAATAGACACTATGGAGGAAACACTGGTGGAAACCCATCTGAAAAGTACTATTGAGGCCTAACCTCAATGTGCAATGCAAGGACTGAATATTCAAATGTTCAATTGGTGGGTTTAGTCAATAGCAGGGTCTGGTGAAGACCACCTTCATATCAGCCGCCTTGCTCCTTTAGTGTTTAGTTTTATTGACTTGTTGCTTATCGATAAAATGATTATGTTTAAAAACACTGGAAAGTGTGGAGCGACTATAAAGAGATTTACAGTTTGTGACTTTATTGCAGAGTCCCGAGAGATACAGAGAGTCTGATCTTCCTATCAGCAGTGGTACTGATGTTGCGGTCATTGTTAAGATGCTTTTACTGGTCCAACAAAGTCAACGTGTAGCAGCATTTGATGTCAGTGTGAGGTATCATCATATGCCAATGTGTAGCGACATCTGATTTCAGCATGAGGTGTCATCCCTTGCCAACTTGTGGTGACAACCAATGTTGACATGTAGCAACATCCGATATCAACATGTGGCAACATCTAATGTAAATGCGTGGTGATATCCTGTGTAAAAGTGTACCAACGACCGTAGTCACCGTGTGGCGACAGCTAATGTCAATGCATGGCGACATGTCAACACGTGGCGATATCCGATGTCAATGTATGGACACATCCAATGTCAACCTGTGGCAACATCCAATGTCAACGTGTGGCGACATCCAATGTCAACGTGTGGCGACATCCAATGTCAACGTGTGGCGACATCCAATGTCAACGTGTGGCGACATCCAATGTCAACGTGTGGCGACATCCAATGTCAACGTGTGGCGACATCCAATGTCAACATGTGGCGACATCCAATGTCAACATGTGGCGACATCCAATGTCAACCTGTGGCGACATCCAATGTCAACCTGTGGCGACATCCAATGTCAACCTGTGGCGACATCCAATGTCAACGGGTGGCGACATCCAATGTCAACGGGTGGCGACATCCAATGTCAACGGGTGGCGACATCCAATGTCAACGTGTGGCAACATCCAATGTCAACGTGTGGCAACATCAAATGTTAACGTGTGGGAACATCCAATGTTAACATGTAGTGACATGCGATGTCAGTGTAGAATCAAAGGAATTAAACCAATGGACACTGCAAACTCAAAAGCATGAATGAACCTGGAAACAAACATTTTATATTGTGCGTCTGTTACTATTTCACCTGAAACATAAAAGAAGGATTATAAAAGGATTTATTCCCATCAGAAATTGAGAACTGACAAAAGGAACTGCTCCTTTTAACCCTAAAATTAGTCATTGGGTAGAACGTCCAGCTGTCAGGTGCTGGTTCTGGGGTGGTAGGATTGAGCCCAATATGCAATAAGGAAAACAGAGATTCAGATAAACATATACAAGAGAGGGTTTATTTGGAGTAACATAAAAGGCAATAAAACAAATATATATCAAGGAGCTGGATAAGAGGAGGAAGGGAAGACACTGAATATATATATTAAACAGTAACAGATTAACTGAAAGCAAGATGAGAAAAGAGTAAACAGAAGGATAGTACTAAACTACTCTAAACTATAAAAGGAGACAATATGAGAATGAAGGCGAAGGAGATCGTTAGAAAAAATAGAAAACAAAAGCAGAAGAGTCTTGGCAGGAAGAGGGTCTTGGGCCTGTAGGGGTTCCTGGGAATGCAAGGCAACGGGCTGAGGATTCTGCGAGATGAAGGGCAGCGGTTCCGAGGATTCTGTGGGATGCAGGTACAGAGGGCAGCAGACTGAGGATTCTACGAGATGTAGGGCAGCGGGTTTCGAGGATTCGGCAGCGGGCTGAGGATTCTGCAGCGGGCTGAGGATTCTGCAGCGGGCTGAGGATTCTGCGAGATGCAGGTTGAGGATTCGGCAGCGGGCTGAAGATTCTGCGAGGTGCAGGGCAGCAGGCTCCGAGGATTCCGTGGAATGCAGGTACAGAGGGCAACGAGCTGAGAATTCTGCGAGGTGCAGGGCAGCAGGTTGAGGATTCGGCAGCGGGCTGAAGATTCTGCGAGATGCAGGGCAGCAAGCTCCGAGGATTCTGTGGAATGCAGGGCAGCGACGCCTGGAGAGTCTGCGACGTGCAGGGCAGCGATGCTTGGAGAGTCTGCGACGTGCAGGGCAGCGATGCTTGGAGAGTCTGCGACGTGCAGGGCAGCGATGCTTGGAGAGTCTGCGACGTGCAGGGCAGCGATGCTTGGAGAGTCTGCGACGTGCAGGGCAGCGATGCTTGGAGAGTCTGCGACGTGCAGGGCAGCGATGCTTGGAGAGTCTGCGACGTGCAGGGCAGCGATGCTTGGAGAGTCTGCGATGTGCAGGGCAGCGATGCTTGGAGGGTCTGCGATGTGCAGGGCAGCGATGCTTGGAGGGTCTGCGATGTGCAGGGCAGCGATGCTTGGAGGGTCTGCGATGTGCAGGGCAACGATACCTGGAGGGTCTGCGGGATGCAGGGCAGGCAGGTTCTGGGAATTCCTGTGGCATACGAGGTAGCGGATTCTGTGGGGTGCAGGTACAGAGGAAGGAAAATACTGGAAGGGACAAAACAGATAAGGGTCTAGGCAGGAACAGGAGGTAGCTCCCTGTCAGCTTGGCATTCACCAAGACAATGCAGAAGCAAAGTTACTTGGGTGCGTTTTGGCTTTATGCAGGGAGCATCAGATGAATTAGGCAACACCTGAGTGTTGCAGAGGAGAGTCCTGAGAAGACTGAGAGTCTTAGTACTACGAGGCGGCGCTAGATTTAGGCTTTTTACGGTGCTGGCGTCTCGGTGCATTACACCAGCTGCCTCGCACAAAACACATTTTCTAGAACAGAATAAAACCCAACACACACTGTCCGATAATCAGTCCTACAGAGTCCTGGACTAATATCAGTGGTAACCCAAGCCCCAGAGGAATCTGAATGATGTTGTAGCAGACACATATATTGTCACATGTCTATTGTTTCATTAGTTTTGGTCAGGGGATTCCTGTCATCTACCTCTTATATAGCCTGGTTGCCCACCCCTGCTCCTCTATATCTGCTGTTGTCCTCCTTACATGTATTGTAGACCAACAACACCTGGAGGACCAGTTACAGACACAACAGCTGAACAGAGAGAATTCCCATCTAATGCTTCCTTTGGTTTCTGCTGGACTAGACCTTGTTCTCCGGGAGGAACTAAGCTGGATTGAAGTTACAGTCCATTACAAAGAAGTGTTTAGGTCTACAATGGAGTAAAGATGCTTGGGAATGATGGGTTGTCTATGCCAGTGGAGTAAAGATGCTTGGGAATGATGGGTTGTCTATGCCAGTGGAGTAAAGATGCTTGGGAATGATGGGTTGTCTATGCCAGTGGAGTAAAGATGCTTGGGAATGATGGGTTGTCTATGCCAGTGGAGTAAAGATGTTTGGGAATGATGGGTTGTCTATGCCAGTGGAGTAAAGATGTTTGGGAATGATGGGTTGTCTATGCCAGTGGAGTAAAGATGTTTGGGAATGATGGGTTGTCTATGCCAGTGGAGTAAAGATGTTTGGGAATGATGGGTTGTGTATGCCAGTGGAGTAAAGATAGAGTAAAGGCCTTTCATGCATTTGTAGAAGGTGCTGACCTTCAGCAGAGCAGATCAGCTCATTGTACATGGCAAGGGAAATAACACTGGGAAGCTCCTGGAGATATGTCTTCTTCTTGAGGACATCCACCATCCTGGACACATCGAGAAGTTCCATGTCATCCACTGGAGGGTCTGGAATGTGAAGAGAAACGTATAAACTCAATCACATGAGGAGGAACTGGTCTCACGTAGAGCTGTGTGCACCTTCCTGGACTTCCATTGTCATATAGCTTTATATAGTTCGATACAACCAGGCAGTATAGACAATGAAGCAGAGAAAAGGCTGATCCATTTAATCTACAAAAACACATTTCAGCCTAAAATATTTCAAAACATTACAGATGGTCTACAGTATTACGTTTTATTTCGTGTCATTTCTTCTTCATTCATTCCGCGCCATGAGTTTAATAATCAGAGTTATAGGGTTTCTGTCACTTTATTTGCAGGGTTATTCAAAGAGAATCGAAAAGTCACTGCACGTTCGGCGACTTATCGTTCTCTTCAATTTGGTGCGATTTGGCAATCCCATTTCGGCGACCCTGCGATGTATTCAGCAAACACCACATGGCCGTCATAGTGCAGGGAAAAGCTGCCGAACACTCACCGCAAAACCCGGAGAACATACACCGAAACCCGCAAAAACATCTTGATTAATTCCGCCAAACATGCCGGAGAAACCCGAGCAGCCACCGATCACAGCGCAGAGCAGCTGCCGGATGGAGACACCGCAGACGAATGGAGTGAACAAAAAAAACTATACACTTGAATGTTTGAAAAGTGAAACACTGTTTACAAAGAAACTACAGAACGAAAATGTCTGAAATTTACATATAAAATCCAATGAATGATAATAAAAAGGGCTGTTACAGAAAAAAGAAAAAACGATTAAAAAAAAAACTGAAAAAAATTATTCACTAAAAAAATCCCGAAAAATGCTTAGAAGATTCTAAAAAAAATCTATAAATAAAGAGACTTTTTGCTGCAGAATTTTATAATAAACGGTTTATTAGATATAGAATTAAAACAGGAATATTTTTAACACTGAAGCCTATGGGATTCTCCTGAATAAACCTGCCGAATCAAACCACAGAATAGCAGGGCATTTCGGGAACCTTTCACTGCTGGTCTGAATAGCCGAAGCATTGCTTCTCTATGGGGATTTCACTGCCCTCGAACAGGCACCGAACAGGCACCGTATGTGCAGGCAATTCGCCAGGATTTGGCGAATTGCCTGCTCTTTGGATAGCCGAATGGCCAGGAAAGGTAACCGAACGCTGAATTTCACTGTTCATTTACCTTTCGCCAGCAATTCGGAGCTCTTTGATCTCTTTGAATAACCCTGTAATAATCACATAATATAATCTAAAACAACATATAAAAAAACAAAGAACAGTCAAAAAGCACAAATCTTTGCAGCAAAAAAAGATACAGATTTCTGTTTGTTACTAGACATACATTTTGCACGATGGGAACCAGCACAAGAAACATGTTCCCCCAGCAAAGTGTAAAAACCACAGTATGATTTAATGTAATTGAATGAAAATGATTGAGTTCAGTGCGAGAGAATTACAGGGTAATTCAAAGAGATCCGAATGGCTGGAGAAAGGGAACTGAACGCTGAAAATCAGCATTCGGTTACCTTTCCTGGCCATTCGGCTATCCAGAGAGCAGGCAATACGCCAAATCCTGGCGAATTGCCTGCACATACGGTGCCTGTTCGGTGTCTGTTCGAGGGCAGTGAAATCCCCATAGAGAAGCAATGCTTCGTCTATTCAGAGAACACAAACCAGCAGTGAAAGGTTCCCGAAATGCCCTGCCATTCAGTGGTTTAATTCGGCAGGTTTATTCAGGCGAATCCCATAGGCTTCAATGTTAAAAATATTCCCGTTTTAATCCAATATCTAATAAACCGTTCATTATAAAATTCTGCAGTAAAGAGTCTCTTTATTTATAGATTTTTTTGGATATTTTAAGCATTTTTCTGGATTTTTTTTTTTCCCAAAAAGTCAGATTTTTTTTTAAGCTTACTTCTTTTTTCTGTAACAGCCCTTTTTATTATCATTCATTGAATCTTATATGTAAATTTCAGACATTTTCACTCAGTAGTTTCTTTGCAAACAGTGTTTCACTTTTCAAACATTCAAGCAAACAGTTTTTTTAATTTATTCACTGCATTCGTCTGCGGTGTCGGCTTTTTCCGTCGGCTTCGCTGCGTGTGATCGGCTCCTGCTCGGGTTTTTCCGGCGGGTTAATCCAGACGTTTTTGCGGGTTTCGGCGTGCATTCGCCGGGTTTTTACAGTGACTTTTCGGCAGATTCGCGGCGGCTTTTCCCTGCGCTTCGATGGCCCTCTGGTGCTTGCTGAATACACCGCAGGGTCGCCAAAATGGGATCGCCGAATGTGCCCGAATTGAAGAGAACGAAAAGTCACCAAACGTGCAGTGACTATTCGATTCTCTTTGAATAACCCTATCAGTCATTTCATCATTTGGAGCTGTTTACCAGATTGTTTGACTTGAACAAAACTTAAGTGACCAGGATACGTGTAAAAAAAAAATATAAATGATAAAAAAAGTATTTTTCCCTCTTTTTAAAATATATTAATACAGCATTATTTTCACATTTCAAAAGTGAACAATGATACTAACAATTTTTTTTCAGTTTTAGCTAAAATCACGTATTTTCTCAGAGAGATAAAGTAACGGTTTCCCGTTTCTATTTTTTTTTAACAAGTGTACCCCATAGAATATATAACTGCAAAGACTTGAATGATAAAATGAGAAAAAAATTTACACGCTGTAGAAGATTTATGGAAATTAACATTTTATTTACATTTTTTGTTATAGCATTCTGACAGGATGTGACGTATACATAATATAATGATATATCATGAATCTGCTGAAAAACAGGATATATAATTTGACTGGGTCCTGCAATAAGACATGACTTCAAATCGGGTTTAACCCTTCACACCCAAAATCGAGTTATCTTGAGTTTTCATTGTAATGCATTGAAAAGCACTCATTAGCATATCAAAAGACCATTTTCACATCATTTTGAAGGAAGATTAGGGCGTCCCTTGTGAAGAAAAAACAAATCCTTTGTTTTATGTTTCTCCAAGCACCCTGGAGAGGCATAATCCCAGCTGCAAACAGCAGTTCCATACCTCACTGTAACAAAAGATTCAAATAAATTACTGCAACATTCCAGCATGGGATTGTGTCAGAATACAGGGAGAGCTGTGAGGTCAGTCACAGGGATAAGATTCAGGGAGTTATAATGAGTGTAAATCCCTGTACAGTACAGATACAAGGTGTTGCTGTACTTGCCATACACAGGCATTATGCAGCATATACAGATACAAGGTGTTGCTGTAATTGCCATACACAGGCATTATGCAGCACATACAGATACAAGGTGTTGCTGTAATTGCCATACACAGGCATTATGCAGTACATACAGATACAAGGTGTTGCTGTAATTGCCATACACAGGCATTATGCAGCACATACAGATACAAGGTGTTGCTGTAATTGCCATACACAGGCATTATGCAGCACATACAGATACAAGGTGTTGCTGTAATTGCCATACACAGGCATTATGCGGCATATACAGATACAAGGTGTTGCTGTAATTGCTATACGCAGGCATTATGCAGTACATACAGATACAAGGTGTTGCTGTAATTGCCATACACAGGCATTATTCAGCACATACAGATACAAGGTGTTGCTGTAATTGCCATACGCAGGCATTATGCAGTACATACAGATACAAGGGGTTGCTGTAATTGCCATACACAGGCATTATGCAGCACATACAGATACAAGGTGTTGCTGTAATTGCCATACACAGGCATTATGCAGCACATACAGATACAAGGTGTTGCTGTAATTGCCATACACAGGCATTATGCGGCATATACAGATACAAGGTGTTGCTGTAATTGCTATACGCAGGCATTATGCAGTACATACAGATACAAGGTGTTGCTGTAATTGCCATACACAGGCATTATGCAGCACATACAGATACAAGGTGTTGCTGTAATTGCCATACGCAGGCATTATGCAGTACATACAGATACGAGGGGTTGCTGTAATTGCCATACACAGGCATTATGCAGCACATACAGATACAAGGTGTTGCTGTAATTGCCATACACAGGCATTATGCAGCACATACAGATACAAGGTGTCGCTGTAATTGCCATACACAGGCATTATGCAGCACATACAGATACAAGGTGTTGCTGTAATTGCAATACACAGGCATTATGCAGCACATACAGATACAAGGTGTTGCTGTAATTGCCATACACAGGCATTATGCAGCACATACAGATATTGCATTGCTAGTAATCTCATTCTGATCACTACAAACTCCCATAAGCAGGAGATCTCACCATTTTATTATCTGTGTGCAGCACATTTACTGTATCTGCCTGTATGCTGATAAGGCAGACCCTGTGCAAGCAGGAGATCTCACCATTTTATTATTTATCTTTATTACAGTTACTGTATTTAACACAAAAGGTCTTTTCTGCCTGTATGATAATAATACAGACCCTGTTTTAAATTGTGTAAGATAAGGGACACCAGTTAGAGCTCAGAATCTTGCATTTCAGCAATATTTCTATTAATGATAAACAAATACAAGAAACATAAAAAATTAGCAAACTAGCATTATTTAAATTTTTTAACTGTCTCAAACTAACAGTTTCTGTGCGAAAACTCTATTTTACCCCGTATTTCATTGTTATCTTCACATCCCTTGTTTCAAATAAATGTGATAACATTTTTTTTCCAACAAAAATCGCTTAGTAGTGAAGGGGTTAAACACAACGATCACATAATGGTCAAAATGAGCTCAGCACACAGGGGTGAAAAGGCTCAGCAGTGAAGGGGTTAAAAATGCAGAATATATTTTGTTTTCCCCAGTTCTGGCACTTTTTTTGGGGGAGGGGGCGCTCTAGATTTCTGTGCTTCCAGGCTCCTGAGATGTAAATCAGGATTCACTGCACCCTGGATGTTGTATTACAGGGATGTCCTGCTGCTCACACGTGGCTCCGTATTGTGTAAACAGCTGCTCTTTATGTTGCACATCTGGATATTATGTGGCTTAACTGTCTGCTCTTTGGGGACTTTAAACCGTGGATGTTTCCACCTCTCCAGGGAGAGCGCTGCTACTAAACAGGATATGTCTGTCAAGATTTGCATACATATCTATAGAATGGAACGCACTGCACTGACACTGATGTCTCCATATTTTAACCTTTCACGCTCCAGATGGTTTATTCTCCAGTAGACACAAAGAGGCACTTGCTCAGATTTAGTGATATCGAATCGAGGCTTGAAACAGACGCACAAAAAAATGAGTTGACTCGTACGGGGATTCTTTACTAACCTCCTTTCTGACTTGGCTCAGCTCACTGTTTAGTGAATAGACCCCTTGAATATTTAGCATATCCTTTTGAATAAGAAAAATGCTTTACCTCGATTTTGTATTGTAACTTAATAAATATCACAATTAGTGTATTAAACCCTGTTTGCATAACTTTTTAATAGAATATCGGGGTGCAACCTGTATGGAAACAAATTCCTAGTGACATCTGCATCCTCACTCAGGGTTATTCAGAGAGCGTGAAAAGCAGGAGAACGACTGGAGAATGAAAAATTCTAGGTCAAAATAGCCAAACAGAAAAATTCTCCCTTTCATCTCACTTTCTAAATCGGCTATTTTGACCTAGAATTTTTCATTCTCCAGTTATTCTCCTGCTTTTCACGCTTTCTGAATAACCCTGACTGTAACCAAAAGCTCAACAAACTGTACTGCAGCTTTCCAGCAGCCAGGGATGTGTCAGAATACAGGGAGAGTCGTGGGGTCAGTCGCTGCTGTACAGAGAGATAAGATTCAGGGGGTTATAATGAGTGTAAATCCCTGTACAGTACAGATACAAGGTGTCGCTGTAATTGCCATACACAGGCATTATGCAGCACATACAGATACAAGGTGTCGCTGTAATTGCCATACACAGGCATTATGCAGCACATACAGATACAAGTTGTTGCTGTAATTGCCATACACAGGCATTATGCAGCACATACAGATACAAGGTGTCACTGTAATTGCCATACACAGGCATTATGCAGCACATACAGATACAAGTTGTTGCTGTAATTGCCATACACAGGCATTATGCAGCACATACAGATACAAGTTGTTGCTGTAATTGCCAAACACAGGCATTATGCAGCACATACAGATACAAGGTGTCACTGTAATTGCCATACACAGGCATTATGCAGCACATACAGATACAAGCCGGTGTTGCTGTAATTGCCATACACAGGCATTATGCAGCACATACAGATACAAGGTGTTGCTGTAATTGCCACACACAGGCATTATGCGGCACATACAGATCAAGGTGTTGCTGTAATTGCCATACACAGGCATTATGCAGCACATACAGATACAAGCTGTTGCTGTAATTGCCATACACAGGCATTATGCGGCACATGCAGATACAAGGTGTTGCTGTAATTGCCATACACAGACATTATGCAGCACATACAGATACAAGGTGTTGCTGTAATTGCCATACACAGGCATTATGCAGCACATACAGATACAAGCTGTTGCTGTAATTGCCATACACAGGCATTATGCGGCACATGCAGATACAAGGTGTTGCTGTAATTGCCATACACAGGCATTATGCAGCACATACAGATACAAGGTGTTGCTGTAATTGCCATACACAGGCATTATGCAGCACATACAGATACAAGGTGTTGCTGTAATTGCCACACACAGGCATTATGCAGCACATACAGAAACAAGGTGTTGCTGTAATTGCCACACACAGTCATTATGCAGCACATACAGATACAAGCCGGTGTTGCTGTAATTGCCATACACAGGCATTATGCAGCACATGCAGATATTGCATTGCTAATAATCTCATTATGATCAATACAAATCCCCATAAGCAGGAGATCTCACCATTTTATTATCTGTCTGCAGCACATTTACTTCATCTGCCTGCTGTATGCTGATAATACAGATCATGTGTGACATTGTGCCTAGATAAGGGACGTCATCTAGAGTTTACAACTTTTCATTCAAGTGATATTTCTGTAAAGTATAAACCAATACAGGAGAAATTAAAGTTTTGTAAATTTAGAATGTTTCATTATATAGATCCCCAAGCCTCCAGGCTCTGATTTATGCTGACATACAAAGGGAAAGTGTCACGTAGCACCCTCACTCCAGACGGCACATGACTTGGCTAAGTTGGTGAAGGGTTAAAAAATAAACAAACACAATTTTCTGTGCTAGACCCAAAATAATGACTAACTGATCCCCTTATCGACACCCACTCCCCTTAATTAACTGCTGCCACCATAGGTCATTCGCCAAATTTGAAACAGAGGTGACCTGAAACGCCACATTCAATTAAACGCACAAAACACAGTTTAGTCGATTGACCCCACCAAATCTGACTTAGTGGATACTCTAGAAACTAACAAAGCCTCAAGGCTATTAGGCTAGGGTCAGACTGAGGCAGTGCGAACGCGCGTTCTGGCGCACATAATCACGGCCGCACTAGCAGCAGATGCCGGGCAATGACAGCCAATATACGAAGTACGGTCGCACAAAAGTCCGGCCGCACAACGCAAGTGGAAAATGAACGCATTTTTTCGAGAACGTTAAACCGCTGGTACTGACGTACAGAGTGCGCTGCGGCCGCATGGCAGCGTGTGTGCGTGATTAGGAGATGTCAGACGCTGCTAGTGTGCGGCCAACATAACGTTCAAACAGCCGGATTTCCCTAGACTTCTTTTCACCCCATCGTCATGAAATACGTCCAGAATTGCGCATCGTCTGACCACTTAAGCGTATTCCGTGAAAAAATGCGTGCGCACGCATCGACGTACATTTTGACGGTGGCCGCAGAAAATGCGCTCATCTGTCCCTAGCCTTAGGACAAATGTCTCTTTGGATAATGTAATTCTTATATTAGACAAAGGCAGAGATTAATAAAGGATATATTTGTTATGACAAGAAAAATAGTCACATTGCATTTACCGTATACAGAGATGGTACAATTACTATTTACACCCACAAACAGGAAAATAAACAGAATAAAAATAACAGGAATCCTAAGTACTTACAAAGCTAGAATCTCTGTCTAGGGGGGCTCTGCTGGAAAAACGGCAGGTACTTTCACTTGGATTGGCCCCCCAAAGTAAAGCACATGGCACATCGTGTAGCTGAAATTTATACAACTCTCCTGGCTCTCAGATTTATGGGACACAGCAGGAGGTGTCAAGATCAGTCTTTTGCCGGCCCTTTTTAACTTTTACGCATTCTCCTCACATGTTATCCCTTACATTTCTTATATCTCCCAAAATATATATGCCCCTGGCATGATGTATATGTTCTTGGAACAGTTAGATCTTCCTCATTCCTTAGACATCTCACATGATAGGACTGCAAATTCGGAATGAGCTTGATTCCATTCCTTGAACGGTCCCCTTCGGAATAGTCTTCTTGGATATCATTCTGTAGGATAAATTCTTGGCTTTGCTAAAATAGATGTCATGAACCATCCATACTCACGTCAGGGAATATAACTAATTTTTTTTAGGATACAGCTCTGAGAACAAAGAGCTGCTCCTTGCTCTTAATCATGACAACCCTGGTGCCAGCAGGCCAGTGAAGGTGTCATTTACTCCTTTTGCTCCTGGTCCCATGCTGCAGAGACGTGCATGGATCAAGTCTTTCACAACTCAGCTCAGAGGAACCCATTGACCATGTCCTTTGATGCTCCCTGATGACAATAGGTTTCCTAGATTCTAATTATGCAGGCACACACTTTTACAATTACGGTCACTTTGAACAGTGCTACGGAATCTGTTGGTGCTATATATTTATTAATATTTCACAAAGTGATCCTAGGACCTAGTCCCTGCTCGTGACAGCAAGTACAGGTCATGCTGGTGCTTTACATGTCACATGCGGATAACTAGAGACATGGGTGCCATAATAACTCATGGCATGACCACCATGGCTTGGTGTCCTCCTCACCAGAAAGAAACAAATGTAGAGGTTTTGGAGGATGTTGGAGGGGGATATATTATCCCTGGGACCCCTCTACCTCTTTGGGCTGCTCATACAGCACACACTGTGCTGCCTGGGTCAAAGGATGAAACGCTGCCCCCCCCAAAAAGCACCATGCATGAGCGTATCACAGCGCTCCACAGGAATAAAACTCACAGTAATGTGTGTTGTGCCTAGTTGAGGCTCAAAATGCTGCCCTTGGCAAAGTGCTGCCTGGAGCCATGGCACCATCCTGCCCCATGGACGGGTATACCACTGTATACCAGTGTCGGATACCATTACTGTCCGAGGTGGCCATCACGTGCGTAGCCTGAGGTATTTGAAGTTGTTGTATCAGCCGATGGAAAGATACGATCACGCGGCGGAGGTTCTTTACGCACTCCCTTGGTCTGCTCTTCCTTGTTTCTTTAGACACAACTGTGATATTTTCCTATAAAACTTTAATGGAAACAATGCCAGAAATAGCACATAATGGGAACCAGAGGAAGCTGGGGACCAGAGGGGGGGGCAGTGTATTTTTAGGAATCTATATCAAGGAATGCCTCATAAGTCATCCTGATGATCCACGCGTAGGTCCAGATGTCATGCCACCTTCCAGCGCGATGACGTCACTCTGACACATTAATGTTACACTGCGAGCAGGGGACGGAATGGAAGGGTTACTATTATTCCATGAATCACTTAGCATTTTTGCAAAAGTCCACGTCACGAATGAAACATCTGAAAGGTCACTTTATATTAATGCCAGGTTGTGTAGCGTCGGCGGCATCGCAGGGTTAATGGCCGGATTATTTATCCATTTTCTCGGCATTGGTTTAATGTCTTGACGCAGATAAGGCTCCGGTCTCCACGTTTGTCCGTGCTGTGTTAGGATGTTCTGAAATACTGTAACCATTCACACCTTCTCTCTATAGGAGTTATTCAGAGAGAGCCGAACTGGACCCAACACTGCACCGAATGGTGAATATCCCCGTATGGTGCAATCGCAGGGCCATTCGACTATTCAAAACCTGCCAAGTCGCCAAATTGTCAGCAAAATATGAGTGATCTTCGGCGGCAGTGAAATACGGTTCCTGTTCGGCGGCAGTGAAATACGCAGGGTTATTCAGAGAGCGGTGAAAAGCAGGAGAATGACTGGAGAATGAAAAATTCTAGGTCAAAATAGCCGATTAGGAAAGTGAGATGAAAGGGAGAATTTTTCTGGTTTGGCTATTTTGACCTAGAATTTTTCATTCTCCTGCTTTTCACGCTCTCTGAATATCCCTGACGGTGTTATTTGGCAGCAGTGAAATACGGTGCTGTTCGGTGACAGTGAAATACGGTGCTGTTCGGTGGCAGTGAAATACGGTGCCTGTTCGGCGGCAGTGAAATACGGTGCCTGTTCGGTGACAGTGAAATACGGTGCTGTTCGGTGGCAGTGAAATACGGTGCTGTTCGACGGCAGTGAAATCCCCCATAGAGAAGCAATGGTTAATCTATTCACATTGAACAGCAGAGAAATGTCAGTGAAATGCCCTGATGTTCAGTGGTTTCATTCGGCAGGCTTAATCAGGCGAATCCCATAGGCTTCAATGTTAGCAATATTCCCGGTTTAATTCAATATCTAATAAACGGTTTATTATTTTAATCTGCAGCAAAAAGTCTCTTTTTTTAGGATTGTTTAGCCATTTTTGGTATTTTTCCTGCAAAAAATTCTCCCTTTCATCTCACTTTCCAAATCGGCTATTTTGACCTAGAATTTTTCATTCTCCGGTCATTCTCCTGCTTTTCACGCTCTCTGAATAGCCCTGAGTGTCTAAAATTTTGAAATTTCAATCATTTTATTCATATTTTTTTTTTACCCTGTTCGTCGGCTTGTCAACGCTGTATTCGGCGGATCGTCTGCTTTTTTTTTTTAGATGCATTCAGCTAGTTTCCTTCGGCTTGTTGGATCAGATCCGATAATTTCAGCGGGTGTTCATCATATGTTCCCTGCACGTCGGGGACCCTGCGGTGAATACTGAATTCACCGCAGGGTCGGGGGAAATTTGATTCCCTGAGGCGCTGAAATGTAGGTGACATTTGGGTGCTCTCTAGTGATGTGGGTGTTTCAGCCCATTTGTTTTGGGTCACTGGATAGCACAGTTAGTTAGTATCCTAACCGTTACAGCTATTCATATCCCAAGGTCACCTGCTCTCTCTCTCTCTGACTCTGCAGGGTCAAAACCAATCCAAGAAACGGATTTCCAGATAATTCTTTTTCCTGTCCCAGACTTTATGATGTTGCTCTTTGCTGGCTGCCCGGCAGCTGTAATTACTGCTCTTATTTAATGCGCAGAATTTTCAAATCAAAGTTGATGTTAAACCTGAGCCGAATGTGCCAAACTCTTGCCCCCCCCAATGTTTCTGAACTACAACTCCCATGATTCCATGGCCATCTGTTGCATTCAATGAATTCTGGGAATTGTAGTCATCAATATTTGGTGAGGCTGTGAGTTTGACAGCCCAGCTCTACACCAAACTCCGGCTCCCCAGATGTTTCTGAACTACATCTCCCATGATTCCATGGCCATCTATTGCATTCCAAGAATTCTTGTAGTTCATAACATCTGGGGGCCCGGACTCAGATTCCTGATCTATACATTTCACACTCATTTCAAGCTCATTATCAGGGTTATTCAAAGAGATCCGAATGGCTGGAGAAAGGTAACCGAACGCTGATTTTCAGCGTTCGGTTACCTTTCCTGGCCATTCGGCTATTCAGAGAGCAGGCAATACGTAAAATCCTGGCGAATTGCCTGCACATACGGTGCCTGTTCGGTGCCTGTTCGAGGGCAGTGAAATCCCCATAGAGAAGCAATGCTTCGGCTATTCAGAGAAGACAAACCAGCAGTGAAAGGCTCCCCTAATGCCCTGCCATTCGGTGGTTTAATTCGGCATGTTTATTCAGGAGAATCCCATAGGCTTCAATGTTAA
Organism: Leptobrachium leishanense; assembly: GCA_009667805.1. Classification (NCBI taxonomy): domain Eukaryota; kingdom Metazoa; phylum Chordata; class Amphibia; order Anura; family Megophryidae; genus Leptobrachium; species Leptobrachium leishanense. Next base: position 11,285,027 of record CM019070.1, read on the forward strand.
AAATATTCCCGTTTTAATTCAATATCTAATAAACCGTTTATTTTAAAATTCTGCAGTAAAGAGTCTCTTTATTTATAGATTTTTTTAGGAAATTTTAAGAATTTTTCTGGATTTTTTTTTTTTTTAAGTTTACTTATTTTTTCTGTAACAGCCCTTTTTATTATCATTCATTGGATTTTATATGTAAATTTCAGACATTTTCGCTCAGTAGTTTCTTTGCAAACAGCGTTTCACTTTTCAAACATTCAAGCAAACTGTTTTCCTAATTTATTCACTCCATTCGTCTGCGGTGTTGGCTTTTTCCGGCAGCTGCGCTGCGTGTGATCGGCTCCTGCTCGGGTCTTTCCGGCATCTTCGACGGGTTAATCCAGATGTTTTTGCGGGTTTTCAGCGTGCATTCGCCGGGTTTTCGCCATGTTTTCAGCGGGTTTTTGGCATCTTTTCCCTGCACTTCGACGGCCCTGTGGTGCTTGCTGAATACACCGCCGGGTCGCCGAAATGGGATCGCCGAATCAGCCCGAATTGAAGAGAACGAAAAGTCACCGAACATACAGTGACTTTTCGATTCTCTTTGAATAACCCTGTATATCTGCGGCCGCATGAATCATGATGCTCAATGAAAAGGCCGAATAATTAATTTTTATTTTGTAAAATAATCTTTAATTGGTTTTCACAAAAAGCATGGAGGGTGCAGAAAATAAAAAGGGGAAAGGGGTCAAAAAAACAAACAATGCAGAGTGCGCACTTATACACAAAGAGAAACCAAATTGCAAATAATGACATTATTTAACCGTTGGCGGGTTATATTTTTCCTGCTGCCTCTATCCCTCTGTAAGATGATCTCAAAGCACCCTATGTATTTAACAGCAAACCCAGTAGCAGAAACTCTCACCCCTTACTGGGAACCAGGAAGATAAGACTCACACAGCTGGTATGCTGACGAGTGATGACTATATAGGGTTAACTCCTCATATGCAGAAAATAAGTAAATAGATGAAATTACTAAAATGCTTCTTTCACCAGATTGGATTTTTAAGGCTTAAGTTAGAAACCAGTAGAATGTACTTTGGTTCTGGTGGGAGTAACTGGACGTGTCTCGCAGTGGTGAGAAATGCTCTGCGATGATACGTTGTATCGGGATCTTGTATCTATAGCAGGGGTCATCAAACTTGGCCCAGATGTTTTAGAACTACATCTCCCATGGGGCTCAGCTAACCTAATAAGTCCATCCGAGCATCATGGGAGATGTAGTTCCAAAAGTAGCAGTTTCATCTGGAGGGTCAAGTTTGATGACACCTGATCTATGGTCTCTGGTGGTATGTTAGAGAGGGGTTCAGGCCCTGGGGAATTTGCTAAAATGCTAAAAAAACATTTCCACTCAAATGAAATGGGCTGTGACCATAACCACTAAGATACATTTAAATGGGCTGAGAACGCGGGTCGCCACGTGACATGTGACTGGGGATTTACATGTCAGGAGGCTTTACTATCACATGAAGACCAGTCAAAACTCCCACAGTCTGCTGGAAACCAGCATAGGGAAAAAATAAAAAATACAAACCAGAAAATAAAAATATATATATAATTATCAATGACTCCCAGAAAAAAAAACCCAGGAGAAGAACAATTAAACCATGAATGTGGACGGAGAAAAAAAATAGTGAAGAGTTGTAAATTCTACTTCATAGGGGAAGAAAATGGGAAAAGAAATAATCCAACCCAAAAAAAATAAATGATTCCCAGAAAAAAAAAAAGATTGGGGAAGACAAAGTAAACCAAAGGAAGGAAAGGGACCTCAGTTAGGAGGAAACACTAACGAGACAATTACATATCAGTTTACAGAGGAGGAGGTTCTACAGCAGCTGTCTAAAGTAAAGACAAATAAGTCAATGGGGCCTGATGGGATCCACCCTAAATTATTAAAAGAGCTCAGTGATGTAATAGCAAAACCGTTAACAGATTTATTTAACCAATCCTTGCTAATGGGAGTCGTCCCAGAAGACTGGAAATTAGCAAATGTTGTGCCCATTTACAAGAAGGGTAGTAGGGAGGAATCGGGGAACTATAGGCCAGTTAGTCTTACGTCAGTAGTGGGGAAATTAATGGAAACCATGTTAAAGGAAAGGATTGTTGAACATCTAAAAACACATAGATTACAGGATCAGAAACAACATGGGTTTACCTCAGGGAGATCATGCCAAACTAATCTTATTGATTTTTTTGATTGGGTAACAAAAATAATAGACACAGGTGGTGCAGTAGACATTGCTTATTTAGATTTCAGTAATGTAATACTGTTCCGCATAGAAGGCTTATCAATAAATTGCAATCTTTGAGCTTGGATTCCAATATTGTTGAATGGATTAGGCAGTGGCTGAGTGACAGACAACAGAGGGTTGTGGTAAATGGAGTTTATTCGGCGCAAGGTCTTGTTACCAGTGGGGTACCTCAGGGGTCAGTACTTGGACCCATTCTCTTTAATATTTTTATTAGTGATATTGCAGAAGGTATTAATGGAAAAGTATGTCTTTTTGCTGATGACACAAAGATTTGCAACAGGGTTGACGTTCCTGGAGGGATCAGCCAAATGACAAATGACTTAGGTAAACTAAAAAAATGGTCGGAGCTGTGGCAATTGAGTTTTAATGTGGATAAGTGCAAGATAATGCACCTGGGACGTAAAAACCCAAGGGCTGAATATAGAATATTTGATACAGTCCTAACCTCAACATCTGAGGAAAGGGATTTAGGGGTCATTATTTCAGAGGATCTAAAGGTAAGTAGTCAATGTAATAGAGCAGCAGGAAATGCTGGCAGAATGCTTTGAAATGCTGGCAGAATGCTTGGTTGTGTAAGGAGAGGTATTAGCAGTAGGAAAAGGGAAGTGCTCATGCCACTGTACAGAGCACTGGTGAGACCTCACTTGGAGTACTGTGTGCAGTACTGGAGACCGTATCTCCAGAAGGATATAGACATCTTAGAGAGAGTTCAGAGAAGGGCTACTAAAATGGTGTACGGCTTGAAGGAGAAAAGTTACCAGGAAAGGCTTAATGATCTTAACATGTACAGCTTGGAAAAAAGACGAGACAGAGGAGATATGATAGAAACATTTAAATACGTAAAGGGAATCCACAAGGTAGAGGAAGGGAGTATATTTAAAAGGAAACAAAGTAGCAAAACAAGAGGACATAGTCTTAGATTAGAGGGGCAAAGGTTTAAAAGTAACATCAGGAAGCATTATTTTACTGAGAGGGTGGTGGATACATGGAACAGTCTTCCAGTAGAAGTGGTAGAGGCCAAAACAGTAATTGAATTTAAGCAGGCATGGGATAGGCATAAGGCTATCCTAAACAAAAGATAAATCCAGGTAAAGTATCCATGTAATTGGGCAGACTAGATGGGCCGAAAGGTTCTTATCTGCCGACATTTTTCTATGTTTCTATGTTTCTATGAACATATTTGGAGAAAAAAATAGTGGACTGTAAGTTATATGGCATAGGTAAAAAAATATATAAAATCAATGCCTCCCAGAACAAAAAAACAGACAGGAGAAGAACAAGTAAACCATGAAAGTAGATGGAGAAAAAAAAAAAAAAATAGTGAACTGTAAATTATACTTCATAGGGGAAAAAAAATGGAAAAAGAAAAAAAATCCAACTCAGAAAATAAAAAACAAAACAAAACATAAAATAAATGACTCCCGAACAAAAAAAAGCCCAAGAACCCCCCCCCAGGAAAACAAGTAAACAATGAAAGCATATGGAGAAAAAAAAATTGTGAACTGTAAAATATATGAGAAAATGGGAGAAAAAACCCACAAAATAACCAGAATTACAATTACATGCATTTCTAAAGCACCAACAGTCTCCATAGTGCCAGGGGAAGAACAAGTAAACCGTGAAAGCTTCTGGAAAAATTAATAGTGAGCTGTAATTATACTGTATAGCGTAGAAAAAAAAAAAAAAACACAACATAAAAACAACAATAACAAAAAGTAACTTCTAATTAGATTATCAATAAGTATTGGACAAACCATCCAGTGATATAAGAGTCCTATGGACTCCATGGAGGGGATGCTCCGCGATGCTCCGGGACGGCGCTTTAGCATTGCCCCCAGGAGACTAGCGGTCGCTACGGGGAGGCTGCCGGACTCAGCGCCTGCCCTTTAATCCACTGGGAAAACAGGGACGCTAAGGGATTAGCAAATCCCAATTTTTCACTTAGGGGTTTATTTTGAGAGCACCGAAATGTCACCAACATGACGGTGCTCTCTCCTTCCCTGCACTTTGGGGAATCAAAGTTCCTGACCCTGCTGTGAATTCAGCATTCACCGCAGGGTCCCCGGAGTGCAGAGAAAACTCGCCGCAAATCCACCGGATCCACCGTACAAAACACACCAATCACGTCAGAAAAAGCTGAGGAGCCGTTGATCGCAGCGCTGAGCAGCCGCCAGAAAAAGCTGACAAGCTGCCGAACAGGGTAAAAAAAACAATACGATTGAAAGTGTCAAAATTGAAACACTGTTTGCAAAAAAACTACTGAACGACAATGTCAGGAATTTACATAAAAGTTCCAATGACTGATAATAAAGGGGGCTGTTACCGTAAAAATCAAACTTTTTTTTTACAAAAAGGAAAAAAAAAAAATTGTGGAAAAAATCCCAAAAAATGCCTAAAAGATCCTAAAAATCAATAAATAAACTTTCCACTACAGATCAATATTAAATGGTTTATTAGATATTGAATAAAAATGAGAATATTTTTAACATTGAAACCTATGGGATTCGCCTGATTAAACCTGCCGAATGAAACCACTGAACATCAGGGCATTTCACTGACATTTCTCTGCTGTTCAATGTGAATAGATTAACCATTGCTTCTCTATGGGGGATTTCACTGCCGCCGAACAGGCGCCGTATTTCACTGCCGCCGAACAGACACCATAACTGCTGGCAGTTTGCCAAAATGTGGCTAACTGCCTGCTCTCTGAATAGCCGAATGGCCCTGAAATGTCACTGTATGGGAAAATTCCCTTTTCGGTGACATTTCGCGGCCAGATGGGCTCTCTCTGAATAACCCCTTTACCGTCCCCGCTTTAGCTCAAGGCACGTGATCGAGCCCATAGTATTTATATACAAGAAAAGCCTTATTTAATGTTTCTTATTATTTTAAATTCACTAAATGACATATTGTAATTGTGATAAATTAAATGAATCTTTTTTTAATATACAGTAACATGTGATCACATGTATCTCCGGGGATTGGGTTCCCACAGCGCTACGGATTAGCAAAAAAAAATAAAAAAAAAATGCAGCTATTACAAAGGTTTGTGGAATTAATGAAAACAGAAAAAAATTAAGGGTCAAGGTCTAAAAATCCCTATCGGTGTGATTCAGCAGAGATCAGCGCAGATCGTTTCCATCTTTACGATTTATTGCCAAATACGGCTAGTTTGGCTTCCACCCTCATCCCCCCCAGCCGGAAATCATTTTCTCTTCTCCTTCTAAACTTTTTTTTTCTCCTCCCAACACCTCCAGACTCCTGCACTGGAAATGAGTCAGCGCCGCCGTCTGATAAGGCTGGAGGCTGTCATGGCTTCACTCTGTGACGGTCCAACAGGCCGATTTGGAATGAGGAGAATGTAGGCGGAA